>CM061920.1:357652672-357740528 GCA_031002005.1 Vandiemenella viatica
AGATCTAAAATAATAATAATAAATAAGAAAGAAACAAAAAACAACATCAGGAAACCGCTAGCAACGGAGTAAACAGCATGTTCTCAGGAAGATCTTCCAACGTAGATTAGCAGTCATATTCAAGTACTTCCTGTTCTAAAGGTTACGGGGCTCCTACGGCAACTGCCGCTTACCGCAAGATTCGCGGAAGTAGAGCTCCGCAATTCCATTACAGTCTGTTCGCCACTAGAAGAGATGAGACTGAGTCAGCGCCTAGCTTCGGCTTGTCTTTACCTTCCAGCCGTTTTCATCCGCGTTACTCATTAGACAGCACGCTGAGTGGACCTGGGAAGTCATTTCGGACGTCAACTTGCCTAAAAATCTTCGGCTTCGTGGGGGATAGAACCACGGTCGTCCAGGCCATGGTCAACATCTGAGGTACGCCACCGATGTATCTTAGTTCGATGTAAGGAACAAATCCCTAGCTCTTAAACAAGTGTACTAGTTGTGGGAATATTAGCTCTGGACATCGAATTTGAAAAGTGAAGAAGAATGCAACAGTCTCTAGAATATCTGATTCCTACGCTACGGCGTTTGATAAAGCAAAATTTTCTACTCCGTTAATAATGGACGACGGAAAGAACAAAGTCTGTTTATGCAGACACAAACAAAGCTTAAGTATGAAGTTCGGTGAAATTTTATCAAGGAAACAAAAATAATTTATATAAAGAATAAGAATAGAAAATAATCCATATCGGATTTCCAGTAAGGTTTCACTTTTGGTGTGCGACTTTAGGAGATTTTTTTTCCCCAGAAGCGATGAATAAATACAACCCCCATATTTAAATCATGGTATCGGGCTACGTATGGGGGGGTATTTTTTACGAGAGCATAGGTAAGAGGAGGCGGGGAGCAAGGAATTTGGTTACACAGCTAATTTGCAAGTTGGCGATACCTTTACCGCGTGAAGCTAATGAAGATAAGGAGGGTACATACTGAAGGTTGTGTTTTATAACACTGTCCTGCATTAGACACATGAAGCTCACGTGTCAATATGTTCCAGGTATATTACGGAGTGGTTCCCCAAAATTAGTTTACAATATATACATTCATTAATCTAGGCATGTAGTCTCGTAAACACGGCGATACATAGGCGAAAGGAAATCGAGCTAATCATATATATATTATATCTATAAGTTTTTTTTGTAACAAGCCACTATCTCACTCATACCTAACCGAAATCGATAAATGACGCATAATTTGGAGGTTAAGGTATCCACTTTGGTCAGATCATATTTCAAAAAAAGTAATTTTTCCAAATTTGACCCTTAAAAGGCAAAAATGTCAATATTTCCGAAATGGGTGTTTCTGTACCATGAACCATTTATCTCCACGTATTCCTAACCGAAATAGATAAATGAAGCATCATTTTAAAGATTAGGATCTCCGCTTTGGTGACATATTTAGAAAGGAATTTTTCGGAATTCGACCACTAAATGGCACAAGTATCAATATTTCTACAACACGTTTTTGAGCCAAGAGCCTTTTATCACCCTTGATATCTAACCGACATAGAAAAATGAGTTAACATTTTAAAGGTTAAGGATTCCGCTGTAGTCACAAGAAAGGAATTTTTCAGAATTTGTCATTTCCATAAGGTTTTTTTTCCTCTACTCAGGTAACATTATAAATTAAGAACGAATTTTTTTTTGGAATTTGGTCCTTCAAGGACAAAAAAAAATAAAAATTAAGAAAAAAAAAATTGAATGTCACGCGTATGAGACAGATCAGAGCCAAGCCGGTAGATAGCACACATCACAGAGATATTAATAAACTGCTTCACTGGCGTCGAATTTTGTTACGTACCTATTACACTAAAAAATAAACAATTGATACAAATGAGGCAGTTCTTCTTTCGTCCTATTCCAGCCACCAACCTGCGAAATTTTCGCACGGGTCATCTGGAAGTAAAATAGTGAGTGTGGAAAGCGTTCTCACTGGGACTGGTGTGGAGCCACTCTGGAGAGAAGGCAGACTTGCCCTC
This sequence comes from Vandiemenella viatica, assembly GCA_031002005.1. NCBI lineage: Eukaryota > Metazoa > Arthropoda > Insecta > Orthoptera > Morabidae > Vandiemenella > Vandiemenella viatica. The sequence continues at coordinate 357,654,696 of CM061920.1, forward strand.
GAGGATGTGGGTGGGCAGGACGCCGGCCTTCAGCATGGCGTTCGCCTCGGTCCAGGACGCGGGGTAGTCGACCAGCATCCACCCCAGAGCCAGGCTCTCTGGCTGCAGCAAGAGCGAGGCGGCGCGTCGGGCCAGCATGCGCGCGCATTCCGTGCAGTTCGTAGACTTCAGCGACAGAGGATAGCTGGTGCAACACAGTGTACACCAAGTCAGCCTCACTAAATGTTTTTGTCATTGCGTCGCGACATAATTACTAGTTTAAACGACCGTCAAAAATGATAGTTATAACATATGGTGCTAATAGGAATTTTTTCATGGAAAATCTTCTTAATGAAAACGAATAACGATCTTTTTTACTGATATTTTTCGTGATACGAGTAAATTTTCTCTGATTAGATTCCTGGAGTATTTGACTAGAATATTTTTTATATAACTGCATTTGATTTTAATTGACCGAAATTATTATGAAACAGATTTTAAGTAAACTATGAGTCGGTCCTCGCGAATGAGCACATCAGCACGCTGCATCTTGTCAGGTGTTACAGCCGTGGGTGGCCTTCCCGACCGCTGCAAATCTTTGAGCTCTGCAGAACCGCTTTCAGATGGCCTCGCCCTCTGTGCCCAGCGACTAAACGTACTTCTGTCTCCACAAACTGCACATAAACGTTTGTGAATGTTTCCAACCGTTTCTTGCTCAACAGCGAGAAATTCAATGACGACACACTGCTGTAAAATACATAACTCGCAGACGCCTTGTTGAACCATTACTGCAAGCACGCTATCTGTCGGAAGAAACTGGAAACTTTGCACGCGCACTCTGAAAACTTCAAACAATTCATACCTAAAGTTTCGCATTCGTACAATTGCTGGGAGCTGAGAAAAAAAAAAAAATTGGTACAGTAGTTTCTGCGCCACCCTCGTATAATTTTAAAAGCAAATAACTGTTCAACATTTGAGTGATATATTTCGTGATTGCCTACGTTACGTGTAAACTTTCTCAGAGCTCTTAAAAAAAAACTTCAATGTGTTTTTTACGTATGTCAAAAAAATTCTTAGGTTAGTTCGTGACCTGGTTCTACTAAACGCTACACAGAATACAGCGTAAACATCAAATACTCTTCTCCTTGCCTAAATTTCTGCTTCACGTAAATGTAAGCAAAGGTCGCACTGTAATTTTTCTAATCTCCCCGTTTGCATTAGATTTTCTTTTATCTCTGTCCTTCGTATTTTTGTGCAGTTACTTCCACAACAGACAATTGTTTTTCAGCCGACATTGCAGTTAAATTTTCTTTTAACAATATAAATACAAATAATATCAAATGTAGTTATTTATGTGAAATTTTCTGGTTAGTTAAGCAACGTTGTAATCGCAGCAACTATAACTAACGATTCGGGCATCATCGGAGTCGTTGAAGGTTATTGGCTATTTAGGTCACGCACATTATCCATGAGTAAAGCATTTTTAAAATGGATGATCAGCACAGATGATTGAAGGCACTAGCATTGGAAATGAAATGCTGTCTGAAAGCCTACTATACTTTTATCCAGAATTTTAGCAAAACGGCGGCACAATACACGAAATGACGAGATAAACTGATCGAAAATACTGGTAACATGAAATAAGTACTTCCAAATCATCGAGTGACTTAATCATAAAATTGTGAGTTGAGTCATTTTCTAGCGTGGACTGAAATAACCTATACAATCACCAGAACTCAGATACGACGACCATTAATATTTTTAAAAAAATCTGTCAAGTGCTTATTACTATCGTGCTCTGAAATACCGTATAGAGATTGTATAATAAATTGGTTTCCCAAAGAAACGTATTTCATATTTTTTTTAAATTCTATAATATTTTTAAACAAAATCGTATTATTTGTTTTGTCTTTCAAGTGGAATGTATAAGGAAACAAAAAATTGAAAAAATTATAGCCAAATTTAGAAAAATTGAGAAAATTGTGAAATATTTTAAAGAATTTTACAACATTTTTACTATACGATCTATGGAAAAATAAGTAAGAAGACTTGTCTAGAAATATCTGGTGAAGTACCAAATTTTGCTAACATAATTCATTTAGTCATTTTACGTAAAATTTGAGAAAGGTAGATATACTTTTACCTTGAACTAGACGCTAGTAAATTTTAAATAAATTTTCAAACCACAAGTTTTGGAAATAAAGGGAGAAATTGGATGTTTTTATTGAACTATTTGGCCAAAACTAGTACAAATCATCGATTTAAAAGGAAAGTCCAAACATTTTCAGAGTTTGCGTATTTCCAGCTATTATTTGATGGTATTGAAATATGTTTTTAGCAATTATTTTCTTCGGGTCCCCATAAAACAATTGTATAATTTTTTAACGCGCCAATATTGTTCCAAATTTTATGTTATAATCGTTTCAAGATTGGTAAGAACCAAAATTCTACTTAATTAAACTTGTCTGATGTTTCGGAAGTTTTAATGGTGCAATAGAACGGTAAAAAAGTGAATCAGTAAGGGTTCAGTCTTTCCGAAGCTATGAAACTAATGTTCACTAAAGTCACAAATTCTTAAACAAAATTTGCTATATTATTATTATCTCACTGCAGCGCAAAAAGAAAAAAAATAGATATATTTTTTTTAAGGCTTAACGTCTCTTAACAGCGAGGTCTTTAGAGACGGGAATGGCTGGGGGGGCAAGGAATGGGAAGGAATTCGGCCATGGCCTTTTGAAGGAAGCATCCCGGCATTTGCCTGGAGTGATTTGGGAAACCGTGGAAAACACAAATCTGGATGCCCGGACGGGGATTCGAACCGGCGTGCGCCCGAATGCGAAGCCAGAACGCTAACCGTTACACCACCACGTTCGTTGTGAAAATAGTGTCTACTTCCACATATCATCATCTTTTTCTCCTCAACCGCTTTGACCTATTTTTGACTAGAGAAATTTAAGTTGGGATGGATTTACCTGGCCTCCCATACTGATGGAAATGTATTTGTGTGTTCATTGCTTTCGTGTGGATAATTGTGATATGAGTATGTTCAGTGCAGAGCGTATTTTGTGTTGTGAATGATGCAAGTAGGCTAAGGGTGAAACCCGAAACCGGCCCATTGACGCCTACTATTCAGAAGGATATCATGAGGGGCTACCAAGCATCACATCTATATCCGACTGAGGAATCGCCATCAACAGTGTTTTACACTGCGGGGAGGTTTCATATTTAACTCAAGATAATCTGGCTATTATGAATGGTGTATCACAACTTCTGCTACCCTACTGACCATGTCCAGGTATCAAAGGATTTCCCCACGAGGGCTCGGACCAGCTAAATCTGGGCATCATCACACTACTGCAACGAGCTGAGACCACATATAAGGAAGGTTTCCTCCTATTCCCAACGTCCTCCCACCAACGTGTGGACATCCTGTTGTACTTGCCTGTTGATGTATTCCTCCGGTGGAAAATCTTCCTCATCTGGACTGCTGCGCCAGCGTTTGGCCAACTTGCGTGCAGGGCGTAGCGTCAGGTCCTTCCTGGACACTGGCACCTGACCAGTCATGGTCGACATCATCCTAGCCAGCTCTGTTTGGTCAGGGCGAGGATTCGTGCGTGGCAGCAGCAGCGTCCTCTGACAAGGCTTGAGTTCCTACGTCACACACCGTGTACTGTTAATCTCAGCACTAACCGAAAATATCAGGCACGTGCGAATTACCTCAAACATTGTGGTTTCCGTACTCGGTTTACCATCTCTAAACTGAATGAAACAAAACTAATTTGTAAAAAAACTTTTTTTTTTAAATGATGGAGATAAAACTTTAAAAATATAAAAAAGAATCATAACATATTTATTATCAGATTCAAGAAATTCTTCTACAGATGATGCGCGAGTATACAAATTTTTGACAAGAAATTATCCCGTGTTGTGAAACTTCGGCCAGTAGAAAAATCTGTTCTTCGGGTCGTTACTATTTAAGAAAATGTGTACATGGAGATGACGAAACAGGTAAGAGATTGAAATACAATACAAATCGTCGGTTTACGTGCGGTATTAGCAAATGTGTAGCACTTGCTGATTTTCAAGGAGCTGTATTAGCGGAGGTTGTGGTTGGGTTGAAATGCTGCCTGAAATATAATTATGCCTAATATCCAATGGCATATAGCGAGTTTTTAGTGAAGAAGTTTGCTGCCATGCCGAACTCTAGCTATAATGACGTCAGTAATGTGAGTAGTCTCATCTTTCGGCACGCATTACACTTTTTTTTTACCTATGTTCCGACTTTCGGATACACTTTTCCTTGAAAAGTAAAATCCAAGGAAACGGGTAACCATATTTTAAACCCTAAAGAAGAAATTTTTCTTCTGCCCGTACTTTGTACAGCAACCAAATTATCTTATGGATAATCGAATTTGCCAAAATTACTCATTTAATTTGTATTTGAAATTAAAAACTTCAAGAACCGTAGCAATTAATTTCCTACAATCTTAATTTATGATAGAACTTTCGAAACAATGTTTTTAGGATTAAAAAAAGTTTTTTTTTTTTTGTTTCACTAAAAATTCGTTCAAATTATGGAATAAATGAATAGTACCAAAAATTCAGAGTCAGCGGGTTTCCAGGTATTCTTTGATAAGTTAAAGGTTTTATTATTATTTTTTTAATTAAAGACCTGTAAGCATTTTCGCATCCTACATTTTTCCTAATTTCCTGTTATAATCATGTTTTGTGTGAGTTGTGGGGATTTTTTTCTCGTTCCGGCAGCAAGACAGCCTTACCACCACAATTTTGAGATACGATATCTCGAGAACTAAGGGAGGTATCAAAAAAATTATATCCTTTTATTTTCGAGTTGCCTCGTTCAGTTGCAGAAGAGTTCATCATCAAATATAGCATTGTTTAATTTTAATCTGGTCCAGGCAGCATGTCAACCACCTCAATGTTGAGATACGATACCTCGAGAACTAAACGAAATATCAAAAAAATTTATTCTTTACTTTCGATTTGTCGAGATATTTAAGAATCTACCATAAAATTCATCAAATTTCAGTGTCTCGGATATCGTAGATTCCCCGATTTCCTTGTCTTTTCTTTGCCCGTCAATCTTTTGCTAAATAAAGAATCCAGTAAACACACACACACACACACACACACTGGGGATAGCAACTGGACACACTACCTCCACATCTAGCCAATTATCGGCCTTCAAGAATAAAATCTATACTCAACGATACTACACATCAGAGATTTTGCTGTTCTATGAGGACTGGTAGCTTCCGGTGAAAGTCTAAATGTGTAAATGGTCTGGGATTTTCATAAGAGAGAGAACAGTAATACTGTCGCGTTTAATAAAGAGGTGCCTTTGGCGTGAGTACGGTAGATACCATATTATGTCCAAGTGGCTGACCTCTGAGTTTTTGAGATAGGCCAGCATGAAGGGCAGCGGATCTGCCGGCTTGGCTACCGCCAGCGCCGCGGCCAGATCGTGGATCAGCTCCAGCAGCTGATGGCGGTGCAGGTAAGGCTCATGGTGGTGAGGCAGCCGAGGTTTCCGCTCGTGGAGGCAAGGGTACGCGAGCGCCATGATGGTGAACTGTAGCCGGGGAAACGGGAGGCTATTGTAGCACACAGCATGCTCTCGCGTAACAAAAATTGGTACTTGAATTGGGGTCGAAAATGTTAGTAATAGATCTCTGAGAATGTGGAGAATGCCGATGTATCAACAGTTATTACAGTCCGAAGTTTCCCACTAACCGTGATTAAAGCCAGAGTTAAACAGACACAATACAAGATTACCAATAAATAATTCTCCCACGTCTACGAAGTAGTGCCACCCCTAGGTAATGTGTGTCGTGCAATGGATGTGATATGTATCAAACGGGAGGATTAAGAATGGGAAATTCTACTTCTAAAATACGAGGACGTATTAAAAGAAGGAATTATTTTTTAAAAGCTATATGTTTTCATATTTATTACAAAACAACCTTAATCATTCAAAATACTCTCCGGTGCTTCCACTGTTCGAAACATTTTCTGTAGTCATTTGTATAAATGGATGACAGGTCCTCCCTAGTTTTTTCCTGGACATCTTCAATGTTGTCAAATCGTTGTCCTTTCGTGTCCCTTTTCATTCGTGGAAATAATAAAAAGTCGCACCGAGCCATGTCAGACGAGGAAGGTGCGTGGGGCAACGAAAACATGCCATTTTTAGCCGAAAACTGCCTAACAGAGACAGCTGTGTATGCAGGTGCATTGTCGTGGTGAAAGAACCAGTGTCCTGTCTGTCACAAATCGGGTCATTTTTGACGAAAACTGTTGCGTAATCTTCTTAAAACTTCCAAAATAAAAGGTTTTATTGACGGTCTGATGTGGGGTAACAAACATTGAATGAACTACGACTTTGGCATGAAAAAAGCAAATGAGCTTTTTTTTAATGTTTGATTTGACATGACATTTTCTTGGACGGGGTGACAATGACATCTTCCATTGGCTTGACTGTTTTTGACATAACCATAGCACCGTGACTCATCACCAGTAATGAACTTCGACAGAAAATCTGGACCAATTTCAAGCTGTTGTTTCAAAGCGTGACATGTTTCAACTCGACATTCTTTTTGACTGTCAGTCACTGTCCGAGGAACAAACTTGGCAGCAACCCTGTTCATGGCCACATCTTCCGTAAAAATTCGCTGAATCGAGGTCCAGGATAACCCACTAATCTCCGAGAGTTGATCAATTGTCTGTCGACGGTATGAGAGCACAAGCTCTAAAATTTATTCTGGCGGTTGATAGACGTCCAGAACGAGGATTGTCATCAATCAACATGTCGCCATTTTTAAGCCGAGCGAACAACTCGTACACTTGAGTTTTTCCCATAGCGTCATCTTTGTAAGCTGTTTTCAAGATTAAAATAGTTTCATCAGCATTTTTACTAAGTAGAAAACAAAATTTCACAGCTGCACGTTGTTCACTCAAACTTGCATATTAAAAAACGAAATTACAAAACAGCGCTAGCAAAAAAAATCACAGCAGATTAACGGAACAAGCCATGTCGACAATACAGGCGGTACTGAACTATCAATGAGTTGCGCCATAAATGCCTACCGGCAGAACGCGTACTACACAAGCTCCAACCACGGCAACGTAATTCCGGTAATTTTTGGGTACCCCTTCGTAGACCATGAGAGTAAACTCACATAGAAAATGCAGCTCATCTTGCAGGGCTGGAGCCACTAAACAATATCCAATTCACTACTGAAAGCCTCAGAATATGGATAGTTGCAATGCTAAAATAAACTGATAAAGTACGTGGGTCATGAATTTGGCGCCGTGTAACACAGGGCACAAGAAATGGTTCAAGTAATAATCAATATGAACATTGACATGTGTCTGCTGGCAGGGCTAAAGAATAAGGTAAACGAATAAATTATGGTATACATTTCCCAAGTCGTGCTAATAAGGATGTATCAAGTGATAGAATTTCGGCGTCACCAATGTGGAGCACTACGATGTAAAGTGAACCTACATCTTTGCATCATACCCGAACCACGGAGTTTTCTATCACATTTCACACAAACAAACTATAGCTCCTCCAGTGATTAACAACCCGGTTTTTACCCTATCGCTTACTCACTGTATTATACAACATTCGCTAACAAATCGGGAGCCTCTTTCTTGCACCCGCTCCAATTCCTGTGTTTGATACACATAATATATCTCTTATATTATCCCACGATACTCTAGAAAGAGAATAGTACTCCGCTTCCCTCAGAATTCATCCGCCAATCCAAACAGATGCAGAACTTGGAAATCTTTCCCTATCAGATCTGCAGTACCCTATCCAACTGAGTTTCTTAGGATTCATCTCGGCATTTTACCATGCCCAATGGGTGAGCAGTAACGTTCGGGCCTGCCTCTCCCATATTGGGTTTACGTGGGTTTCCCAACAAACGCGAGTACAGTAAAACTCCAATTATCCCAACTCCGACTATCAGAATCGCTTTTTTAATTCAGATGGTATGAACATACTGTACTAATGTACAGCACATGTAAGTACGCTTAACATATAAATGCCTATTCATTTAATTAATTAAAAGCTCTTTTTCTTTAAAAATAGTTTTTTCTCTCATTCCCAAAATACATACAGTAATTAATTAAAATAGACCCTTTTCGGAATAAATTCAATTATCCGAATTTTTGATTATCCGAATGGGGTTCTGATCCCAATTGATTCGGATAGTTGGAGTTCTACTGTATTTCTCGCTTAACATTGACAGTTGGCACACAAATTTCATGCATACGAAATTTTGTATTATTCTGAGTAATTGGATGGATACTGTCATACATTTCATTTGCTTTATGCATTTTCTTACCATTTGTGGCATGAAAATAGAAATCAGTGGTTTGTCTGTCTTTTATATATACATTTGTAATCCATAGTGTTAATATTTGTGCTTTATGCGTTCCGTATTGTGGTCATATTACCGCAGTCTTACTGGTATACTTACTTGTAGCTAGCCTATATTGGAAATCCAAGGATAAACATGCATCATATATTCTGTAAAGATTACCAATTTTTGTTAAATATTTAATACTATTCGCTTAAAGATTTCTGAAGGGATTTACTTATTTTGTTAATTATAACTGCATTGACAAAGTAGTGAATAATTTATTTTCTTCATTAAAAATATGGACGAAATTGCATCAACGAAACGCAATTACATCAATGTTGCTAACGAGAAACAGGGTACTTAGTTGGGCAGTGAAGGATATTGTGGAAGGATACACGATACCTTATACTGTGGCATTCGTTACATTGATGTCTGCATGTTACTGCTCCAGTGAATTACGCTTTTAGTGTGTCGCACAGGTTAACCAGTTTTGGCGCGCGTCATCCGCCGTACCGTTATCTGTTGTTTATAACAGAATGTGGAACACCGAATCTTGAATACACAGATCGATGTACGGTAATCACCGCCTGAGCAGCAATGAAATATGATCTCACGTGTTACAGAATCATCTAGCATGAATCACCATCGAAACGGTCTCTATAACTCAGCTTGACTTACTTGCAACAGAGTCCCAAAAATCAAACTGATCAATCTTGAGCGTGGAATTTAATTAATTACTCGGCGCTGGAATGTTCATATTACAATCCTCATTACCCTCGTTTTTCAGTCTCCGGTCAGTGTGAAATGAGCCCCGTCTCCGCACGTTAAATTTATGTAGGACAGTCAAATGCTGAACTGGGATGCGTTAATTTTAGTTCCAATCGGATCCATCCACGATCAAGCCATCTTCCTCAAAAGACCCAGGAATTACCCAAGGGTAGATATAGAATGTCTTTCACAATCACCAGTGCTGTACAGTCATTTTGCAGACAATGAAAGTCTCATTAGTTCCCATATTACGGTATGTATCCTCCATATACATCTTTAAACCATTTATTGCAATATGAATGATACATCTTTCAACCTTGTGCTATGAATAGCATGTAAATAATTTATGACACCTATTGAATTTGAGAAGCGCGAGTATCAGCTTAGATAATTTTTTTGCTAACTCAAGGCGCCGGATGCTGTGCAGAGTCTGTCCACTTAAAATTTTGACTTCAAAACAAATTCGGTGATAAAATCTGGCGAGTCTGGACGGAAAGGAGGGAGCTGGCAAGAAGCCATCACACACAAAGCCACGTGCGAAATATTTGTTTACTCGTTCGGCGGTGTGTGTGCTATCGCTTCCTGTAAGGCTAAAGGATAAGGCAGCAGGGAGTCCAATATTCCAGGAGTTTCAGGAGGCAATATTTGTATTAAAAACTTAAGTGTACTTACCGATTATTAAGATTAAAAGTTAAAATTTGTAAAGGGTAAATGTAGGTGGATGCAGAAAAGGGGAAGATGGGTGTATAGGGAAATTGCCACCTGAGCATGCGCTCCATTGCAATTTAATTTAATTTAAAAAGATACTGACATAAATGACTATACACGTACGAGTGATACAAGCTGAAGTATCGTCTTCTGCGTACGGGTTATACCGGTCACGGCTTTTAAGCACTGTACATAAAGAAAAATACACATTATTATAGAGCTTTCACAGTTTGAGACAGATGGAGACACTCAGATCTCTTTATAAGCACAGTTCTTTTAGCAGGATGTCGAATGGCGGTGAGTGACCATATAGCCTCCCGGCTGGTCTACAGGTATGCACACAAGGTCTGACCTTGAAGGGGTGATACCGTTAAGTAAGCTGTGGGTTGGGATGACAAGGGTGGGGGAGAGAGTGAGAGGCGCTGGACACGAAGGGGTATGTTTGGAGGCTTTGACCAAGTGTAGATGTGTAATAAGCTGTGCTCTTATTACTGAAATAAAATAATGTTAACCGTCATTACTCTGTGGTCATTTCACTGCCTTGAACCTGAAGTGGTGAATGCGAGAAGTAACATGCTTAGTTGAGACTGTGAGCTGGCATCTGAGTTGTACCAGCTGAGGCTTGTTTGTGCTGAGGAACCACAGGAAAGATTTTGGTTCCTTCCGAATCATCGGCGAGTCCTTGGAGAGGATGCAATCATAGCGTTACCGTTGCAAATGGCGTAAAAACGGATAACGGTACCAATTCCGATCCAACTTCCGTGACATCTACACCTATTACAAACCTGTAAGCAGGTTGTACCTGTCTGCCCTTTGGCCAGGCATCACCCAAAAAACAGCGAACCAGTTTGGAGAATGTTTTAGGACTATATATGGCCAGGAACTGGAGCAATAAAAGAAAATTCGTTCTACCGAAGAAAGATTTCTCGGATTACACTGCATTCAGATGACCACTCCTTTACGAGATACCCATCAAAGATCACACTACAACACACTATTTGGATTCTGTTAATATTGATTTTTAACTACATGACTTTGGTTGATTATTTCATCAATTTTCTGATATATAGCACGGAAGAAAACGTTGATTAAACCACAACATAAACAATTGTAACTCCAATGAGGGTAACGAAATTGTGGGATTTAATATACAATTTACTATATATACGCTTAATCTTTGTTAGAGGAAAAACAAATGTCAAAGGCATTTTACGCACACGTGGGAAAATGCTATTTTGTTATTTATCCAGGTGGCTAGGTTATGTCTTGGTATGAATACTCTGTAATTATTGCTGAAATAAAGTCGCCAGGAGGTTTTGATTTCCACCTAAATCACCGTAGAAGTTACAAGAAACTCATTAACTTGTGGTAGTTTCAGAAGTAATTCAATTCCTTTAGATAAAATTTAATTGTCAACTATCATGCTGAGTCAGTTCGATATCACGTATAGCGAACGTGAACAAATCAAATTCAAATGAAGTAAATTTTCTAAAAATTGTAATGATTTCAAATGTTATAATAAATGCTTTTAAAAGTTTGAAAATTACATTTAGTACAATAAACCAGCCTAACAACCGAAAATGTATAAAAATTTAGTAAATGCTTTTGGCATCCCCAATAAATACCTTTCAATTAATGAATATCAACTAAAAGCAACTAATAAATGTTACACACTGAAAAGTGTTCTTCATTGAAACCAGATCGTACGATCTGTTATTCCGATTGAATAATCTATCACAAACCTCAACTAATAAAATCACATTTTTTATATTCAAGAAATTTACTAATTAAAAGATATTATCAATAGGGAAAAATGTCATTACCACGCTGTAAACTGTCGCATTAAATCTGGATGCCCAATGCAAGTAATTTGCGTGTAGACATTTTATTCTTATACTAAAATGATAACATTAGTATGAAGTATTTTTTCATCAGAGGAAACTCCTAAACTCATAACTTAAATAGCAAAAAGTGTAAGTAATGTTCTTAGCTAACAGAAATAAACTAGCTGTGCACGAGTACAAAGGAAACTGTAGACAGTTGAAGGCGAAACAACTAATACCAAAAACGCTGAACGAGTTTACAGTTGAAATTTGTTGAGGGTAAAGGTAGACAGATACAGGAAAGGGGAAAAATGTGTTTGTCGGGAAATTGCCACTGGAACATGCACTCCATCGCAATTAAATTAAATACAAAGACATACGAAGTCATTTCGACATATAACAAACAGAGTTAATTGTATACCGTGGGTCGAATTTTGAAAATTGCAACGAATATACAAGAAACATAGACTGGAGTAAAATTCTTTCTGCTGTTCACTTGTTGTGCCGTAAGGTATTCATTTTGCCATGAGTTCGTTGATTAAGGATTGGTAAAATAAAATTAGCGATTTTAAATCTCATCATTTCACTTCTATTTTACAAAATTAAGACTTACAATATTATCTGAAATAGTCTCCATCCACATGAACGCGATTTTCAAAGAAATCTTTTGAGCGAAACATTAATAAATTTTCTAAATTTACTTCATACAGTCCAGTTTTTAAACTTTCCATTAAAATTTCTTGCATTAAAAAATTGTAATGTGTACGAGGATGTTTCAAAGAATTAAGAGGATGTAAGAACACCAATACGTAGTTTGAAACGTTTAGCCGAGTTACGTTTTTTATTATTCGTATCAGTATACCTAATTCTTTAACCAATATCTATCAACCTTACCCTCATTTATTTCACACATTGCATGTGTTATGGAGTACTCTACATGTGACGCACCAGTTACCCAATATTTGCACTCGCGTAGGTGGGCGCCAGAAAGTTAGTGGACATAGCTAAGGGCGCTCAAAGTCGAACCAAAGTGTGACTCTGTAAGTGACTGAAATGGACAATTTCTGCCATCTACTGCGCAGACATAGTAAGACGCTAATCTTGTTTCATGTTTCCACCACCACCAACAGCGCAGATGGGCCGGGAGAATCTGCTTGGCTGTTCTGTTTTGCCGCGAAATAACCACGGCACATTGGGTGCAAGGGAGGAACGAAATGGAAGACTGTCTTCTGGTAGTGGTACAAAAGAAATATTTGAGTAATTAGAAATTTTAATTAACAGCAAACATTTAGTTAATAATCCCCGTAAGCGATGTAATGCTACAATACACATATAACTTTCATTACGAAATTCATTAAAACATGAAGAACACACACCCGTATCTGTAACAGTAAAAACGGCGTTACATATACTGCAGTCCTGAGAGGAAGGTGACTTTTGTCTGATTCTATATTATTAATATCAGATTTCCATCGAACCATGGTAAACTTTCTCGAAATTACCAACTACATGAATCAAACTTGTATCACCAACTCCAAGACTCCAACACTCCATCCATCAACCGGTGGAAAAACCTCTTTTATAAATCTGCCGTCATCCAGATAAAGTGCTAAGGCATACGTAACCCGCAAACCACCTTCCAAATACGGTGACCCAATAATGAGGGGATGTAGCCAAGTTTCACGGCGGCCGATGAAAGAAATCAAAGTGTGCACGCGCAGACATTCGTTACTGTGTAGGTCGAGACGCGCCGGTTTTGATGGATGGCAAATGGAGCTGACAAATTGCTGCAGTCTACAGGTAGTTGAATGAGCGAGCGGCTGTCTACCTGTTGCATCTGCACGCCACTCGCAGCAGCAGCAGCAAGGAGGGCAACGAACTGAACCGAAGTCACACCCAAACAACTGTCCTAAGTTAGGGTTCAAGGCTGAAACCTGTGACAAAATCGAACACTTGCGAAAAATCTAGACGAGACCGCAAATGAAAAAGTTGACCGAAATAATTTCGGTTCAGCCATCCGATTTAAATCTAGTTGAAATGTACGGATCATTCTCACTCACATACTGACAACAAGACTTGATAAAAAGAGGTTTCAATCCGCGGTATGAATGTTGGTGGTATTAATCTTGTTCTGTCAAAGGGACTTTAGTTTTTGAGATATTCGCGTATAAAAATTTCGATGCATATTAAATACTACAGAGGTTACATACAAGTAAGCTGAATACAGCCATATATTTATTTTTCAGCAATGTACAATACATTTGATTATTGTAGGCCATTTTCTTCTACAGTTGCTTGATAAATTAGTATTTGTTGTTTAATAATACGCCGTTACAACTGTTGGATATTGTTTTTATTTTACGGACGCGTTTTGCCTCTCGCCGAGGTATCTTCAGCGTACAGTTTACAACAGTTAAACAACAAATACTAATGTACAATACGTTTGGGTTGGTGCGAAATTGATTGAAAACTGAATAATTTTAAGGAATGTTAATGATTTTTTTTTCGAAATCTGCAGCAAAATGGTATTTTTTCAACAGTCCTGGTATCAGCTGAAAATTATTTTAAACTTTTTACTACAGGCACTACAGAGATAATGTTTACTGGAAGAATACAAAAATTAAATTTCTCAGGCTTTCGCGGCCGTCTTTGTTAATAATAATAATAACTGAATTTTCTGGGAATTCTGTCAGGAAAATTAATAACGAAACATTACTGGAAATTCCAGTTCTAATGAATTTTAATAACAATTGTGCCTATTCAGAGCTTTCATTTAATGTATTCGTTTAAAAATACTGTTTCACAAGACACATACAAGTATGAAAATGTTAATGAAAAAATAAAATATAAAACCGTCCCCATCCTGCAAAATATTAAAAAAATAATTTATTTATTAAAGAAAAAAGAAAGAAAGACAACTACTATTTTTTCGCGAATTAAGAAAGTGACAGAATAGTATGCAGCCCAGATTCTTGTTGACTGGACCAGGCTGGTCTTTGTTAATTCCTATAAAAAGTCATGGGAGTGTTCGAATGCCATTGCCTGAGAAACTAAAGATCATATGAGGGATGGATGGAGGGAGAAAAACATTCGGCATACATTCAGATGATCAGATTCAATTTTTTTCTGAGTCACCTGAATGAGATATTCTAGTGTCCATCTGACTGGACATTAAATGTACTCTTGAGGTGGGCTGTGCACGCCACTTCACTGCATTCACATAACCTGAAAATACCAATTCTGCTGGTTGATCCTGAACCCCGTGACATCTGAGCGTAGTCTATTCAGAGTCTTCCTAGTCATAAAATAAACGTTGTCGCTCATCTGACTTTTTTTGTTTATGGCTTTACGGCCCGTTAACGTTGAGGTCACAAGAGACGGGAAAAGACTGAGGCAAGGAACTAGAAGGCATTCGGTCTTGGCCATTTTAAAGGAACCATCCCGGAAACCGTCTGGAGGGAATTTGAGAAACTATGGAAAACCTAAATCCGGATGGCAGAACTGGGATTCGAATCTGCATCATCCTGAATTCGAGTACATAGCATTACCACTCGCCCACCACCAAATGTACCGTTGCTATCTTTATTTGTGGGTTGGTCTATTTTTTAAACTGCCTTCATCTATGGTGCATCCCATCAAATTTTTAAACACTGACCTCAGGCGCTGCTGGAAATGCTGCTTCGCAGATTATGTATGCACTATTGTAATCCCGTGACCGCTTTTTACGTATCGTTACGTGTCTAGAATAGTTCCAGTTTTTACTGTCAAAGATTTAATTTAATTTAATTGCAATGGAGCACAGGCTCCGGTGGCAATTTCCCTACACACCCAACTTCCCCCTATCCTACACTCACCTACATTTGCCCTCTACAAATTTTAACTTTAAATTCTTTTAACGTATTCGGTAGGTTATTCATCATTCCCCTTGGTAACTCATTCCAATCCCTGACACCCTTACCTAAAAAAGAATATCTTCCCACACCCTTGTGCCTGAAATCAAGTGCTAGCTTGTGGTCATGGTCATCTTTTCCCTTCCATGAACTACTTTTCATACCTACTGCAATATCTTTCCATGCCTCATCGCCAGTATACGCCCTGTACACTCCCATCACCCTCCTCATCCTCCTGCTGTCTTGCAATGAATCCCATTCCAGCTCCTTTATCATATCTGTCACTGATTGCATTCTGCGATAATTTCCAGAAACAAATCTAGCAGCCCTTCTTTGCACCTTCTCCAACTCCTGTATTTAATACTCAAAATGTGGGTCCCCTACTACACTACCATATTCGAGCAATGGTCTTACCAAAGTTTTGTAACCCAATTCCTTTACTTCCCTTGTGCATCCCCTGACCTGATCTGATCAAATACGAACTTGACCTGTGTTTCACCCTTATGGCGACTAAAACTCTTGAGCTTGAAGAACTCAGAAGTGTTAATAGACGTAGGTATTAAACACGGACAGGAAAGATCGCTATCGTATAATTTTTTCACAGGTCGTAGACTCAAACTTGCTGAAATACAAACTTGACTTGTATTTGACCCTTAAAGTTTGCAAAATTTGAAGAATTCCTGTTTGCTTCGAAAGCATCACGTTTTCATTATTATTATTGTTGTAAATGGACATTCGTAATGTTTCGTCATATTGTCTGTAATGGCCAAATAACTTAATACAGATTACATATTATGAAACAGCTGAACAACACCAAAGAAATTAATTGCCATAATACACGTTTCGGTAACATATTTGGTCTGATGTCCACTTTAAACAACGTAATAACTCACGTACAGCGAAAATGAACAAAAAAGATTAATGAAAGTTGTCAGTAAAATACGTAAAAAGCAAGTAAATCGTAAACCATTAACTTTCTCAAACAACAACCTTACTGAAAGTTTTAATTCAATTGCAATTTAACATTAGCCGGAATGATAATTTGCATTCGTGGTTGCAGCAGAGACTATGACTAATATAAGTTTTTCAAAGTTTCTTTATGTTGCTTTAATTAGCAACATGTAAGTGAAAAGCAGATCCACTTTTTTTAGCTGTAAAGTTTCTCGATATTGTTTAACTATGAAACGCTACGAAAAACAAACTTAATGAACATATTATGGCAATTAATTTGGTAGCAGTAGCTTAGCTATTAAACTGTGGAAGTAACCAGTGGCGTAGCTAGGTCAACAAGGGCCCCGGTGCAAAAAATTTATTTTAGGTCCTTAGGCCAGATGGGTGACCTTTTTTTGCTTTTTTTTGCTGGTAAGGGCCCCCTGAGCTGAGGACGGGGCCCCCCTCTGAGCATTGAGAGGGCCCTTAGTGAGGGGTTTCCTGTGTCTCAGGGGCCCCCTTAGACGACTGTAGAGCTAAAAAAAAAAAAAAGGTCGTAGGCCTTTGAACTACGCTTGGGGGCCCCCTGAGTGTAGGGGCTCCGGTGCACTGCACCGCCTAGCCCCATAGTAGCTACGCCCCTGGAAGTAACCTGGAATTTTTTTGATATCTCTGATGGCTGTTGATCTGAGTACGAAGGCAGACATGTGACTCCTTTCTCCAGCCAATAGCTATCGAGGTGAGTGAGCGAGCTTAGGAAATATTATAGTAGATTTTCACTTCAGTCAGGACCCGAACTCACTGTCGAAGTTCAGCTCATTTTATGTTTTTATGACGTTACTAGTCACGTGGTCGTATTTCACGCCCACCACTGGAACTTCATATAGTCGTTTGTTCTGAGATCGTTAAACGTGTTGCAGATATTGTACTGCAAGGACGCCAAGCTGTTGTGTACAATCTGCCGAGATATTTCTACGGATGGATTTTCCAGCAAAGTAACCATACGTCTCGGGAAGCCCATATTCAGTTTTTTCCTCTTCCTTTTAACAGGTTATTTAGTTCCCAACCGCAATGTTCTTGCATATAACATTTTGTTCTTATCTTTAACCTATGAATTACGAAATTTTAAGCTGTTAGTGTGTCAGCCATTCCAGCTTTGACTAAGCGATTTTCCAGCAGAATGGCAAAGTGTTAAAAATTAAGTTCTAATCAGTCTTGCAATGATGATCTTTTTTGCCTGAAGAAGCTTTAAAAATGATAACTGATCGCTAGATATATTACTTCCTTTTTTTTTTGTAACTGCTTTACGTCTCTTTTTAACATCGAGGTCTTTAGAAATGGGAAAGGATGGGGGGCAAGGATGGGGGCAAGGAATGGGAAGGAATTCGGCCATGGCCTTTTGAAGGAAGCATCCCGGCATTTGCCTGGAGTGATTTGGGGAAACCATGGAAAACCCCAATCTGGATGCCCGGACGGGGATTCGAACCGCCGTCCTCCCGAATGCGAGGCGAGATCGCTAACCGTTACACCGCCCCGCTCAGTATATTACTTCCGAAATAATTTATATATATATATAGGGTGTTACAAAAAGGTACGGCCAAACTTTCAGGAAACATTCCTCACACACAAACAAAGAAAATATGTTATGTGGACATGTGTCCGGAAACGCTTACTTTCCATGTTAGAGCTCATTTTAGTTGGTAGAGGCGGACCAATTCCATGGCCCCCACGCTCTCCTGACCTCAACCTTCTTGACTTCCATTTATGGGGGCATTTGAAAGCCCTTGTCTATGCAACCCCGGTACCAAATGTAGAGACTCTTCGTGCTCGTATTGTGGACGGCTGTGATACAATATGCCATTCTCCAGGGCTGCATCAGCGCATCAGGGATTTCATGCGACGGAGGGTGGATGCATGTATCCTCGCTAACGGAGGACATTTTGAACATTTCCTGTAACAAAGTGTTTGAAGTCACGTTGGTACGTTCTGTTGCTGTGTGTTTCCATTCCATGTTTAATGTGATTTGAAGAGAAGTAATAAAATGAGCTCTAACATGGAAAGTAAGCGTTTCCGGACACATGTCCACATAACATATTTTCTTTGTTTGTGTGTGAGGAATGTTTCCTGAAAGTTTGGACGTACCTTTTTGTAACACCCTGTATATTACAAGTGTAATTTTTTGACAGCAAACCTCAATTAGATTTCAACAAAGGGAGAAATTTTCACCGTAGACTAAACAGAACACACGATACTATCGGACTATTGATAGCTAACTCTACAACTTCGAGTTATGACAGCCAAACATAACAGCAAGCGTATAGATGAATCCAGGAAACTTAAGATAATTTGAGAGACGCTGCAACCGTCATGTTAGAAAGCTTCCTACACTGCATATGATTTCATGACTGATTAAAAATGTTAAGAGTATAGACAAGGATGATATTTATTGACATCTCTATCACACGTGTCTGTTCTCAAAATATTAACTTGACTGTCGAATGTTGCTCATACTAGTCCAAGGCTGCCCAACCAGTATGTGAGATGGGCCACAATTAAGTTTCTAAGTTAGCCTGCGGGACACATAATACTTGCCTATAGTTACAACTTAAATATATATAAGTAACTGAAGCCTATAGCTTGTACTCCCTCTTTTAAGAATTAATTCACCTTTTTATTTAATTATTTTATCAACAAAAATATAATTATTGAATGAAAGTTCTGCGAAGGGAAATTGGGATGTTACTTTACATGTTGGCAACACCGTTTCACGTGAGTTTGACATCAATGTTTATTACCAATTTACTTTTCAATTACAATTAAACAACCAACTTGTAACACAATATGTTCATTAGCTATCAGTTCTCAGGGGTTTTGTTATATATCCGTTCACTATACTCAGCAGGGCGATGAGAGTCTCTAGGGCGATACTGGGTTTATCAATACGACAGCTCTCTGCGGTGATCATCAACATCTCAGTGGGGTTACCATTTTGCAGAAGGCGTCAAGTCTGCTCCCCGCAGTAGTCCCAGGTGATAATCCATCTGCTGGCCGTCGGACAGCGTCATCCACTCCGATGACGACATGTAACACACTGCACCACCACAGACCGTACTACGTTAGTCGCCGCACATTATGATCTCTCCGTAGGCTGGCGTCGCACTGCCCACACGCTGGCAATCTACCGTACTCTCCCCTCACCCTAACGGTACCTACTACCTGCCTCAAGGTCGCATACCGCAGCAGCTCCGTCGCCCCTTTTGTTTGTACTGTCCACCTGTGCGAGCTAAGAGCCCAGCATGAGACAAATATTTCCACGTAGTGTGGCGATACACTACATAACATTGCCTATAGTTACAATTTAAATAGGTATAAGTAACACAGTTTAATTACAGTGAAAAGGTAAAAACCATCAATGAGACATTTGTTTTAGAGTTTTTTTTAACTATAATCAAAAAGTAAAAAAAATAATTAATGAGACCTTTTCAGAGGTTTTTGAGCTAGAAAATTATAGACTGCTGCTGTTGGCGGGTCAATTAAATTGCGCTGGCTGGCAAATTCGTGGCCCAAGGGCCTGGGATTGTACAGCCTCTTACTTGTCCGTTAATCATGAGCGAAGCTAAATAACGAGAAGAAGATAGGAGGCCAAAAAATACACCGTCCTTGTTCAATACTTCCATACAAAGCCCTTAATTTACTATTACGGATCAAACAATCTTATAGATAAATTGTACAGGTGGTTCGTCACAGGTCTCATAAATTGGTATGGGCACGCTTAACGGAGGTTACGTTTGCTCTACAGATGAAGGGGACTTCACCCACTCCACTCTCCCGGTATTTGGCAGTTTCCCCCGATACTGATCTTGAGCATCATCGGGAATTTGACGAAACAATTTTACTCCACAGTCAATTGTTCTACCAAAATAGCTACCGGCCCCTATAAATATTCTGGGAGGTGGGTAAAATTTGTGCCACTGTTTGAAATTCATTCGATTCAAGTTCTGTTAAATATCCAAGATTACGTTATTTTTATTTTAATGAATGATTTTAAGTGAAATTTTTGTGTGTGTGTAGAATAATATTTTGTGACATATTTTATTGTTTTGCGTCTGCTCTTAGGCGGGAGGGATTTGCGGCACGAAACTGAAAAAAGTTCGGCCATGGAGTTTTGAAGGAACCATCGCGGCATTTGCCTGGAGTGATTTCAGAAAACCGTGAAAAATCGAAATGTGTGGCCGGACGGGTATTCGGTTCTGTACAGCGATTCTTACCCCACACAAACATAATGGAGTTTTACGTCTCGTCGATGAGAAGCCATTAGAATTGTGGAAAAGGAAAGTGAAGGAAGTTGACTGTGAACTTTTTGGAGGAACCATGCCCATATCCATATGACTTGGTGTTGGGAAAACATGAAAGAGCCAAATCTACCTGGCCGGGCGGAGGATAAAACCGAGGTCGTGAGTAACGCCCGCCATGAACGTTAAAGTGCGCTCACCAGTGGCTTTACATTACGTCATCCATTAAAAAAAAACCACATGTATTTAAAGTAACACATACTTAATTTTATGAGAAAAGTATTGAAGGTAAGTAAATTTTAGCATTTTCATAGCTTTTGAACTAATTTACTACAGAGAACTATGTCATTCAGTATTATTGAAAATACAGTGGTTGGAGTTTGAACAATTTTGTATAATATTACGAAAATGACTGTTCTGAGAATGAGGAAAATCCTGTACCGTTGACTGGAGCAAGAAGAAGCAAATTTCATCATAACAAACTTAATTAAATTTATTTAATATGCTCATCACACAGTAATGTTTATTCTGATAGGAGGATCTCATTTATGCAGTTTGGTTCTTAAAAGCCTATCACAGTTTCTTATTTTGACTTCATCCTGTTTAGTATGGGTATTAATACTACTCATTTTAAAATCTTCTGTAAAAGAAATACATACATTTCAGATTATCAGACAAAGGTCCTTAACCTGATAAAATATTTAATTTGATACTATCTTCACTTCTTCGCCTTTAATAGTGTAATTTTCTACGAGATTATGTTCTATATGTAATGTAATTATCAACGATGGTCTTAAAGTACGCTGTTATTACTTCCTATGATGAAAATTGTACGGTAACCGAATGGTTTACATTTTCACTAAAGTTTGCAATTTTACATCATTTATCAATATTTTCCAATGACAAGTTTGTTCCATAAATAATTAACAAGAAGGTTAATTGGTATTCATATTTATTCAAGAATTACCTTATCGGTGCAAAATATTTAGAAATTAAGTAAAACTTCGAATTGTTATGAAAATACTAATCACTCTGCTACAGGAAAATTAGCATTTTCTAAGGTACTAATATTAATACTGTACCTGCAAGAACTTGGTGACTAGTCAGGGATAATAACTGGTGTAATCTGCTTGTTACTTTACATATGTTGTTCAATATTCACTCTATGAATAAATCACCTCACGCTGTTTGCTGCCATGCGTCTGAAAACCTCATCTTTTTTGTTCGCACTGGATCTTCTCCCGGCAGTGGAGCTCAGCTCCTTCATGAAGATTAATTTTGGTTTCATCAGTCCGGATAATTTTCCTCCGCAGTTTTTGCCCTTTTGTTCTTGTAGTCTTGAAGCGAGATTGATTGTACCGAAACATGGACTATTTCCACATAATTTGTCATTCTAACAGCGTCCGCATATCTGAATAGCCACTAGCTTATTCAACCTTTCGGAAATTTACTTACTGAAAATGCGAAACCGCGTTCCAATATTAGATAACGATAACTGGTAACGTAATCGTGTGTGCTGCGATAAATTGTATATAAAATGAGTAATACTAGTTAGTTCATTTTCAGTTTCATAGTCAGTTTATACAGCAAAACTATACAACTCAGGCATATCACGTGTGATGACTATCATTATTTACAGAATACTTCTCGACAAATTTTGTACAGACAAGTAACACTCGCCATAGATAACAAAAAACTACATTCAGTAACACCAAAAGTAATCTATTATATTCATAAACCATAGGAAAATGAAAAACATGCAATAAACATCAGAGTCAGAACACTATATTCTTTGCTCTCAACAAAATAAAAAGTGCACCCTAGAACGCGTAATTATATGGTACCGTTAACACAGATTCAAGGAAACCACAAAAAACTGGAAAATTCAGCAAATTCCATATAAAATGGCTTTGGTAACAAAAAGAATGAAATCCCAAGCACTCTTATTGCAAGAAAAAAACAATACATTGCTGTTGAGTGTAGTACAAGTTAAACACGTGTTAGCATTCAGAAAAATGAAATACATTCTAGCAACACGGATTCGCCTACACCGTCGATGGAGCATATAAATAAGTAGATGAAAAAGACTGAAAACTTAATATATCAGGAATCCATTTACATTTAATTTAGAATCCGAAACAGTATGGCTGGATTCAGATGATTATTAATGAACTGTAGTGTGACACATTACTCAAAGACGAAGGATTACTAATAAGGAATTTTTCGGTGTATTTCTGTTTCTTTCTTTCTTCTTTTTTTTTTAACTGCTCAACGTCTCTTAACAGCGAGGTCTTTAGAGACGGGAAAGGATGGGGGAAAGAATGGTAGAGAATTTGGCCATGGTCTTTTGAAGGAAGTATCCCGGCATTTGCCTGGAGAGATTTAGGAAACCATCGAAAATCCAAATCTGGATGTCCGGACGGGGATTCGAACCGGCGTCCTCCCGAATGCGAGGCCACAACGCTAACCGTTACACCACCACGCTCGGTCAGTGTATTTCTCGTATCTTTAGGAGTATCCAGTTTTGTAAGAAAAAGCTATAAAATTTCTGATGACTTTTATCACGCTCTGTAAATGTTAATCCAAATTTCCAACGCCAATATTCCTAAGAAACAGATATCGAAATATATTCAAAGTTGAACCTGATCTGAGAATTGGTTTATCACATTTTCCTGTAGACGTGAAGTTTTTAATTACATAGAAACAGCTTCACACTTCTCATTAAAAATAATTTGATATCATTTCAATTTAATTTGTTTAAAACATTATTGTAATAACTTTTTATAAAACCTATAAGTAATAATTAAAGCACATTAACGTTATATTGACATCCAAATAACGTACACACCTCAAAATTAGCAAGAAATTTGTGTGTAGAGAAAACGAAAAAAAAGCACCAGGTCACAAGAAAACAAATTTTAGGAAATGCTGCTTTAGAGAACTGTTTAAAATCTGAATTTATATATACAACGAAATGATGCAGGCTGTTAACTCCGAGGGATTACCTAATATAAATGCAGGTGGCAGCAGTTTTATAGTGCAGTGATGATGACCCTTACTACAGGAGCGAAACGTATTTGGCAAGTAAAAATTTCTTTACTTATACACTACAGAACCAAACGTTTTTTTCGTTCCTATGGCATTACGCCTCGTCTACAAAGTCGTTAGAGTCGGCAGAGGGTGAGGGACAAGGAACGGGAAGTAATTCAGCAATGGCCTTATGAATGAACCATCCCGGCATTCACTTGCAGTGTTTTTTCTAAAAATTTTTTTTTTTGCTTTGGCTTTACGCCGCGTCGACGTCGAGGTCACTAGACGCAGGGTGGGAATGTGGGCAAGGAGCGGCAATGGCCATGGCCTTTTAATGGAAGTATCCCGACAATCGCCTGGAGAGATTTGGGGAAACCATGGAAAACCCAAATCTGGATGCCCGGACGGGGATTCAAACCGGCGTCCTCCCAAATGCGAGGCCAGAACATTAACCACTCACCCACCATGCTCGGTTTTTCGGGAAAAAACGGGGAACCGAAATATTCATATCCAGACTGGGTTTCGATCCTACGCCCTCCCGAGTGCTAGGCCCGATCGTTATCGGTCAACTACCTGACCCGATGGTAGTATGTGAAACGAGTATTACTGAAATGAGATGTACGCTTCCTTTCGGTGAGAAGGGATGGGCGAACAGATTACAAAATGGATCGATACAAGATTCCCGGGCGAAATGTAAGAATCTGGATTCCTAAAAATAATTGGCGATTAATGCACGCCATTAGAAGTGAAGTATGCTGCGAAGTGCGCAATTTGTCTTGGAGACTGCGGTACGCGAAGAAAGGTTAGAAATGAACCAACTGTGGCTCGCGGCGAGAGAGAAAAATCGGAGATTAATCGTGCAGTCAAACGAACTTGCACACAATCTACAAGACTACTCACAAACGTAGTGTAGCTGACCGCTCATGAAACATTGACGAAATTAACAGTTTACCACCGCTGTCATAGCTGGGCGCGAAAACCACCAAACACATCCGCCGTTCGTCGAAATTTATGAACATCGAGCAGCAATTTTTTTTTGTTTAGAGAGTCAAGTTCTTCGTGCCTAATAAAAAGGTTCTCAACTAGTGCCGGGGAAGCCATTTGCTAGTGTCCGTTCGTTCAGTTGCTTTAATAAGTAACTGTACCCCGGAGTTGTAAGTCCATTGTATGCGTACGTAGTACGAAAAAGGTAGGACAAACACAAGGTAGTTATGAGTTTCTCTTTATTCCAATTTATCTCAAAAGGAGAAAAATTCTCAACAGTTTACAATGAATTATTAAATTTATGAAATCAAATTCATTGTACTGAACTCTTATTAAAAGATCAGGGATTTATTCTTGTCCATAAATCATCATCTTTTGCTTGAAGGGTGATCGATAGTCGCTAGCCCTGTTATTAGAGAGGACTTGCGATCGATTTCCGATGCTTCCAACAAATTTTCGCTTTTCCCTGTTTTTCTGAATCACTTCTAGCAAATGCTGTAATAATCCCTTCAGTAAATCAATGGCCAATTTCCTCACCCGCAATCCTCACCCGCAATCCTTCCCTGCTCCAAAAACCTAGAATTCAAAAATCGCAAAACATTTTATTTTTTAAAAAGAAAAAAATGATATAGCACAGATTTTTTTCTGCAGCTTCAAAAATTTTCTTCTGTATTTATTTTTACTGGGACGTTACATCTAGCTGACATCGAAATCATTAGAGGATTGTATACAAGAAACGGGAAGGAATTCGGCCATTGCTTACTGAATGAATCTTCCCGGCACTTGCATGCAGTGATTTCGGGAATCTTTGGATAGTTAAAATTTGGGTTACCAAAAGGGGATTTCATTCCGCATCCCCCTGAATGCAAGGTGCAAACATTATATCTCAACTAACAAACTCTCTTTTCTTTCATCTTTTTTCGTTAGAACATTTTTTTTTCCTTGTTCCAAAGCATATTCGCTATGTTCGGTATATTTGGTAGTTAAATGCGAATTGGTATAACCGTACGCAAGAACAGATGGAGCTCAGAATTTTTCTATAGAAGCTGAACATCTGAAACTATAAACACCCTCACACTATAAGAACCACTCATAAGGGATTTAAACGATTGGGGTGAAGTGCTGACTTCATAATCTTCAATTTGTTATTGGCATTTCTGTCGCAGTTGTTAGTTAAAGATTTGTAAATGAAAATACTGTCTCTTAACAACTGTCATTTTATTACTATAAGCTCAGACACGTTTCGTCCTTGTTTACTAGTGCATCATCAGTGTCTGAATGTACATACGTTGTACAGATACTGACGACACCGCATTCCACTAGGGCGAAACGCGTCAGAGCTTATAGTAATAAAATGACAGATGTTAAGAGACAGTAATTTACAAGTCTTTATAATCTTCGTTTATGTTTGGAGGAACTCTACCTCCGCTAGTCACATTCTATCGGCCTAAAGGACCGGCAGTGATGAAACCAACTATCTTTATCCAAACAAGAGTGACCCTAATATGTGCTTCTGCTTGCAGTTCATGTCGTGATGCAATCTGTTCTCTCAGAGGCGGGGAAGAACGTATGGCAAGGAACGGGAAGGAATTCAGGTGTGACCTTTAGAAGGAATCAGTTCGGCATTCACCTGAACTGATGTCTAGGAAACAATGGAAAATCGAAATCTAGATGCCCCAACAGGGATTTTAACCTGCGTCCTCCAGAATGCTAAGCCAGAGTGTTAACGAGCACCAACCAGACTTGGGAGGAGTCTGGAAGGATCAGCGCCATTCTCCGACTGACTTTATCTACTCCCTGGAGTATACCACCACTTACTCGTTTGATAGCAGGCTGAGTGGGACTGGGGAATTGTTCCGGGCGGTCAACTTCGACGAAAAATCCTCGGCTTCATCACGGGTCGAATATCTGACTTGCGGGTGGAATTTAAACACGCCACTGCCAGAGCTATTTGGCCCCTTGCACTAATGGATACCATCTGAAATGGAACTAATGTTAGTGCAAATTATTTTCATTAAAAACCATTTTGTCAAACTATGAATTCCCGAATTCCCCAGAACAGCAGTTTCCTTTGTCTGCCGTCATTTGTTTTCTAACGTATCTTCAATTCTTTTCTTCCCTTAGAAACTTCCGCATTTTCACATGCTCCTTGAAAATAAAGTTCCCAGACTTCTGTTTAGTATACTCACATCTTTGTCGTTCTCTCCAGTACGTTTATTTTACTATGACCAATATTTAAAAATGTACGTCTTAAAATATGAACCCCTTCACTTTTTTCTAATAAACTTGGTTAAACTTTTATACTAAATTCATTTCGTGACTAATAGATTCATATACAGAAAATATGTTATGGTCGCATTAGATTCCACGTAAAAACAACAAAATGCATAATACGGCATTAATATTACCTCACGCATCTACAAGTTCACGATATTAGAACGTTAACGCTCTGGTCTCACATTCGGGAGGACGCTGGTTTGGATCCCAGACGGTCATCCAGATTTGGGTTTTCCACGGTTTCTTCTAATCACTCCAGGCGAATGGCGGGATGCTACCTTTAAAAGGCCATGGCCGAAATATTTCCCTTTTCTTGTTCCCCATCCTTTCCCCGCTGTAATTATGTAAATTTTGGAGGTTTTGTTATATATAAAAACACTTAAAAGATCAAATAAGATGCAAATGGTTTTAACAGAGAAAAAGATTACTGCGAGTTTACTTGCGATTGTCAACTTTACCATCACAGCGTCCAGAAATCTTTGCTGCCAGCACGTGATCAGCATTTTACCTGAAACAAGAGGAAATGAGGTTGATTACGAAGGGTGTCAGCATAAATTGTCCGCAACCATCCATCAATTACAAAGTAAACAACACCACCTCTGCTCTTTGCCGACACGATTAGCATTAACTGCTCGTAAATCATCGCCGTCAGCAAGGCGATATCCCAGCGCTGGTGTAAGCAGAATTCGTTATTGCCCCATCAAATCTCATTGGTTACAGAATCACTAAGTAAAAATATTGACTCTAGCAAATTTTTCGAGGAGAAACAGGTTTGCTTATGTTGTTCCATAGAAAATGTTAATAAGTAAATTTATTAATGTAAAGTAATTCACAATCCTGACGATATCATAGACATCCTGTGACACCTGCCGCAGTCTCTGTAGAAACATTTTACGTATTTAGCCGAACTGCTATCCATTTTATAGTCCGAGATACTCCCTGGATTCTGTTGGCCTCTGGTTTTGTAAACGTTTATAGAATCAAAGCATTCTGGTAACAACTACAGAAGACGTTATACAAGATATGAAGCCACTTTTTGTGTAATTAAAGGAAAAAATGATTACTTTTTCTTGTCCGAAACCTAAAATGTGTGGTCAATACAGTCTTTGGTTGGCTCATATGGCGAAATCCATCAGTGACAGCGCCAGCCATCAGCAAGAAATAAGGTGCCTAAGACTGATTCTCAGGCCAAACGGATAAGCTAAATTGACCTCCTTTATTAGACTGGGAGAAACAATCAAGAGATGGCGCATTTCATCCATATGCTGATAATACGTCTTGGAGATCAGGAGAATTATTTTCTGACCTCACATTCGGGAGAACGCAGGCTCCTATCAACGTCCGG
Source organism: Vandiemenella viatica (assembly GCA_031002005.1). Lineage (NCBI taxonomy): Eukaryota > Metazoa > Arthropoda > Insecta > Orthoptera > Morabidae > Vandiemenella > Vandiemenella viatica. The sequence goes on from CM061920.1 coordinate 357,683,112, forward strand.
ACATCTACATTTGGGTTTTCCATGGTTTCCCCAATTAACTACAGGTGAATGATGGGATGGTTCCCTCAAAAGGCCAAAGGAGAATTTCTTCCGTTTCCTTGCACCCGGTACTTTCCCGCCTCTAAAGACCTCGACGTCGATGAGGCATAGCACCAGAAATTAACGAAGAAGGAAGAATTTTTGCTCGAAATAGTATAAGGAACATCTTCTGATCTTCAACAAAGATACAAAATATGCTGCGCTCACTAAAGGATGACCATGGCCTAAAAATACCTGTTTTTTTCAATGCCTTGTTAGTGTATCAAAATACACATTGGTCAGGTACTCAGAACAATAGAACAGCGCCGCGCCGAGCACCACTAGTTGCGCTTGTTACATTTCGACAAGTATGCACTAGTCGAATATTCCGTGGATAACGCACGAATAAACTCCAATAAAACTAAAATTTTGTCCAAGGCCTCTTATTTCTGGAAATCGGCGATATGAGAGTCGTTGGAGATTAAACTGAACAAGAACAGCTTAAACGTAGACGGCGGTCTCTTTCTGAGAGAAGCGTGGAAACCCATTATTCATGATCTCCTAGCTGGTCCACGACGGACTCCTACCGACTCTAAAAATTTCCGCCATCTGTAACACCTAAAGTAACAATATCCCGGTGGTTATTGTGATAGATTATTACGACATTTGTATTGATCAACACAAAAGACCACTTAGCCTCTTAATCTGATGAACATAATAATTGAGATGTCACCAAACGTGAAGCTATGCAACACCTTCATTCAGCAGAAATAAATGATAACGGGCAAAATCTCCAGATACTCTGCCAGCATATTAAAAACGGCAGTGAAGGTGTTGTGCTGCTGCGAAACCAACACTTCTTACGTCATGTTGTTCAGTATAATCCACTATTTCAAGACAAGAGATGCAGATCTTGAATCAATGTGTAGTTAGAGAGACAATTCGACTAGACATCCGTCAAGATTGTGTAGAAGCAATACGGCGGGAAAATTCAACTGTAAAAAATGTAGTGCGTGTTTTTACATTAAGAATCAAACAGAAAAATCACGAGTAATATTATTACCGTGTTAGTTAGTAGCAGATCGAAAACAAATTCGTATGGAAATCTCTTAACAGTAACAAGAAGGGTTTAAAGATTATTAAAACACTTTAAGTGTTGATTTATAACTGTGAAACAGATTTACGTTCATCAGTAATCTACGGATTCGAAGAAATAGGCAAATCCCAAAATAAAAGATGAATTCACCCCCATCAACAGAAAAGGTAACATTTTGGTACAGGCGGTGTTTTATTTAGCGCTTATGTCTAAGAGCTTGTAGTATTACATTCTGATGTCATCCTCCATGAATATAGTCTGCGACCTACTATATTCAGATTATTTTTGTTGTTACCATATACAGATTATTAATTGTAACGGTTCATTCAATGACATTTTATTGAATTTATTCAAATCATAAGGTAATTTATTCATGATAAGCCCGGGCGACCGAATTACGAGTATTATATAATTTTAGTCAATACAAGATTGTTATTATAAAGTAGCAAAATTGAACATGAAATGGTGAACATTCTGGCGGTCAGTGGAAAATTTTGAACATTCGCAAAGCTGGACAAAGTTTTTCGATGGCGACACTATGTTGTGGCCGACCCAATAAGCGGTGCCCGGGGAGAGATGTGTGTCCCGTTACGCGAGGCGGAAGCATTATACCCTCAGCCAAGACGTTAGAGGGTGGAAGGTCATCTCTGCTCAGCTGCACGAAAAACCAAACTGCAAATAGCAGGCGCTTTGCAAATCACGTGATTTTGGCATACGCTATTCCACCAATGGTATATAACTATGGGGTCGACAAATATTAAGCCAGAGCTTCTTTTTCATGTAATGCGGTCGCTGTACTGAAAGAGGAGGAGCCTTCTTCTTCGTGGTGGCGGGAAGGACGCCACAACGAGCACTTTCTGGCGGGACGTGGCTCAATGCACATCGACTCTTCTTGGCTGATAGCGACCCGATGCAGATCGAGTCGTACTGGCTCACTGAGGCGTGAGGCAGTCACCTTAGACGCACCTGGACGGATGAGCCGTCCGTGAGATCCCTATCTGACAGTGGCACTTTGTGTCGCAATCGCCGTGTAGCTGCCGCCACTTGGTAATGTGTTCCGACGCCAGGTCAAGGTTTCATCGGTTCTAACGAGGCATTAAATAGCCGTAAACGCTACTTGGGAATAGAATCTCAGCTTTAATTGTGGAGAAGGTCCCTGAGCTAGTTGGCATTTCATTTCACCGAACATTGAACTCTAAAAGCTTCTTGTTTGTTGTAACATGACTCAGATAATATTCTTTTTGTTTAATTGGAGCCCCTGGGAATTTTATCATATGTATAAAATCTTGTTGGCCTATGACGCCACGATGTTCCATATTCACTTTTTAAACTAATGAGATACTTAGAATCCAGTTATTGTTTGCACTAATCCGGCAAATTGTAAGGTCTGGGTATTGCTTGCTTGCAATTGCATTGTCTTGTGTAGAAATAAATTTAAATATACCTAGCATTGTAAATGCCATAGGACCTAATAAAACATAATATTTTATTCACCTGTAATTCCACGGCATTCGAGATTCTGGCTATCCAGATTAACAAAACTGATATTAATCTCTATATTCTAAAAATAGCAGTCGCTCCCCCAAGCACCCACTACAAGTTTAGAGAGATAATTGGAAAGTATTAATCCAGCGCCTCAAACTGCCTCCAAGAAAGAATTCGCAAGAAAAGAATTCGGTTTTCAGAAAGTATAACAACTTTTCAGTAGGAAAAGAATCTTCCTTTAATGTTTTAGGGTATTGAGAAATTTGAAGGATAAGAAATAAGATTTGTTGGAAAAGACACTATTCTCCTAAGTCCAGTGGTTGAGTGGTAACACTGACTTTTACCGAGCGTGGTGGTGTAACAGCTAGCGTTCTGGCCTCGCATTTGGGAGGACGGCGGTTCGAATCCCCGTCCGGGCATCCAGATTTGGGTTTTCCATGGTTTCCCCAAATCACTCCAGGTGAATGCCGGGATGCTTCCTTCAAAAAGGCCATGGCCGAATTCCTTCCCATTCCTTGCCCCCCATCCTTTCCCGTCTCTGAAGACCTAGTTGTTATAGGAGACGTTAAGCAGTAAAAAAAAAAAAAAAAAAACACTGACTTGGCATGCGGGAGTACCCAGGATTAAATTCTCATCTGGCCATCCATATTTCGAATTTCCATGGTAACACGAAATCACTACAGGCTAATGCCAGGATGGTTTCGTCTTTCGGCCATTACCAAACTGTTTCCCGTTCCTTATCCTTAATTCCCTCTGCCTCTTTGACCTCAATGTCGACAAGGCGTGTAGTCCAAAGACTAAAATATCATGGCATCAAGAAGCGATTGCCAGTGTAGGGCGGTGGTATCGAGACGCCAAACTAATTGACTGACTTAAATTGTATCATTATTGCCGTAAATAATAATACTTTTATTTGGTGATAATTGAATTTTGTTTCATTCAGAAGCATCCAGATAGATGAGGAAAGAATACGAATTATTCATTAACAGTTTTCGTAATAACTTCTTTGCTGTTATTCAACGATGTATACCACTGATTCCTTCAATATACGGAGAATATTCATGTTGATTCGGAAGAGAAGCTCTCAGCAACTATGATAAAATACTGTAATGCTAGTCTCACTCATTAGCGCATTATTACCCGAAACTGCAACTGACTGTTCTGACGATCTTCCTGATACCGGTTCTACAGATCCAAATCATGCTTGGTACCCATGCCAGCTCCACCTATTGTTGATCAACTCGTTACTACAACTACTATGTGACTGACTCGCAACTCTTAGGCGCAATATTTGTGTATGGTATCTCAGAAATATTTTTGCAAACTTCGGGGGCCGATTGCTCATAGCAAAACAATGAAAAAATTAAATATAAACATTTGTCTGAAAATCCTTCGTTTTTGAATTATTGATTAAAAAAAACCTTTTTACAATGACATATTATCCGTTTGACATTGTCAGCTTATTAGGAAGTTGCTTAAATCTCCACAACACAGAAACTCGTTCCGCTAAATACCTAGGGGTAACAATTCGTAATAATTTGTCGTGGAATGAGCATATCGAGAATGTAATTGGGAAAGAAAAATCGTATGCTCCAATTTCTTGGTCGTAATTTAAAACAATGCACTCAGGAAGTTAAATCGATTGCATATAAGTCACTAGTGCGTCCTCACTTAGAATATTGTTGTTCTGTGTGGGGTCCCCATCAAAAGGGGTTATTGGAGGCATTACAGAAGGTCCAAAGAAGAGCCGCCCGATTCGTGAGAGGTATATATAGTTGGGGGAAAGCGTAAGTGCGATGTTGAAGGAGTTAGGTTGGGAAGACCTGGAACACCGAAGGCGTTGTTCTCGACAGGAGGTAATTTAAAAAATTTACGACTGACATATTTCGGAATGACAGCAAACAAATATTGCTACCAGCAACATTCGTATGTCTGAATGACCGTGAAAGTAAGATAAGAGAAATCAGGGCCGGAACCGATTATTTTCTGTATTCATGTTTTCCACGAGCGATTAGGGAATGGAATAGAAAGGATTTACAGGGCAAATAAACTTAAAATCTGTCAGGAGTAGCTTTCGATAAATCACTCCGACCATCCTGATCTGGGTTTTCCATGGGTTTCCCAGATCACTCCACGTGTATGCTGGGATCGTTCCTCACAATAGCCCATGGGCGCCTGTTGCCATATCCCGTATATCCCTTCCAAACTATTACCCTTTCGGATAGGTGCAATGCACCCTCCGCCACACACTTCTAGTGAATCGCGGAGTAATAGTAATAGTAACAAAAGTTGAAAATGTTCTCCTCTTACGTCTACACACTCACGCGCTTGTCGGATGATGGACTATCGCGCCCTTTCAAATACTCTGATGGTATCTAATGGTTTAGTAGCCACCCTTGACTCGTTGATGAAGCGTCTCTTCGTTCAGAATGTTTTTTTGCATGCGCCAACAGTTTTACCTGATAAAAATCGAAAAGATTGTGGTCAGGGGAACGTGGAGACAACGAAACTTATCCTCCCCTATCTATTCATTTATCAAGGTAGATATCAAATAGTACATGTCGAGCACTGTGGCTTGGGCTCCATCGTGTATAATCACATATTCCCTCTTATTTTCAGGGGAAGGTCTTGAATAAGTCTAGAACAATGTTCTGAACGAATTACATGTAGATAATGCCGGTACGACGCGCTGGGAGAACATATGGATCTAATCGACAGTATCTTACAATTCCATTCAGTTCATTAGCAAACTGATATTGAGTCGATAACTTCATTAGATTATCTTACGAAGTTATTAGTTATAAACTTACATTGTTCCATAGAACCTCGCAACACTTTTACTGTTAACTTCCATCAATAAATCAGAAACGTAGGATTTACTGACATTTGTTTGTATGGACTTTTTTCATTGTTTTGCTGTGAGAATAACGCCCCCCCCCCAACGGAGTTATAAAAGTATTGGGAGGCATAGACGTATATAATCGTTTACCCAAATGTTTTAGAAGCTTGATAAACTCCCCTCATTAATGCTTTACTTTCTCTTTTTGGAGTGCCGAGGGTCCCTTTGAGAGCTGTCGCGGCAGAGCAATCATAACAGGCGATTTTCCTGTCTCTTTACTCCCGCAAATAAACATTTTAAATAATATAGCAGGTTTTCTCACAGAACAAAATGACGTTACCCATGCTGGGTAAACGCCCATCTGGCTCTCCCCTTAAATTCAAAATACGATGTTCGAAAACAAAACTCCAAGTTTCATACTTGTGATGTTTTTCGCCAGGCTTCTTTCATCCATCCTGTTCAGGTGCTTATTCTATTTTTCCATTCTTCGTTTTAAAAGTTTGCTTAATTTCTGTATTTTTCATTTAGATCATACATACATTTTCTTACTCGATACTGCCCAAGTGTTTTTGCTTGTTTTATTTAGCACTATTTAACCACCATGAATCAGTAACTGAGAAATTTAAAATCATTTTTTAGTGTTGGTTAGGTAGATTTTCTGCGATACGCTCTGGGCAGTTAGAGATCCAGATGAACTACACACCTGGCTCATCACGGATTCGCCCTCTAATCTGTGTGGTTGTCAGGTCGCGGACAGATAAAGCGGCGTGTGGCTGTGAGTGCTCTGAATTATTCATGGACCGCGGGTCGGATCGGCGCTGATCTCACAACGAGTAGACTGCAGCGTTCCACGCTGCACTCTGCTACTCGTACAGCGCGGCGTGTAAAATGCAAATCGTGCGTGGGCGCTATTCCGCTACCCATGTCCGCCGGCAACGATCTCCACTCCGAAACAAGGCCGCCAACCAACCGGTTGCTCTCTTTCTCAAGAGGTAATTCCACACCCTTGTTATTATATCTCCCTGGAGACATCAGGAGTTGGTGATATCTTCAGCTAGATACCGGCCCCTTCACTCCTCCCAATATTGATGCTCTATATACACACTTTATCATTATTCTTGACGAGCCAGTATTGCGTTACTGTTTCTTAGAATTCAATTGAATCTTCTTTTAAACTGAACAGACTCTGGCTTCACTACTGCTTCAACAGTGCAGATAATTGGTCTATGTTGGGTACGTGGGATTGGCTCCATAACATTCTTCTTTGACTGTTTGGCAATGTGTTCACTGACAAAGATGTTATCTGGGTTGTATCCACCCTGCCATCTTCCACTACTAAAAGATGGTGGCAACTTTGGGTCATATCTAAATTCAGCATTTGGTGGCTTATACACTGATGTCACGGTGCATGATTTGATTTCGGTGGTCAGTATCTCTATTTCACCATCTGAGGTTACCCCAGTTGAAAGAATCTTTAGATCTGGTTTGGCGAAAACTGCACTACCATACTTTTCACTTGGTCTCTCATTAAAAGTTTCTCTGCAGCAGAATACTCAGCACCAGTTTGGCAAAACTCTGCACATGCTAAGCAGGTTGATATAGCATTGAATGATACTGGTCGCATTGTAACAGGTTGCCTAAAACCAACTCCTATTAGTAAAATATACCAAATCATGGGTATAGCACCACCTGACATTCGTAGGAAAACAGCTGCAGAGAGGGAGAAGAGGAAACAAGAAACAGACTCCAGACACCCTTTGTTTGGACACGAACCTCAACCCACAAGGCTGAAGTCAAGGAAGAGCTTCGTGTAATCAACTACAGCCATAACATCTTCTACTGGAGCACGCCGTCTAGAACTATGGCGAAATTCGTTGCCTGAAGAACAGTGGAGGAACATCAAAGAGGCACCGGCTGCGGGATGTAGTCAGCCATATGCTATATGGAAGGCTCTAAACAGATTAAGAACTGAAGTGTCCCGATGTAAATATAATATTAAAAAATGGGGGTACACTAATGACAACGATCTATGTGAATGTGGTGAGCTTCAGAACCCACAACATCTTCTGATATGCAGGAATCTCCCTGAAACCTGCAATATCGACGACCTAACAGGGCAAACGAGAAGGCCATCAAGATTGCGGAATTCTGGTCACATTCTATATAATTGTGTTTATAGTTTAATATTAATTAATTAATGTTATTTGTTTTTTCAACTTGTTATGTCCTGGACACGAGAAATAAATAAATAAGAATTAAATTGATGTAGGATTGTGCAAGATAAGAGTGATATAATTTTTCAGTGGCGGCCAAGAATAATGATAAAGGGTGTAAATTCCCATCACCAATTATCATCAGAGACGGACGTCCAGCAGTACTATACCATACAGGCCTTCCGCCCCCCCCCCCTCCCTCCCTCCGCCCGCCAGAACAGCATTTAGCCACGGTCTGATAAGTGGCGATACGACTGCATAGGATTTCACTCAGACAACCTGGGCGGGATTCGTCCGTTTATTATTTTAACAATGTAAATGGTCCATTGCTTAAGGTGAGTGAATTGAGTCTGATTGATGTGACGTAAGATTTGAACTTAGCCTGTTTTTTGTGTCATCAGTCTCTCGACTAGTTTGATGCAATCCTCCATACCTTCCTATCTTGTGTTAGCCTCTTCATCTCAACATAACCCTTACATCCCACGTCCTCAATCATATATTAATCTCTGTCTTCCTCTATAGTTCATCGACTGTTCCCTCTACTAATATACCAACGAATCCCGCATGTCTCAAAATATGACCCAGCATCCTCGCTCTTCTTTCTGTTAGACTTAGCCATCGTAATTATTGACTAACAGCTTTCGGAAACATACGTCATATTCAATAATGAAAGTTGTTGAATCTTAGAACGAACTTTGCATGGTCTGTATACGATGGGTGTTATTTTTCTCCTCACTTACTTTATTATTGACTAGTGTAATCCCGTGACTGTTTTTTGCGTATCTTCACGGGTCTAGAATAGTTTCAGTTTATACGATGAAAGATTATGACAGGTTGATCTGATCTGGCCAAATATAAGCTTGACCTGTGTTTCACCCTTAAGATGAAACACATCTCTTGAGCTTGAAGAACTCGGAAGCATTAATAGAGGTAACTGTTTCAAAGGTCGTACACTCGAACTTGCTTAAATACGAACTTGACTTGTATTTGACCCTCTGCAAAATTTAAACAAAAATCCTGTTTGCTTCGAAAGCAACACGTTGTTTGTTATTGATAGTGGGCAAACACTCATAATGTAAACATTGTTCATAGTATCTGTGACGGCCAGAGAACTTATTACACATTCCATATTATGAAACAGTTGAGCAACTCCGTAGAAATAGGTTGCCAGAATAGTCGATTCGGTGACACATTTGGTCTGATGTCCACTTAAAATGACCTAATAACTCACATGCAGCGAACACGAATAAAGACCAATAACGAAAGTGATCAATAAAATGCCTAAAAAGCAAATAAACCGTAATGCATAAATTTTGGTCAAGCAAGTCAACAATATTAGTGAAATTGAACTGAAATTTTTCCTAAGCCGAAATGACAATTGGCATTCGTGGTTACAGCAGAGAATATGACTAATTAAATTTTTCTTAAGTTGCTTTAGTTAGTAACATGTTACTGAAAAGCAGATCCACGTTTTTGCAGCCGCAAAATTAATTAAATTTTTTTAAACTATGAAACGCTATGAAAAGCAAACTTAATGAATGTATTATGACAATCAATTAATTTGGTAGCAGTTGCTTAGTTATTAAATTGTAGACATAACCACGAATTCCTTCTAATTGTATCTCTGGTCGCTGTTTTGTGAGCGAAGGCTGACACGTGACACCGTTCACCAGCCAATAGCTATCGAGGTGAGTGGGTGACCTTACGAAATTATATAGTAGATTGAAGCTAGGGAGTGTTTTTTAAGTAGTTCTTACTGGATGTCCGATTTCGTTCCCAATACCTCTTGAACCTAGCAAATAATTTTTTCCTATTCCTCCTGTGAAATGGGTTTCCAAGATTTCGTAAGTATTGGTGAGGGGGATCTGGAGTTTACCATATTACTAAACTAGAGCGGTCTGTAACATCAGTATCGGAAATGCCAACGGAATCCTAAACTTTTTGTACCTCATTGAACAAAATGCTTCCTGTCTTATAACTTTTTATAAGTGAGAACATCTGATTGGTAAAAACGTTGTTGTCCATTCTCAGAAGGAGCCCATAAAACTTCGGCCGTCTACGTCGCATGCAGGTGTTAGCCGTTTCCTACAGGTGGCACAATTCGGAACTCGATTTAACTTTATTTTATCTGATTTTATTAGATGTGTCCCACATAAAAGTAACTGAAGTAACTTCATCACTATAGTTCAACTTTTCCCTGGATCATGAGTTATTTACCCTCTCCCCTCACAAAATTTCGATGTCTGCTTATGCGATAGGGAGTACAATATCTATTTACATTTCGTTCTTCTAATAGGGTAGTGTTGATTTTCTTTAATCGTTACTAATACTATTCGCTACAACCACAGCCTGAAAGCATCTTACTTTTTCACTATCTTACATCTTGATCGTCCAGTATTTGGGAGGGAAGCATAGATCCTCTATGATGCATGACGATACTTTTCGCTACAACCATACCTCTAGCGTATCTTTTTTCCCCCTTGGTTCAGGTTTCTGTAATGTAAACAAATACTAGGTGCATTATAGTCTTTGAGAGTCTCAATTTTATTTGTCTGCTAGTGGCACGAACCGTCGATCTGACTTTCAATTTTGATTATTTATTAGTATTTCCTTAGTGCACCAACTATCTACATCTGTCAGGACTTACGTAGAAATAATGATCACATTTTGATGTCCTGCTCTCAGATCTGTATTTGGCAGGAGTGGTAAAAATACAATAACTTGCTTTTCTTTTAATGAATGAGCGATTAGTTATTTTAACATTGATCTCGGCAGTTATGTTCCACACAAGACTGTTTTCTCACTATCTTTATATATAAAGATGAAAGTATGTTTGTTTGTTTCTTCTTCATACAAATCCACAGTTTTCATCCGATCTCGATGAAACTTTGACCACTTATCGTTTGAAACAAGAAGAAAAATACTGTCTGAATTTGTTTGAAACATTATCTGTATAAATAACACATGTTGTCTCATAACTTCGAAATACGGCGATAGACAGACACGTTGGATATGGACGTCTCCGTACCATGTTTCCGTGTAGTTGACTGGCAGCCCAGTGGTTAAAACGCTTGCTTCCGAACGTCGTGTTCTCCGGTTCAAATCTTCGTGGAGGCTAAGATTTTTAAAAATTGTTTTTCATCGTAAGAGTCAGGCCTGGGCCGTAGGTTATTCGGATTGAATGTTAAACTGTAGATATTAGAAAGTTAGGGGTGCAATGCGAGGAAAATCGTAGGTAGTCTTGCAATGTTGTAGGTGTACACTTTTTAACTTTATAATGATCCCTCTGGTGTTGTTCGCAGTCAGTGTGTGAGTGTGAACCACAGTAATATTATAAATACGGAAATAAGTCTCCGTCTTTTTGTTACGTTTTGAAGACTAAATGTCTATATCGTTGTGATGGAATTTTATAAGGAAATCTGTATGAAGGGCGCAGGATATTTTTTCCAGTATGATTAACAGTTGTAGTCAAGAAATTTTGAGACCTTATCGAATGGTGACAGAAATATGTTGTAAATCGATTCTCTTCAAGAGAGAGGTTCGACGGTACAAGATATAGTGTTAGCTTTCCTGACATATTATTCCGACTCGATATTGTTTGGGACCAATCCTTCGTTACCAACAACTTTCTATTTTTAATTCTGGTAAAAAAATTCTTAATCCACGCGTACGAAGTCGCGGGTACGAGCTAGTTTTAAATAATTACCGTTAGAGAATATTGTGTGAAATTTCTAAGATACAAAGAATGTTTGTAACACACGTAATTCGATAAGTGTATACTACAACTATCACACGATTGCTACAGATTTATCAGATCACAGATGTACAGAAATATCCCACGTTATTTGACAGCACATTTATTATTTTTTTTTTTACTTTTACCAACTTTTTTATGAAATATATAGCTATAATTGACTTTAAAAGAAATAAATCTTTGCTCGAACATCTTTATTAAGTGTTAAGTCTTTTTCATACATAAGAAATCTTCCTACTAAGGCAGTTTAATTTCTGGTTTCCTAACATTTACCAGGTTCTTGATTCAGGATAGTAAATTTGTTAATGAAGACCAGCAGATTATCCTAATCCTAAACTTTCCCTCTTAAGTATACCACGTTGCCGACAAGAGCAAACACAGAACAACATGACGCTTAACTTTTGAAGACAGATTGCCAGTGGGTAACAAACACTAAGGGAGTTACGATTTTACCGCCGCTAAACACAGCGCTCGTAAACCTGCTTCCATTTATAACTGCCGAAACGAGGTCCCAGGTTTATGACTTGTTTTCCCTACAAACGGTGCCCCGCCATCAACTTTTCCAAGTCGACCAACACGAGCGAGTGGCGAAACAAATCGAATCGAGTTTATCGTCGCAAGATGTGGAAAGGGGAGACATTAAAAAGTATGAGTATGCAAGTAGATATTCGACTGAAGAGGGATTGCCTACTCGAAAATAGATCAATTCGAGATATAAGAGCACGAACGAGGTAGAGTAGGAAGCAGGAATAGATAGGTGTAAGAAGAATTGATAGAAGAGTAAGGTCACGCCCTCAGCTAATCTTTTATTACACAATAGACTATAAATCTTTAATCGTGGTTTCAGTATTCATCAGCAGCTGTGTAAAGCTGATGTAGGATTGTTGACAATAGAACCGACATGCAATAACACGCGGTCTTTATTTAGAACTGAATTCTGGAATTCGTATACACTGATTTTTAGGACCATGAAAAAATGGGATTTGAATGGGGGTCCAAATATGTAGGGAATCGACAAAACCTTATAAATGGTTTGCTCATGTGACATATTTTTTTCTTGTTGCTTTACATCTCGTCGACGTCGAGGTCATTAGAGGCGGAAGAGAAATGGCGTCAAGGAACGGGATGGAATTCGATCATGGACTTTTAAAGGAACCGTCCCTATAGAATTCTGGATGACTGGAGTAGGATTTGATTCGGCTCGAGAGTTACTGCTCACCACGAAACTGTCAAATTTTACTTACTGCCATGATCTAACATTAAAAAAAAAAAAAAAAAAAAAAAAAAAAAAAAAAAAAAAGACTAATAAATGACAATGCTCGACTCAATTCACCCTTGTGGTTACGAAGTGTGGACTACATATTTGTAACTTTGTATCACGGGCGAAATATCTTAGAAGAGTTCTTTCAGCACTGAAAAAAATGCAAATGCAAAGATCAGATTCACAATAGAAATCGATGAACAAGGTCAGTTACTCTATACAGCTATTTTAGTAATAAAGTAGGAATTTGGGGCATTCAGTATATCGTAAATCAAAGGACACATGCATTTATCTGTAGTAAAGAGGTGTGCTTAGTTATTAACTTATTACCTTACGCACAAGAGCTTGAAAGCATGCGACACTGAAAGATAGTGGAGATTCTAGACGTTCATTGATAACAAGTACAACACCTCCGAAATCAATTGGGTTCTGAACACAGCCGCGTTCAGGAGGGCAATAAATAAAATACGAGATCCCACAACAAATACACCGCGCAAAGTTGCTGTCTTATCCTGCCCCAGAGGCGTCACGGATCTCATTTAAAAGCTGTTGAGGGAGGGTTACATCCAACAAGCCTTGAATGCTCAGCACCTAATTATTGAAAGTAAAAGATAGGCTCCCCGCAATACAAACTTCGTTTGTAAGGGAGCGTCCATAAACCACGTAGCTCCATTCTGGCCTCCTGTGAACCCTTTCCCCCACGAAGCCCGTAGCCATCACGCGTATGAATTAGTCTTAAAAGCGTTTTTGTAGCAAAATCAGTGAAGTGACTACCAATCCTGATATTCCACTCTTGAAAAAGTTCCGAGACAATAGAAAAAAGTGTAGAGCCAGATAAAATAGAATTCTATAACGAAAAGCTCTCATTGCAAATGAATGTTTCCGAAATTGACAGTCTGCTCGAGTTTTACCATACTGAACTGACCGAAAATATAGTCGGAGATGGCTATCGAGAGTTGATAGAGCATTCTGTGATATTTTTAGGCGGAGATACACAGTGAAAGTTAAAAATTCAATTTTCTGGTACCATGCACCAAGCTCGATGGATGGCCAAATCAATTTATTCCCTACGGTTTTCATTACTAAGTGCGCAATTCAAAATTACGAACAAGGATAAGGCAGCGCTGTTAGATTTTTACCTGTTCATCGTGACATCCTACGTCAGGCCATGTCTCTAATTTATTTTGGCAGCTAAAGCACTTTATCAACATTGTGTCTTTTGATGTAGATAAAAGCTTACGAAGAAATTGATAATAGTATATCATAGGCAGTTTTACAGAAGAGAAGCCAGCACGGCATTTGACTGATGAAATTTCTGTCTTGTCACTGTTTGACAATGATGTGTATCAAGAAACGAAGTAAAAACCAAAGCGAATTTATCAACTCATGGTAAATGTTACATACCATCGAAGGAAGTTTTTCTGTTTAGATCACAATTTTGTTAATTGAATTTCTCTTTTTTTATTTTAGAGAAAAACATCTACAACTTCATTAGAAGCAAGTCAATGTTCGACCGTTTTAAAATTGATGACAGTTTCTCCACTAATCTCTTAGTATGTGGTCAAATAATATTTCATTTCAAGAATCCAAAAAGAAGGTTTCAACACTGAGGGAAGTGAACGATACAGTTGAAAGAGTGGTCAGGCTAATGCAAGGTTTTCATGGTTTAATTACTGTTGAAGACTTATACGGACTTCAAAAAGCAAATTTTGAAAAGAAAATTTAAAGAATGTTTTTTACATGTTAACCAATAAAAAAAATATCAAGATTTGGTCATATCTGTGTTTATTTACCAAATAAACAATAAGTTCTAGGATCCTTCCATACTAACTCAGTACAAATTTTTATGTCTCATGTTTGGCATCTAATCAGCGCGGGTTAACACACTTAAATCGCAATTAATATTTTTTATGCTATTTATTAAGGTAAAACAGTATAAAAATAGAAGGTATGCGTATTTGATTTCCAGAAACAAAAAATCATCCTTATGTCTTGGAACACCCTGATGGTGGCGATTTAAATAACAGAGCACTTAAAAAGAAGACGAAGTTGAAATTGATGGTTTGGGAGACAGAATCCGATCGAGCTCTGAAGAATTTGAAATCAAATAAGGCAGTTGGAATTGTTGAGATTCCTGGAGAACTTCTGAAATTCATAGAAAAAAAAGGAATCTAAAGATTATTCGAAATGATATCAAAACGTTATGAAACAGGAGAGATTCAAACTGATTTTAATAAAAGTATTATCCCCACACTTTCGAAGAAAGAGCAAGTTGACAAATGTGAGAATTATCGCATTATAAGTCTAACGCCAAATGCTTCAAAATTACTGATCAGAATAATAAACAGAAGTATGGAGAGGGTAGTAGCAAAGATGGTAGGTGAAGATCAGTTTAGGAAAAATAGCGGGACAAGAGAACCGATTCTCTCGTTAAGATTATTACTTGAAGGGATGATTTAAAAAAAACAGACACACACAAAGATACTTTCATGGCGTTTGATGATTTAGAAAAAGATTTTGATAATGTTAGGTGGGACGAGATGTTTAAGATTTTAAAGAATCTTGATCTAAAATACCAACACAGAAGAATACATTATAATCTGTATAAGAATCAAGTAGCTATAATAATTGTAGAGAATCACGAGAGACATGCATCCGTTAGAAAGGCTGCGAGACAAGATTGTAGTCTATTCTCATTAATATTCAACTTTTATGTAGAGGAAGCAGTAAAGGAAGTGAAAGAAAAATTTGAATTTGACATAAATGTTCAAGGAGAAAAAAATCATTACGTTATGGTTTGCTGATGACATGGTCCTGTTAGCAGAACAGGCTGGGGATATTGAGAGCTTACTGACTGGCATGAACAAAATACAGAGAAAGGTTTTGGACTAAATATAAACCGAAGCAAGTCAAAAAAGACGAAATGTTGCAGAAATGATATCAATAAGAGTGGATTAAATATAAAAATAGGATCGGTTGCGATAGAAGAAGTAAATGAATTCTGCTATCTAGGAAATAAAATTATAACTGATGACCAAAGTAGGAATGATGTTAAAAGCAGCATAGCACTGGCAGAAACAGCCTTAGTGAAAAAGAGAAATCTTTTAGTTTCAAACATAGATCTAAGACTTAGAAAGAAATTTTTAAATATCTATGTTGCACATGACTTTATGGTAGCGAAGCATGGACTTTAGGAATACTAAAAAGAAGAAAAAATTGAAGCGTTTGAAATGTGGTGCCCGAAAAGGATCCTGAAATTTAAGTGGACAGATTACGAAATAAGAATTTGTTTGAAATTATGGGTGAGGAAAGAAGTTTGTGGAAGAGTCTAACAGAAAGGAGACATAAATGGTGGGTCATAGGTTAATTTGTTAGTGGAGAGAACTGTTGAAGGAAAGAATTTTAGATGAAAACAAAGATTAGAATATATAAAGCAAATAATTGAGGATGTGGGTTTCAAGGGTTATGTTGTGAAGAAGATGTTAGTGCAAGATATGAAGGGGTGGATAATTGCATCACACTATTAAATAATAATAATAATAATAAAAACTTTGAAAGTATAAGGATTGTGTGTTAAATAATTAATTACATCAGAGTAGGAACCTGAAGGTTTTCGACCATGGTGTCAGACCCGCTTGGCTGACGCAAGGCAACAACTCTCAGACTAAACTTCTCACGTTATACACATACAGACAGGCATGTCGAAACAGCTCACGGCCAAACGACTTCAATTGTAAATACGCAGCTCTGTTGTACTCAACGTCCTCTTCTCTGCACCATATGGTAATACAGTTGGTTTAACTCTAACGGCAATATGCACAGTGCTACTTTTCTCAACAATCCAGAAGATAGTCTCATTCCGAACGGAGCTTTATGCAAAGACGACTTATTATTTTATTCCGAACTAATACTATTTTGCCTCACCCTTAAAAACCATTAATTTAACAAGTAACAGATCTGAGATGTCAGAAATTAATCAGTCAGGTATTTCATAATATATTCTGCCCAGAGAGAAAAGTCTTGAATTTACCAACATAATGATTCAACGTTCCTTACCTATTCATTTTCTTAGAGCTACAATATTGTTGCCTACATCTAAAACTGTATTTCAAAAAACGGTGTATGGCAAAGTTTGCCTTGCACCAAAATTAATTTCTACTCTCTGCATTCCAGTACCTAACAGTACGAGGGAAGAAGGAATACATATATAAGTATTAATGCGATTACTTAATTCGAAAATTTTATCTCTCCTGCCATTGTATGCCAGAGTTGTTGATGGGTGAAGTATTTCTCCGCAGTCATATATGTAGGTGAGAATTGACTTGTTTGCTAATTAAGTCTATAGGAATATGCGTCACCAGTCTTCCAGGTGATCGAATCCCAATTATGTGACACTTTAGTCAGAACTATAATCAGCGATCACAAAGCGAACGGTCCTACTCTGAACTTCGTCAATACTAGCAATCAGCCCTCTGTAATGTGTACCCCACAGTACAATAGTAGTCAGTATGAGGAAGTATGATCGTTTTTTTTTTAGTTACCTATTTTCTTCATGGGTTGCAGTTATTATAAATTTGAACTATGAATCGCAGACTAGAATTCGCTCTGTTTAGAACGGAAAATGTAAGTGCCTAGATAACTATGATTAATGGACTAACACCTATAGTTCAATCAGTTAGGACTAATTTTTGGGAAGGCACTAAGTAACCAAACGGCATATATTTCTGTTTCAACGAACCATTCACAACAGTCCACTGCGCGATATTCTCATTCCATACTAACCACTCACAATGTCTGGACATTAACAGACATTTGGGACTCAACTTGAGTATCAGAAATTATGCACCACCATTACATTTATTCTGCTGTTTATTACTAAACTGTGAAAATTTCTTCTGCCACCTAGATTCAATTAATGGTAATTACTGAACCATGAAAATTTCTTCTCGCACATTCACTAGACTCATTGCAAATATTGAACCACGAACATTTCTCCAGCTCCTAGATCCGATTCAAGCCACGTATTGAGTCGTGAAACAACTTCACAATATATGATAAGAAATGGATTATTTCAAAAGGACTGCGTAAAATTACAAAGGCGTACAACGTCTCGAGTATATACTTCTGTTATTTATATTCTACTGTTAAGAACGATACTACTGCAACTTAAATTTCATTCAGATGCATCAATACGAAAATAAGCCTGATAACTAAGGAGGAACACAGATAGTAAAAGAACTCCAGCAAGAAGCACAAAATTAGCATTTCAATGAATTTATAATACAATTGATTGCAAACATTTAAGATTAATTAGCATGCGGGATAGATAAAATGGCACGATACCCTATCTGAAGGATGTCACGAATTAGTATCGATGAGGTTACCTGTACATAGCAACGCCCAGGGAAAATTTTATTCCGGGATGATTTAATATTGCCTTCCCGCGTGCGATAACAGCTATTAGTGTGTGTGTGTGTGTGTGTGTGTGTGTGTGTGTGTGTGTGTGTAGATGACAGTAGTAGTAAACAATTGTGTGCCATGCCTTATGTAAAGTGGTGTACTGTTCGTCATGTCCGTGAAAAGGATCTGTTCTTTCAAAACCTCCAGAGAGCCGCCAAGTTTAACGTCTCCAGAGATCCTACAACTTTAATCTCCCCATCAATACGACGAATCGTCACCAACAATGTCATTTCCCTCCACTCTATACTCATCGCGTAGAGGTTCGGGATTTAACACAGGCATTCTGTACCTACACAATCAGGTGATACGGAATTGTCCAGCACAACCTCTCCCCCATGCTGCTGGCAAAGTTCCAGATGATGAAAGTTGCGTCCACAATCGTCGCTAGAATTACATACTTCACCTCCCGTCGTACACCAAGCAATTGATGCTCGGATTCCTTATAGCTTTACGCCTCGTAGACTTCGAGGTAATTAAAAGCGGGATGGGACTTGGAACAAGGAACGGGAAGGAATTCGGCCATGATCTTTTGAATGAAGCATCCCACCATTCGCCTGGAGTGTGGTGCTCGGAAATTAAGTATGTAATTTCTACCAAATTATGTATACGTTATACAAGGGGTGATCAAATGAAAAGGTACGAAACGACACGGTGGGTACAAATGTAGACTTTATTCAAAATATACACCATAGGCCTGAGCACAACGATCCCACTGATGAACAAGCCGCAGGATTCCTTGTTCCCAGAATTCCTGTGGCCGTGACGAGACCCAGTCCTTCACAGCGTCCTTGGTACGTCGTCCGAGTTGAAGCGCTTCCCTTTCAGGTGTTTCTTCAGTGGACCAAAGATATGGAAATGGCAGGGCGACGATCCGCTCCATGAAAGCGGGGTCTTCCTGATATCGAAACAGATGTTGCAGTGCTAGCCCATACACAGTTCCTTTTCCTGGTCGGTGAGCTGCTTCGGAACGCAAGCGGCACACACCTTCCGATATCGCAACCTGTCGTGAACAATTGTCCACACGGTTCCATAGCTGACATCAACCTTCACCGCCAATATTCGCAATGTGACACGCCGATCACTTCTCACTAGGTCGTCCGCCTTGTCGGTGAGATCGCTCGTGATGACAGTGTTTGCCTGGCCTGGCCTCGGGTAATCACCCAGACTCTCACGGCCTGCACGAAAACGGGCACTCCATTTTCTAACAGAATTGTCAGAGACACATTTCTCCCCGTAAACTATCACCATCCGGCGATGAATAGCTGCCGGTTTCTCACCTTCCGCTGTCAGAAATCGGATAAAACCTCGCTGCTCCTCAATCGTCGAATTCGAATTCTGCAACGCGAACGCCATCCTGTCCTCATACGGACTGCCGCATCATTTGGACGCCGCTTTTTATAAGAGCCTCTGCTCTCTTGCGCATGCGGGCGCATGCGCATGCACCGATCCCAGTCATAGACTCCAATCGCATCCCGAGATGTCTCGCTACGTTCTCCCATGGCGGAATATGCAAATATTTAATTGTTACGTTTTTTCTTCGTTTCTTACCTTTTCATTTGATCTTCCCTTGTAGTAATATAGCAATGAGTACCTGAGCAAAAGGCATCAATAATAGGAAGCATTAACTAGATGGAAGAACATCGCATTAGACACGTCTATTAGACAAAAAATTAGGTTTTTTCTGTTTTCTCTATTGTGTTTTGGTACATATGCCTCGATTACCTATCACCGACTCCAAAACCTACAAATGGAAATTTTGCCTGGCGTCAGGAGCCAATTTGCTGTCATGCTCCTCACTTTCCTCGATAATCAGAACAGAGAAGATGTGGTTCAATTAAGAGGATGGAATTCCGCCGTGGCTTTTTCAGGTAACCATCCTAGCATTCGCTTGGAATGATTTTGAAAAACCACGAGGAATATATATCCGGATGGCAGGATAAGGAATCGAACCCACGTACTACCGAATTCCAGCTAACCAGGTTAAGTAATAGCCCATGATTCGTCTACACCATATTCTACACATAATGTTTCGCCCACGAGTGGAATTCTTCCAAATTATTACACAAAGCGCACCGTTCAAAAATCCTCTGAAAGTGTTTTTGAAGCGGAAATGCACACACTAATACAGTTATATAATAACTGAAAAACGAAAAGGCACATTTGATTGCAGGTATGTTAAAAACAGTTTTACCTACCTTTATTTGTGTTTTTATTGCCATTCATAGATGTTCTTTCAGAAATTTAAGTGTCCGCAGAGATAATATTTTTAACCCAGAACGATGGCTATGAGCACGTAAAACCGTGTGGTTGAATCGCTTCTAGTTGGGGCCAAACATGAAATCACGTAACACTTGCTGTCGTGAAAAGAGTTCTCAGAAACTACGCCACAATTCCTTGTAAGGCGCCTGCTATGACTGGTAAGTGCGAAAGCGGTCGCGACTTTCGTATAGATATCTGTTGCGACATTAAAAAGGCTGACATCCGTCGGGAATGCTGTATGGAGATCACAACAACACCAATGGCACAAAATAAAAGACTAAGATAACAAGAAAATGTATTCACATTGGGCCTAATCTGAGCGACCGTTGGTTTAATGAGAAAAGAGAACAAGTGGGAGTGCAGTTTGTGGAATCTTTGAAAGAAGACACACTCTGCGGGTGGGAAATAAAATGAACGTTTCCACTGACAAGGAAGCTTCCAACAGAAAAGCGGGACAGTTATGTGGCCAACTCTAATTCATAACTAATATTGCATTACTATGAGTTATTTTTGTATTGGTCTGTGCGCTTTAGAATATCAATTTTGCACGAAGGGCAATTATAATAAATATCAATGGAAAGGTAAGCATTACAATTATAACGTTACAAACAGAGATAATATAAGTTTATTTACATCTAAATAAACCCAAAAAGCAAGTTTCTATGTATCTATAAAATACTTTAATATAGAACTTACAGTTTTTAGATAACTGCCTTAATTTATATTTAACAGAAGGCTTAAGACTATAAAACTCCCTACATAGCAGTTCGATGAATTTTTGAAACCTGTAAGGGAGCATCCATAAACTACGTGGCCGGTCTTTAAAAAAAAGGGGAGGGGGTTTGTTGGAAAGCCACGCTGGGCCAATTGGGGGAAAAGGGGGATTCCTAGCCAGGCCACGTAGCTTTTCATTCATATTATTTATCACAGTTAAAATGAGGTACAGAAATTTAAGATAGCCTGACAAGAGCAAAAGGTACAAAATTTACGTGCTACGTGAGAGGGTTAGAGGGGTGGGGAGGGGAGTTCACAGGAGGCCAAAATGGAACTACGTGGTATATGGCCGTCCCCTAAACCGAAGTGTAGTAGCATATTATAGCACAGTGTTATCTTTGTTTTCATTATATTTACTGCAACTTTGTTATTTTAAGAACATTATTATATAACCTTTAGACAGTACGAGTATAAAAGTAGTAGTTTTACCTATTTGATGGCCTCGTGTAATTCTACAATAAAATACATTTCACTTAGTAAAATTTTAATGCTATATTTAGAGCTATATATAGAGCTATTTTAATGAGAACAGGTTAAATTGTTTTCCGCAGTTTATGATTGAGGTAGGGAAAAAGTCATAATTTCTTTGATATCCAGTCAAGATTGTGTTGCGCGTATTGCCCTGGATTGCTAATGGCCACTTCTACTGGCAAACGGCTCGGTGACTCACTTTATATATTGCGTCTTCGTCAAACCCACTGGGCGGTGTTTCAGAACAAACCTGCCCCATAAATAGCGGTCAAAATGAACCAGCACAGTAGTGCATGTTCCTGCCATAAGTCTTGTATCCATATATCGCTCCGGCATCTGCTTTCATAAACAGGACACCATTTTATGTCACCAATTGTAACTGCGTGTGTAGAACTTGACACCACCGATATATTAGTAGATGTTATATCGAACTGGCAAAATGACTTTCAAGGAGTGATTTAAATCGTTCACTGAAATTGAACTTTATTACGTTTATTACATTTTTTTATCATCGGTCTCATCGACTTTTCCTAACTCTTTACTTGTTCGAAATCTGGCCCAATGTCGCTCTCTCCTCACAACCTGCTAAATCGATCAGCGACTTCGAATTGTTTAAGGATTATCTTTCTTTATATATATTTTCCATCCATCTGCATCATCTATTAACAAATTCACCAGTCTTCATCAACCCGTTTGCCGCAAACTAGAAGTCACCATCTTTTCTCGTCTTGTTGCGAGGTTTTTCCAAACTCTCTTCACCAGTCACTTATTTGTGTTCATTCCGTCATTCGTAGGTTCACTTGCTTTTCAACAACTTTTGTTACATCAGAAAATTTAAAACGATTCCTTTTATTTTTAGGTTCCCTTCATTTTTAACCAAATTTATGGAATTAGTCTTCTGTCACAGCCTCGCAACATCCGAACCATTTATCTCATAATTTTGTAAGTGTGAAATGTTTCAGTGCTTACCATACCAAACGCGATATTAATGTAAAATTTGACGAAATCATGGGGTTAAAATAATTACCCTAGATTTGCTGGAGGGTTGAAGCAATTTTCTTCTTTTTAATAATCAAAGTGTGAATCAAAGTAAGCTACCAACACACCGCTTTTGTCACCTCGATGTTTTCATTTCCTTTCTGTACTACGACTTGACATTGTTTCTGGCAAAAACGATTACAAGTATTTACAAATTCTTTCATAATTTACAGTGATAGAGACTCCTTAGGATTACATTAAAACTACAGAGATATTTTTGGAGCTTTGGACGTATTTATTCCTCATCGACGTCGAGGTCATTATAAATGGGAAAAGTCTGGTGTCAAGGAAATGGAAGCAATTCTTCAATTGCCTACTGATGGAACGATTCCGGCATTCGCCTTGAGTCATTTTGGAAACCCACGCTAAATGAAAACCTGAATAACTGGACGCGGATTTGAACCTGCTTCCTCCTGAGTGACAGGCCCTAGCTTTACCGATCACTCTCCATGCACGGAATGAGTATATTGGTTTAAAAAAGTAATTTAGTAATTCCAATAAATTAGATTCTTCAGAGATAATTTTTTCATTTAAAAATCGTATGCATCAGTCCTCAGAGAATCAGATTTTCTTTTTCTCCTTTCAACCCTCGATCCGGCCTTCCAAGGACCACGTGCCACCGGCCCCCTGTTGTACACAGGCGGCCGGTGTGAATAATAAGGAGAGGCGGAGAACCACCTGTATGTTGCCTCAGTTCAGGTCGGGTTTTTTAGACCCAGCGCACGCATGGGTATTTGACACAAAAAGTTGATCAAAATAATTTCTACGTAATTTGTATTTTCATTTCGTTGTGTATTAGATCTTACAACTTTGAAGTAGGAGTAATCATAAAGAACACATGCTTTGAATACACCCTTTATTACGTATTAAACGAATATTACAAAATACTTTTAAAAAAATCAAAAAAATCATACATGTACACTAAAATACTATCATTCTGACGAACCGCCCCAACCGTCTTCGCCCGAAGCTTCATCTTACGGCTCGAACTCTTCTTGAGTACTCCGCCTACCGAAGGCCGCCGGTTCGAATCCGGCCGCGGGCATGGATGTTTAAGAGTTGTGTGTCTGTGTGAATGTCCTGTCCGTCCTGTGGCGTCCACACATTCCACAAATGCAATATATATACTGGATGACGGCTTATAAACTGAAAGGTATAATAATTACTAATTACATTGAGCTGGCTGTATGGCCTCCGTTGCCAAATGCCATTATTAAAAAAAAAAAAAAAAAAAAAAAAAAAAAAAAAAAAAACCAACAACTCTTCTTGAGTACTCGGTCCCATTGAAGTAATATTTTAATAGTTTCTCGTTTGAACGATTTCCTTTTTTTCTTGATGAAGCTCAAACACGGATCCGAAGTCAATAAAAGCCTGTTAATAACATCTGAATTGCACTGAACAGGGCTAAATTTTCTAGAGTATCTCTCCCTAAATTGTCGAAATTGTTTGGTTCTAGCTTGTGTTTTGCTTGAGACAAAGTGCCTGTAGGTAAAGGTGCGTAATCTATTATAATTGTGCCCTCAGTCAATATTTCGTGTAGTATAGGTGACATTGCATGCCAAGAGTACAGTTCAATGTACATCTTAACCGTTTCGTGGCAGTGGGGAGCATTTATTTATTTATTTTTGTGCCTATCTTGTTCCCACTAGATGATATTCCCAGAATAGTAGAAAAACTGTCAATCAGTGTTTTGTTAATACCTGTAATCTCTGCGGATATCGTTTTACAATCTGTCAAATCATCGAAAGATTTTTCTAAACCGACCCATATTGAACGGATTAGATTTTATAGGGATTTCGATACATCCTAGTAACCAGTTATGGTATTTCTTTAAAAATACACTCTCAGTTCTCTTAGCAGCCTGCCATTTTGTTTTTATTTTCAATTTAAGCTTTGAAAACTTTTAATCGAACTGTTGTCCCTGAGTGTCGGTTGATTTAAAATATTTTCCTCGGCTAATTCCAACTTTTGAACGAAACAATTTCCTTTCTCGTGTTTACTCATATCATAAATAACTTTTTGTGTCAAGAGCTTGTTATCAGAAGAGCCCACTGCAAAAAAAATCTTAGATGAAAAAAAAGAAAGTTTGTTCATTTTGAAGAAGCTAGAATTGTTTCGAATAAATAGATGTTTAGCACATTTTGGCATCTAGTTTTCAATGAAACTCGAAGATAGTACACTAAACTAAAACCCTACAAGAAATCAGACTCGGGAAAGGTCGGGAAATATAATAAAATCACTCTTTAAGACATTTCGTAATAAAAAAATGAGTACAAGACGAGTCAGCTTGCAAAAATATGCAGAAATAAAGTTGTGCGATACTTTTGTGTGTATGTTGCTATTATTTCAATTCTAGGTACTTGGCTGTACAATATCCATCATTAAAATCATCGCTACTCACTTACCATCACTTATAAATTAAAATGGTACAACTTATAATTTGCTTGTATATGCTTGGTAACAGTACGTGCGTCTTTCAGTGTGCTCAGAAGACAACTGATCACGAGGTGGGTAATGAAGCTTACCTAAAAAACATAGAGGGCTGTGTTCTATTGATATTTGACCAGAGTCAGGTAGATACGGGATCTTGAAATTTGTTTTAATTTTTTTTTTTTTTTTTAGCTCTGTGTGTGGCATACTGAACCTATATGAGAAAAGTCTGTGTTGCTATCTGTCTGCGAAACGTTTAACTTTTGTATTTCTGTATAGTAAGTATATTATTTGTGTCTGAAATGTGTACTTTATGAGACGGATGATTGGGAACCGTACTAGAATTCGCCTAGATTGAAGGAACCGTTTATACACCACAATCAGTACGAACGGCACGCGGGGACCAGGACTCGTGCCTGGTCCCGTTGTACTTCCTCGATCCAGCGTGCGGCGCCTTAACACATTGAGCCACACTGGCGGGTATCTGATAGTAAATACAGGGGGAGGACAAAATAATACAAACACCTGTGAAATAATGGAAAATCTTTATTAATATGGGGTTGGACCTCCCTTTCACTGAAATACAGATTTAATGCAACGTGGGATAGATACATAAAGGTCATGGACAATATTTAAAGGTATATTAAGCCATTCCTCCTGCACCCCCATGCTTCTTAGTCGGCAAGAGGCATTCAGGATTAATCGCTTCTCTGGGCGTTCTCCAGACATAAACGCGTCCGGTAGTTTGAAAAAGGGTAACAACGATTCATCTGCTGTGGGGACCAGCCTTTGTGATCTCTGCACCACTGGCGTCGCTTGAAAGCATTAGTTGCTGTCACCAAGGGTTTACTAATTGCAACTCTTCCATAAATGTTCGCAGCATGAAGTTCCCTTTTCACAGTTTTTGTTGAAACGGGATCCTGAAGATGACTGTTCGTTTCGGATGTTATCTCGGATAACGATTGATTGTGCTTTCGGGCTACTATGCGCTTCAAGACCCGTCTATACCTATCAGTAAGCGTTGACTTTCAGCCAATGTTGTGTTTTGAAGACGCCGTCTTACCCTCTTTCGTGTACGCTGTCATAACGGCTGATATCGTACTCCTTGCAAACCCCAAAAGGTTTGATGTTTTTGTAACCGATGCTCCACTTAAACGCGCTCCGACAATCAGGAATTCTGACAGGTCTGACATTTCAACTTATTACAGACAGTTCGATAGACGCTTGCAACGCAGGCGTCTCCTGTTGAGAGACTGATCCCCTCCTCTTCACGCTCACTAGATGGCAGACTGTACTGCAGGTATGAAATACGTCATACTTTTTCACAGGTGTTCGTATTATTTTGTCCTCTATCTGTATATTTGTTTTGAAAATTTCTACAAGACTCACTATACATTTTTTCATCTGATTTTTTTTGCGTTTGAAAGACAATGTAGCAAAAAGAATAATAAACTTAAAAAAAAGATATTTTACGAGATAATTTTTACAGTGAACTCAATTTAAACCATAAGGGCTCTGGACTGATTAGCATTTGACAATTTTTTCATTGTTGGCTCCGGAATATTGAAATTTTCAATTCCGCTAGCAGCTGAGCTAAAAACATTAATACAATATTTTACACTTATAGCAGGCGTCATATTAATCAAATATTCCACTTTTCTGGATTCAAGCTGCTTTGATCGATGTTTTACTTCCACCGTTTCGGCACCCAATCTGGTGCCTTCATCAGGGCTGTTTAGAAGTATCACTTGTGACGGTTTTCACACCACTTCATCGTTTATCCTCACGCCGATCTTAAGAAAGTTCACTCGCAAGCTTGATTATAACAAATGTATATTTACACTTGTGTTACATGTGATTCAACGTTCAGGTTTATCAAATTATTAGAACTATTTTTATGGCTCGTTTTATCGCCTCGTTTTGTTTTCTGTTTATTTAGTCCAAGTTATACTGTAACGTAAGCTAACAGAGGAGTAGTAAACCACAATTCGTTGGTCAACGTCTGTATGGAAAGGCAAAATGGAGACCTGCTTCTAGCTATTATCTGTGCATGTTGACCTCGCACTTTCCCACACGTGTGTAGATGCTGTCCAGGGATCTGCAGAGTCAGGACAGAATGACCGTAAACGTGTATGTCGCTCTAAGTCCAAGCCCCCGTGATTGCTTCATTGGGAGTAGCCACAATGCGTTGCAGTCCGGGATCTGAACCTGCTGTGTAACGTATAATCTCCGCAGCATAAATACAGCTCAGAACTCATTAAGGCTATTTGCGTCGGCGCTCTCCGCTACGCGTTATTGTGCAGCCTGAGGACACCTCTTTGTAATGAGGCACTTACAGACTGCTGGCTGGAGTGATGCATTGCGAGTTTATTAAACGGCGTCGACTCCTAAAGAGGTTAGGCCGGTTATAATACTACGCGCCTTGAGTTATTTTAACGACTTCTGTACCATCTAGCGAAGATGGACGGTCAGCGTACACTAAATGGAACGATTGTAGTCGCTTTCTAACCACTCACAGAACTTCAGTGTAAAGTAAGTAGTACACTAGCTTTATATCAAATTCGTCGAATGCACTGATAAAGTTCAGTAACCGAAGTCGGTGATTGGTCTCCGTTTATCAGCTTAAAACTCCACGGCTGGAAGAAATTTTCGACATTCAGTAATTGCAAGTAGGTTAGCCGAGCTATAACCCGAGCTATAACCCGGTCAGTTAAAATAGCTTATGTTCCCCTCGTCCCGTTCAACATCACACCACTCCCTCCCCTTCCTCCCTCTCCGAGTTGACCGTTGTGTCCATGTACGCGTTTGCCCCTTCGCACAATTTCGGTCCCAATCTGCAGACGCAATCCGCCAGGGGCCCTGCAGATTGCCGCATGAGTAGGCAAATAGGGTGTGCTTCTCCCGATATCGGGAGATCGGCAGAGCCCGACAAACAATTCACAGACAGGAAGCAAATTGAGACGTGCCTAGTGCGATTGCAGCGATTGTGACATTTTCGACTCAGTCGGCTCGGAGCAGGGACCGCGTGCATTTCGTGCCATTAGTCGTGTGTGTCGTTAAAAATATTTAAATATAAACAAGTATGGACTAATATTTTCGAAATTTATAAGAACATACCCCAATTGTGGGACAACACAACAAAAAACACATAAACCCACAAAATGCGAAAGAAGGATTTCAATTTACGCTCGAAATTTATAAGGAATTGGACCAGGAAGAAACACTTGCAGTCTTTTTTTCTTCCTTAATGTAGTGTTTTAGATATTTGTAGATAGCCCAACATGTTTCGGGTATGATGTCGAAAAGCGTTTGTGGTGCAATCGGTGAACTAAATTTTATATCTTCATAGGTACGTCTACCCTCCAAAAATTGCAAAATAACGACTAATCGTCCTCTGGCGCTTATACTTTCATTCATTAGGGTATATACATATATATGTATAAGGGGTCACTACGCGGAGTATTTCTGCAAAACTTTCAGGACCTACTCTCTGAAATCTGGTTTTGCTCTTCTCAAAATGTTCATGTAAAATAACTTTTTTCCTTAAAAAGATACGGGTTGAAGAGATCGAATTTTTTTTTTTTTTTTTTCTAACTGCTTAACGTCTCTTAACAGTGAGGTCTTTAGAGACGGGAAAGGATGGGGGGCAAGGAACGGGAAGGAATTCGGCCATGGCCTTTTTAAGGAAGCATCCCGGAATTTGCCTGGAGTGATTTGGGAAACCATGGAAAACCCAAATCTGGATGCCCGGACGGGGATTCGAACCTCCGTACTCCTAAATGCGAGGCCAGAACGCTAACCGTTACTCCAGCAAGTTCGATCTTCTTTTTCTCTCAGTACAAACTGTAGCACAGGTTATTGTTAAAACGATGTCTACTTTTTGTTGCTTTGACATAAAAGGGGCCATTGCTAAGCGCTTGCAACTAGCAAGCATGCGATCACTATGTAAACTAAAATTGGAAGCGAATTTGTGATGTGTGAAGTGAAGCCCCATATGATTGCCTTGCTGATTGCCCCTGCATATTGGGACCGAAATTGGATCGTCTGTAGCCGCTTAAAAGGCAGCGCAGTAGGGATAGAGCAGGCTGACCTTGCGCCGCTAGAATCGAGTGAACAGGGTATAGTGGGGGACAATTCCCGATTACAAAATTTTGTAGTAAAGGTATGGTTTTAAGCTGAAACCTCTCCAAAGCACCTAGAATAGAAACCTGGGTTTTCCTCCTATGGCGTCAACTTGCAGTACCAATCTTTTCCTTCTTTCATCCTCAAACGCAGGAAAGCTATACTCTACTCCTCAACACGCACTCTCCTAATGCATCGGTAATTTTAGAACTTAAAGTCGAAGTCTCCAAGTATGCCGCCGTTTCACTGGCGTAGTACGACTTCTATTATCGTTTTTGTGCGTCTCTTACGTGTAATTAGAGCTTCAATCCAAAGTACTGCAGGGAGTACGTATTCTTTCACAACGTTGAAAAGTCTCACGTTGACTAATTGGATGATTAGAGTGCATGATCAATTATAACACTACATAGCAGGTAAATTATTTAACATTTCCAGGAAATGACTAACTCAAGACCCACTTTTCACGAAATTACTACACTATTGTGTTAAGTAAATGAATTTTGATGCACTAACACAGTTGCAGAGAAAAAGCGTTGTTGCAGAAATGATCTTTAATGTTCTTTGCATTATTTTCGTAGTGTTTAGCTTCTTGCAGACAGCGGATGCGATTAAAGGTAAACTATGCTTGGAAAATGAAATATTATCGTTTATGTATCGTATAAAATTTGAGCAATTGTGAGTTGCATTTTTCTGTCCATCAGACCTATATTTTAAATGAGATCTTATCAACCACAAGCTTCTCATCGTGGTTGTGATCTAATCATACAGTTTCAGTTGTCAGAACTCAGACTGGAGGTAAAAACCACTGCCATTTTTTTTGTCTGGATTAAAATGTTTACCAAGCGTGGAGGGTAACTGAACTCAAATTCTGGACGACGCGGGATCGAATCCCAGTACGCTAATCAAAATTTGGTTTTTCCATTGTTTCCCGAAATCACTGTCTCCTTCAAGAAGCTATGGCCACATTCCTACCCGTTCCTAACTTGACACCACCGTAAGAATTGCAACGGTACTTGGCAGGGAAGCGTATTGTATAATGTGGGCCTATGTACCTGCTAGAAGTACCACATCGTGAGAAAAGACCATGAAGTCAATTATGATACCAGTGTTCCTATAATCAAATATTTTTCCATTTTTGATGTAGTTGGGCGAGCCTATTCCGGTCCACAGGTTAATTTTTAAAGCTTTAGTGATTTCGTAAAAGAACTTTCTTGCATATGTCTGTGAGAGTGTTTGATCACAACCTGTGATTTATCATTAACTAGCGGAGTTCCCGGCGTTGTCTGGTATTGTTGGCGTAGATTTACCCGTACGCTATTTTTATTCCCGCAATGAAAAACATTGGTAAAAAGATTCATAAAATTCACGCCAACTTTTTTCGGAATTAAAGCAAACCTAGATTCACACGCCCCCTACCAAGAAACGGATGGGTTGAAGTTTATTTTCACATAGACTATTTTCATTACGTCCGAAAAGATTCATGTGTATCAAGCTTCATTACTACATCACTAAACAACGCTAGATTATGTTAGAAACTCACATTTGATTCGATTGCGAAGTAAATGGATATACTTTTCCTCGAAACGCCAGATACTTCAACTCCGCAAGTATCGAAAGTTAATCCAGAATAATATTATCGTAAATAAATGATTTTATTCAAACAGATGACAAATGCTGATGGCCAGAGACAATGTAGTTGTAGGCCTACTGCCTACGGAGAATGAATATATGGAGACGACGCAAGGGACATTCACTACGCACTGTAGTGAAACCGTGTAGAGAGAAGTGGGGAAAAGGCACAAAAACCTCAAGGGAATCATAAGATACCCGTGGTACCGCAATATGATGGATGGATTTTTATGTAAATCGACGATACAGATCAAAAATGAAGAATAATTTTTTTTGTTATCGTGCTTAGTTCTTGATATATACTGTCTCAAGGGAGAAGAGTTTCAGGTTTAAATTCAGAAGAAAAAATTTCCTAATGTCAAATTTGATGATAGATTATTATAAAACACGACAAGATAACTCGAAAGTGAAGAATACATTTTTTCCGTATCTCGCTTAGTTCTCGAGATACGCTGTCTCCAAACTGGGGTGGTTAGGTTAGGTTAAGTCAATGTTTAGAACTTTCAAAAAAATGAATCCTTCAAAAGACCTCATAGCTTCTGAGATTACTCAGAAGATATTATACTGTTGGTGGCCTATGTATCTTGCAGCAAAATCAGTTGATTTATCTTATTACCATACATCAAAAGTCATAACCTTAGATGGGAGTAGTTTACATCGCGATACACATTGTGTCACTAATATATTGCACGTGAAATTACTAACAACTAATAATAAATAAATTGTTTGTACCTTTCTAGTACAGGCCGCATTTCAACCTACTCACATTTCCATTAATATTGCCGCTACAAAATCAAACTATGTGGACAGATCTAAACTCATGAAATGCATCGCGAACTTTATTTTGGTTAACAACAAAGTTTGATTCATTAAGTTTAGTAGTTCACATAGCACAAATTATCGCAATTAATTTCATCGTAAACTTTCAGTGTAAACTGAAACTGGACTAAAGCATGCACATTCACTGTATCGCGATGTAGCCTTGACCCGCTTAAATTAGACTTTCAATACTTGTTTACAATAAGGCTAGCCTTTTAGGTGCAAAGTAGTAACATATGCTGATTGTCTACACTACAAACATTTGAGAACGATATCATCCTATTGAGAGCAATGAATAAATTTATAGCGATAGGCTCTAATCTTGCAGTTATCTATCAAACACTTCAAGAACAATTATTGCAATGTGATTTAGTTACGAAACGTTAATCCAGGTTGTTTCCTATCTTGTCTGTTTGTGCAACCGTATGCAACACAACTTGGAATTATAAAAAAAAAAAAAACTTTGAAATAATACGCAGTGTAAACAGCTCAATGTTTTGGGGTGATTCCTATGGCCGCCAGTGGCCGCTGCGCATGCGCAGTAGGAGACTACCATTCATACGAGGTTTCACCGATTTGGCGTTATTTCGTCTCCATATATTCCTTCCTACATGTTACTGCCAGAGATCGTGGTTAAAGAAAATCTGTTGTTTTTACGGCTATCTATGGCGTTTAAAAATTGAATATCCCGAATTAAAGGAAAGAATACTTCAAGTTTTGTTTAATGTGCAAAATAGTTATTATTGCAAAGTTATCTTAATGCTTTCATTAAAGGCTATAGTCAGAGACAATGTAATTGTGTGTTTAATGCGAAGCATGCTGCATCTAGTGGTTCTATCTGTGGTATTCCTCACCATACGTTCAGAATTTCATTTAATGTTCCGACGTTATGTAACGTAGAAGCCCAAGACATACCAAATAACTGAGTTGAGCTTTAAAAATTCGCAGCAGATTTCGAGTTTTTCTGGAACAAATATACCCGGTTTTCGTTTTATAGATATAGAAGAAGATGCAAAATTTCCCGAGAACATTAAAAAACGTCCCACGGTCAACTAGGTAGACCAATATCAAAATAAACCTATTTTGACTCATTTATTTATCTAAATCAGCGATTCAGAATACAAAATTGTCCTTTCTGAGCCTTGTTATTTAGATGGGCCTCAACATAATTATACCTTTGACAATATACTGTACGAGAAGGGAGATGGAAGATGTCTCTGCAGTTATTTACAAAAAATATCACTCAACCATAGTTGAGCATGGCTTACATGACATGGTACTTTTCAATCTAACAATAAGTGCTATCAGAAGTGAAACGTCTCCAAAAGACCTTCATTAACAATAGAATGTATTGATAATCAGGTCCTAGTCGCAGTGCTTGTGTGGCAATGGAAAAAGTGGAGAAGTGTTTACCATCTGAATTATATCAGTGTTTTTTATGTCTGTATAATTATTTCCTGGTAATTTACTATCTATTTCAAACACAAAAAAGCCAGTAACAGAAATACCAGAGGTTAATAAACAGCAGCGTTGTTACATGCCGTTTTAACTAACCGTGCAAACATTAACCTGAGCAGCTTCAAGCTGCATTAATGCCGAAGAAGAGAAGAATTTACGAGCTTTCAGACAATCAACCATAACCTCATTGCGAGCAGCTGCGCAGCTGTGCGTATTTCTTTGAACCATAAATTTCTGCGCCGTCCTTTTTGTTTCGATGTTGGATCACGCTCCACTGGGTTGCGACCAGCAGAGGTAGCAACTAACATGGTGTACGTATGGTCGTAGCTATAAGGACTGCACGTATGCTTACTTCTCTCTTCTAGCATCACTTAGTAGGAACGGCATAGTTCAAACTTTATTCCTTGCTCATAATTATAAGACAGCGGTATTGAGAATTTTTAGAAGACAGCATATGCAGTGTAAAACATTTTCCTGTAAATTTAGAATTTAGTATGCACTTTTTATGGTTCCGTACTCATTGGGAAATGGTGCCCTATTGCTCACTCTCCACTGTCCGTATGCCTGCCACATATATCTAGTACTTAAGGGAATTCAGTTGGAGACGTCAAACTTTCACAACTTATAAGTTTCTTTGTACCAAAACCGAATACCGCATTTAAAAGTTTTGCAAATTTTACTACGGTGAGTTTTCGTAATATAAGAAGGGTTATAAATATCTATTCCCCACAACATGTGAGCTGTGCATGATTAGAGTTGGTTAAGTAGATTTTTTCCCAGTATTTTAATCTAAGAATGAAGACATCAGTGGCCGTCAAAAAAGTCGATTTTAGTTCATATTTGTTACCACATCTATACCAAAAACAAATTATCTAAGAACTGGATATTTGTCCCTAATATCGGTCATATCCTATATTTAAACAATAGATACTAAAAATACTTAAATCTAATTATGTACGTATTTAATTTTTCCAGCCTGATACCATGTGCTATACAGCACCTTACGCTTCTGAGAAGAATTCTTCTTTGGTGAAAACTATTGGACCCTGGTTATTCGATAATTTCATATTGATTTTAACTAATGTATCTTTAAAAAACGTAAGTAGTATATTACGGATCTTTATCTCAACTTAGAATAAAATTGTTGTAAATGATGATTTGCTAAAGATTAAACCATTCTGTACGTTCATATATGATGATTATTAGAAAAGTAATTCCTCAAGATTGAATTAAATTGTTCTTAAACTGGGTAACGAACCTAATTGTGTGTCACTTTTAAAACTATTGCTTCCTACGTTTTATCTAATGGTAACAGAATAAGAGCTTCAGTATCTCTCGGTTTCTATGCCTCTAGTTACTTGGGCACAAAAAATATTCTCCAGTGTTTGCAGTGGCTCATTCACAGACCTCTGTCACTTCTGCTTTTGGTCAGTGCAGATGTTGAAGGATACTGCTAAGATTTGCTTTCATCCTTATAAGATGAGCAGCAGTCTTTTTATTTTAGTTTAAATGGCGGATCACACAACCAGTTATATTGCTTATTCTTTTAAAATCATAAATTAGTATTCATTAGAATTTATATCGATTTCAGTATAGATTATAACGGGGGAAAAAATATATTTCATTGCAGCCGCACGGTTCTGAGGCATGATTCAAACCGTAGAATTCGGAATTTAAGTTCAACCGTACTAGCAAATAAATATAGCCCGATCCATTATTGTTCTACCATCTGATGATCTACAGTATCCTAGTTTCATGAACCGTTACAGTCTTACATTTATACAGCGTTTTTTATAACGATGGAATTAATTTCAAGTTGCTTATTACTACAATCACTTGTAGCTCATGCTTACAAGAAGCATACCAGCGAAATTTCTGATGACCATCATTACATGCCACCAAGAGAGTATCAAAAGCCTCTAGACACTGTAAAATCGCTTTTACTACTTGCCCACACACCTATTTAAATGTTATGCGTCTTTTTACTTTAGAGCATTTCACTGTTGAAGTCTAGTTGATGCATATTTTCCTAGATAACTATTCCCCCTACTACCTCACCTAAAATTGGAAACTTATGACCCAAATCAACTGCATATTGCTGATCATGATTCCCTCCCTCCTTTTCCTGTCTTATATTAAACAAAATTCTTCGCGTAATACCGACGTACAGGGATACGTAGCGATTTTCCAGCGCCTGTACTAATCTTTGAGTCCTTTGATGTACCAACAGTTACCGTCGTGGTATGATGACTTCTGTGCTCCATAGCGAAGATATGGTTCTGGATGATGGTTCTGACAGATTGTTGTCGACCATCGTTAAATTGCCGAGTGATTGCATTGTTCCCCATATATTCGCTGTTATAATTCGAGCCAACCGACAATCATCTCATTCATCCACATGCTGATGTCCACGGCCTTTCACCTTTGTAGGGATGGTTCTACCTAGAGTCGACATACTCTCGGTACAACCATCAAGCAGTAGCTGATGAAAATCGTAGTACCTTCACTACTTCCGAGATGAAGTGACCAATTCCTCAGTCCCCGATTAATTGTTTGATTTTCCATTTTTGCAGTTAGCTGTTACTGATACCATGAGTATCATTCCATATGTGAGGGATTTAAGCTGATGTTATTTCCTTGCTGTTCATAGGACCGCATACTGCGACACATTTTCATACATTTTTTTTTTTAATTCTTTACGTCTCTTTTTAACATCGAGGTCTTTTAGAGACGGGAAAGGATGGGGGGCAAGGATGGGGACAAGGAATGGGAAGGAATTCGGCCATGGCCTTTTGAAGGAAGCATCCCGGCATTTGCCTGGAGTGATTTGGGGAAACCATAGAAAACCCAAATCTGGATGCCCGGACGGGGATTCGAACCGCCGTCCTCCCGAATAGGAGGCGATTTTCATACAGTCAGCTGCTCTAAAATAATTGCCCTTCCACTTATAAATGTACTTACTTGCTGCAGTGTCATCTCGGAACACAGGTTACCTAAGGCCCCACCAACTACCTACTACAAAGAGCCCTATCTCTCCACGTTTTCTGCTCTGGAGTGCCTGTCCTTGATTGCATCCGTTGGTGTATGATGTGTTCAAAATTTCGTTTACAGACAAAACATACTATATAGCGTAGATGTTAATTTTCACTGCACCAGTTTATTATTTTGTGTCTGCCTAAAAGTTTCTGACATCAGTATATTTTGTATTTTTGACATGTGTTGCAGGTGTAAATCAAACTTCAGTCACAACTATAGCAGAGCACGTGCAGCTTAAGTTATTAGAAAACAAGAACATCATACTCATGCTGAAGAAAGAAGACAAGACCAAGCCGAAAGACAAGTTGTCCTCAGTTAACTCTCCTAGCCCAGCTCAGTATTTTTTTTTTTTGGTTGAATAGCACCTTTCATTGCTCCGATGCATGGAGACGATTTTTGGAGTCGCTTGTAAACGTTAAAAAGTTTCACTTAAAATTGTTAAATGATTATACAGTTTCTAACTTCGTATAATTGTTGCCTTGACGAAATAGATAATCATTTAGAACACCATGTGTTAGTACTCATCGACGAAATTACCTCGTAGCTATCTCTACGGTCATTCAATACGAAGCCGGGTGGTCGAGCGGGTTGACCTGGCATTCGGGAGAATGTGGGTTTAAATCCCCGTCCCCCCATCCAGATTTTGGTCTTTTTTTTTTAATTCCCCACACGACTGCAGGCAAATGGAACGATGGCAGATATTCCTTCCCATTCCCTACCGTTAATCCTCTCCCACCTCTAATGACAAAGCGTAAAGCCATAAATAAAAGTTGCATTCAGTAATAGGAAGAAACATTTAACTCTACAATGGTCCATATTTATATTAATCGCATTGTCAAAGGCAATGGTTTTTCGTGTACGGTACTTACAGTAACCGTCCCACACAACCTATTGGTGGAGCAGTTCGCTCACCAGTGATTACTACAAGCCGAAGCGGATGTTTCTGGCCCACAAAACTAAATCGAGCACCTGGCGAGCAAAAACAAACAGACCAGTCCGCTGTCTACGCCACAGTGAGAGAACGAACACACTTTAATTTCCACTTTTCTTACTCATACTTATACTCAGATAAGTCTCGAAACTAGCCGTAATGTAAGAATTACATTATTTTCTCCCTGAAATGACTGAAACACGTTTGTCTTTTCTTACCTCTTTTTTTTTGCTTTTAGATAATATAAGAGTAAAAAGAATCTTTGGGTTACTAATATGGTCGTTAGACGGATCGACACTCTCATCTTTTAACACCTGATTGCTGACAAGTCCATTTTCAATAGACGCTGTTTGAACTCAAACGTCTTTGATGCATGTTTGCACGATCGATGATTTTTATGATCAACACCAAAATTTCGACTGCCAGCTCAAGTATGTTGTAAATGAGTAACTTGTTCCCTCTGTTAGTCAAGATTTTGCGAAAGTCGATGATTTACTACGATTTCATGTTTTTTTTTGCACAACTTCCAAATAAGTTGAAAATATTTAAAATTGAACTGGAGTTAAGGAGAAAAACTCGTAAAAAAGTAGAATTGATTAGATTGATGCTTAGTCAAGTTTTATAAATAATTAATACGAGGTATGTCCACAAAGTAAGTTCCCTTTGGTTATATAAAACAAACGTGTACAGATACAGAACAAATATTTATTGTATTAACGCAAATGCAATTCAATTTATTTTAGTTTCATTTTTTTCGTATGTACTCGTTAATAGAAAGATATAAGAAAAATAATGTCCACGTAAGATTCATATTAACACTGACATATAACAAAGAAGAACTATAACATGCCATACAGACAACCGCCGAAAGTGCCCCGGAATATCGGATAACACGCGTACGGAGAAAATAATACTAAACTAAAATGCAATTGCATTGGCGTAAATATTTACTATTCACACGAACTGATTTAGTTTCAATTGAAGAAACGACTCACAAAGTTCCGTTGTAAACTCCTTAAATTTATTCTTCAATTGCAAAAAATTAATCGAATAAAATTTGGAAGATATTTTTGTTAAATTGCATACAATTTCACAACATAATAAATAAAATAATAACGAAACATCGTATAATCTGTGACTAAAATTTGATAATTATTAATTAACTCTAGTCTCTTTTTTGCATACTTTCATGTAAATTGAACAAAGTTAACCAAGGTATTTAAAAAAAAAAATGACATCAGTATACGAACTGCATGAAGTATGAACACATTTCTTACGTCTCTCGTCTGTTCGTTCAGTATAATACCCTTTCCTTCTTGACATATGAGCTGTCTATTTATTCTTAATTTCATATTTAATTTAATGGATACAGAGCTAACAGGAATTTTATACAATACCTGCTTTATTACGCTGATAGATCTGGTGATTTTTGTTGTTGTTAAAACCGTTGTAAGATTGGTAACAATTCAGAAAGGGTATACAGTATAAGGTTTTGATACTGATTCCTAATAATCAGCAATATTATACTTCTCACCTAGGTAATTAATTCAACAGGTTTGTGCAGTTTCTCGTTTAACTTTTAATTTTAACAGACTCATATATACAGTTTACACAAGTAGCTGTAACTTATTACTGTTTTCATTCTCTAATACTATACTTCTAGACACTAAAATTTCGAATAATCTGAGTAAGCGTTTTCCAACCTTTTTTTCAACTGAAGAGTCAGTAAACGGTTGAAAAAAATTCTTATCACCGCTAATTTTAAATACGTGGAAATGAGTAATCCATGCTACAGACTGCCATGAACACGTAACACTGTCCCTTCAGATCTACTCCTACACTAAGATCCCCGTGAAATGGTCGTTCACTTAATCCTAAAAGGAACACCTCTGTCCATGATCCTGACTGGAAACGAATTTAGTGAATAGACTATTATAGTAACAATGCAGTATCAACTTCACATTCTGGAAATGCCAAATTTTTGCTAGTCGTTGAAATATTCATGGCTTTTAGAACGTTTTGTTTATAGCCTTATGCACTAAGTGTTCGGTATTCATTTTATGTGGATTTTTTAATAGTTTTTTTATGATGTCTGCAATTAATTCTTTTTATAT
Organism: Vandiemenella viatica; assembly: GCA_031002005.1. NCBI lineage: Eukaryota > Metazoa > Arthropoda > Insecta > Orthoptera > Morabidae > Vandiemenella > Vandiemenella viatica. The sequence continues at coordinate 357,722,319 of CM061920.1, forward strand.
TCTTCTTGGATCATCTGTCACACCTTTGAGGACTACAGCCTTAGAATCGCTGATCGGAATGAATGAAGATGCCATTGATTGGAATTCTAGGAATTCGATGCTAAACTAGTGAGAGACTGTCTTGGAGGTTGACCTAGATTTATAGGTAACTAACTTTTATCAGCGAATTTTTGCACGTGGACTTTAAACTTTATTGCTAGAATTGGACATGGAAAGCTTTAAGTTACGTAAAAGGTATTTCACAAACTGAAATGAAGCCTGAGCGACCAACATTACATTACAGAGACTTACGCACACTACCCACCTGTCTGTCACCGTTCAGTTAATTTTCAAAATTTCATTGCAAAATATGTTAGTTTTCCATAAAAAGGTAACCTTTGTCCTTCCTATTTATATGGGTATTTCCTTATCACTTTTATCAACATCGATGTAGTTGTTAAAACGCGACAAATAGACAAAGAGATAAAATTACTTTTGCATTTAAAATATTAGTGTAGATATAACGCATTTACGACAAAGAAACAAAAGAACTTTCTTGTAAAGCACAAAACTTCAGACAAATATTACACGTTTAGCGTTTTTTTTTTTTTTTTTTTGTTTTTTTTTGTTTTTTTTTTTTGTTTTTTTTTTAGCAGATATTATATATTACCACTGCTGTAAGTTGGGTATATCGTTTAGTTCGGCCACAAAAAAATAAAAAAGACTTTCGCTTAACCACTAAACACGGCTCTAGTGACGCCTTCTAACTTAACCCAGAATTTCTGCGGTAGGAAAGGGTGTACAGCTTTTCATTGCACAGCAAGCAGTGTAAGTGTACTGATGCTGGGGTTAGAAGCGACGTCTCTCGATATACGTAATTTAACTTCTATGAAGAAACAAAACATTTTTACGCCGTTTTTGCATATTGATTTACTGTTACAACTTAGACTAATGGGCAGAATTATCAATACTCGGGACTGATAATTTTTTGGGCCACTATCATAACATATCTTGTATATGAGAAAATAATGATTATGAATAAAAATCCACTAAATTTATCTTTTATAGATCAAACCAATATTTCCTCCTTGAATAACACGGGATGCAGTAAAACGTTAATAGCACAAAGTGACGCAAAAGCTATAAAACTTCTTTAAATCAAAAAGGTTTTTTCTGTCTAATTCGTTTACATTCTGTGAATACAAAAGGATAATATCTATTCGATATTAGTTTTGCATTTTTTCTTGTTTTTGTTTAACTTTTTTTATTGGTTTTATTGAAGATAGATGTTTCACAGAGAGATGGAAACATTTCACTTCCCCCCTCCATACAACCTGGCAGTAGGTATTTTTTTTAAATTGTCTTTGGGCCATGTCAACCATACAGCAAGCTGCAAGCGTGTATGTGTTTCTTCAGTGCATATCTACTATATTACGATCAATTCAGTTTTCTATCCGGTAAGGACTATTCAACACGAGGCACAACAATTACACCAGGCGACGATTTGTACGCTATTGTGGAACACTTTTTGAAAAAAAAATTGTTGCACCTATAGACGTGAAATTAAACATAATACTTCAAAGTCAATTCTAGATGTGTCCTCAATCATTATTTTCGCAAAAAATTCCAAATAATTTCAATAATTTTTATTATTTTTACTCGTGCAGTGATTTGAGACTGTTATTGTCGAGAGTGAGTAGACCAATATTCATGGAGAGGGACGCAGTTTTTTATTATTATTAATTTAATTGCGACGGAGACAACACTCAGGTAGCAATTTCCCTAGTCACCTAATTACCCTTTTATATATTAAAATTATCTTTTATAGTCGAAGTGTTAAATTCCTCTCCCATTTACTACTCCGATTTACAAATTTTAATTTTAATTTCCATAAGCGTTTTTGGAAAATTATTCATCACTAAACTTGGTAATTTGTCCCAATGCCTGACACCCTTCCTACAAAAGGAAATTTTCCAACTCCCTTATCATGAAATCGAGCGCAACCTTGTGGTCATGGTTGCCTTTCCTCTTCCATGCACTATTCCTAATTCTTTGACCAATATCCCTCCAAGAATAATTAAGGCGTTTACCAAAAGTGTAAGTCATGAGCTCGATGTCGAACTGAGAACTTATACTCCAGAAAGAGATGTATTAATTTTATATTTTTGAATTAAAGATGATCTATGTTTGTTGAATGTTCCTTGTAAATAAATATGTGACCTGGGTAAAAGTAGATGCAGTGGTTTTGCAATTATACAAAGAAATACCGCTCTCTTCCTCAATCAGTTAATTAAATAACAATATAATTTTAATGATAAACTAAGTAAAGTTTAATGACTATAAAAATTAAAGAATGTGTACAAATTAAACTGTTAACGCGAGAAATATATTTACACTTAACCAAAAATTAGTTTAATGAAGCCAGACACAAGCATCATAAAATATTACATTAAACGAGAGGTCTTTCTATACAATGCAATAAATCTGAATCCGCCTCGACAGCACTGAAGAAATAGACCAAATAGAAGTAAATCAACCATACGACTTTAGGCGCTGGAACAAATAATAATTATTCTGAAGTGGATCTAGGAAGATGATAAATCGATATCTAATGGAATTGGCATACTATTTCAAATGGAAACGTATTGAATATATTAGAATATTAGATTGAAAATAAAATAAAAATTAGCAGAAAATCATAAATGTTTGTACTCAATATAACTTACCAGGGAATATTGTTTTTCTAATGAACGACAAGAAATAATATGTTTGAAAAACAACTTAGTTATCTACCAGGTTATGAAGAACTTCCAATCAAAAGAATTTTTTCAAGGGAAAGCCAGTTTTGGAAAAAGTATATTAATTACTAATTTCACTATTCAATTGAATCAACCATTAAAACCATCTTTTATTTATTGCTTGCGGCAACTGGTGCTGCTGCCGTCAATATAAATTGTTCATCAATACATTCCAAACATTTAATGGGAATAAATAAAGTATTTACATTTACTTGCTCAATTTCTGTTTATAGATGAAATGAGTCATTTCAAATGACTATGATTGCATGTAGTCTTTTGAAGAAAAATGATTTACGATTACGAAGAGCAATTCCTTCAAGTCAAGATGAACCATTTGATGGCTTGGTTATGTATTTTTTGGGGGGTGGGGGATATAAAACAGTTACCGCCTCTTAATGACAGGCCACTTTATAGCGATAAAATTTAAGGAAATGAATTCCTCTTATCAAGAAAAGTAAGAGTCACATCAAGTATTCAAAAATATTGTTTTTATCCGTATTATTCAGACAAAATTAATTTCAACAAATATTTCCAGATATGCTTGATCATACTGGGAATGGTGAGTACAATTGAACACTATAAAAATTTAATAGCACGCAGTCTACAAACTTTTCAGTTACAAGAAAGTAATTTTTTCAACGATGCTATCAGATTATTTGCTACAAATAAAGATGCAAAAGAATTTAATCATCAAAAATTAAAAGAATTGCATCAACCAGTTGATTTTACTATCTGTTCATAATGCATGAAAATCAGCAAATTCTGAATTATTAGAATGACTGGAACCATTTATAACTTTGCTTATTGCATCTAAACTTATGTTACGCTCTAATTTTTGGTCAGTAAAAGGATTAGTGAAACGAGCTTTAGGTTATGTTGAAGATGAAATTTCTGAAGAAAATCTAAAACCACTTGATCAAACGCCAAGATAACGGTTAGTTTTGAAAATTATATTGATTCTATTTATGAAAATAGTGGTCGTGTTCAAATTTCACCGACAACTAAATTTTGTGAAGTAGGTAACATCACTTGATCAAGAAAACAATTTCGCAATCACAATTTATAGAGCTCAAGGTTTAACATTGGATAAAGTTGTACAAATTGGAGGAAAAGACACATCTGTTGGTTTAATATATGTGGCGTTATCGAGAGTAAAAACTTTAGAAAGCCTAGCATTAAATAAAAAATTTTCTTACAACGGAATTGGGAATATCAAAAATTCAAGTATGTTAAAATGTAGGAAACAAGAAGAAACTCGAATGAGAAAATTGGTATCTGATTAAAAACGAATAAAATAAATTGATTTTTTAAATACTTAAAGATTGAATATTATTATAAATGTGGCTAAATATTTTTTCCACAAACCAAAAACACAAATTTTGATGATAGTTCGTTAAGTTTGATGATTATTATTTAATTTCTTTAATTCTATATAATATTTCTTATAACAAAACTTCGCAAGCCACCACAATGTCGTGCTTTTAGTGTAGGTATAAAATACTTGTCGTCAGCAAGGGCTTGTGGCCATAAAACCATAGCTCCACAATTGAACATACCAGCGATAGGTAAAACTCATCAAAGACAGCCGACCCCAAAATTTTTGGAAAAGGAGGTGAACGAAAAGATTGTATGTTTTGTATTGTTCGAGATACCATCAAAATTCGACCATTAGTTTTTGTGGGTATCGTTTTAAACGAAAAACGGATATATCCATTTGCAGAAACTTTGATATTAATTCCCAAGATTTCCAAAACCTCAGATATACCATATGTTACTCCTGGGACCATGGCCGGAACATTTTTCAAAATATCATCCAGCTCTTAGCAATAGTTTTTTTGTTTTGGTAAAAAGGTTATGCTAATGAGGTTGCTATAGCTCCAGCCGCCTCCCGTTGCATTCACGCAGGTTGCGCTTCGCACAAGGATGCGTGTGACGGGGTCAGCGCCACGCTCCGGCCGTTCTTTATCTTCCCGCCAAGTTTCCTCCACGGTACTCATTGGATAGCAGGCCGAGTGGGCCTGGGGAGCCATTCCGGAAGACCAGCTTTGAGAAAACAAAAATCCTCGGCTTCGTCGGGGATCGAACCCCAGTCGTCCAGGTTGCGGTCAGTAGTTTTTGTATTCAATGAAAAAAGATCCATAAGGAGTAATAAATAACTTTCGGGTTTTCTGCCGGTTAATAGATTTGGATTTTTTAACAACGTTTCGGCAACTGCCATCGTTGCCTTCATCAGGTTAACTCTCACTTACAAGGACAAGACACTGACTGACTCGCGAGCAGCAGAGGGAGCAGTATACTGCCAACGCCGAAGGCGTTGGCTGAACTAGAGGAGGGGTGCCTGTCGCGCGACCATTTCAGGGATTCTGTTGATTGCGTCCGTTAGTGCTTGCGCCAGTTGGCGCGACGCAGCAGGCGCGGGTGACCTGCGCGACCCTCTCGCCTCGGAGTCTGCCGGCCGACTGAAGCCGGAGAAGCGCAGCTTCTGCCAACGCCGTATGCGTTGGCTGTATTGGGGAAGGGGTACCTGTCACCCTTATTGGTGACATCTGCCCCTACATTTTATTTTGGACAGGTTGACATTTCTGTTGACAGTTTGTCATTACCTGCTGTTCAGCAGAGTTTTTGCAGTATATAGGGTTTTTTTTATTATTATTATTTTTATTTTATTTTTTTCTATTTTTTTAAGTTTTTTTTATTATTTTATTTTATTTATATTTTTTTTATTATTATTATTATTTTTCTTTCTTTTTTAATTTCTTATGTAAGCATTGCTTTCGGCCTCGGGTGTCTGTAGTCGTTTGCGTCGTAGTCGCCAATCTTGTTGATCAGCTCAATTTGTGATGTGGCTGCTTTCTGGTAGAACCGGTGGGCTGCTGTCCTGAGTCTATCTCGTAGTAGTGGTGTGTTGGCCAGCGCATGTAGATCCGCCTTCGGGAAGCGATGTGGCAGGTGCAGGGCTCTTTTTAGCTCCCTGTTTTGCAGTACCTGCAGCTTCTTTAGGTGGGTGGAAGCGGCGTAACCCCACACCTGGCTCGCGTATTCGATGATCGGTCTTACCAGTGCCTGGTAGACCTGGACTCCGCAGCGGGGAGGCAGCGTAGAATTAACATTCAGGATGGGATAGACCATGTTTAACCTTCTCTCCACCCTGGTTTTGACGTCTTGTACCTGCTGCCTCCACGTCAGCCGTTCGTCGAGGTAGACCCGCAGGTAGCAGACGACCGTCTGTTGTGGGATTCTGCCACCGAACAGGTCCAGCTGGAGTGGTCTTGGGGTTCCACGCCGGTGAAAAATGATGGACTGCGACTCCTCTGCGTTGATGCGAACTCTCCACTTCGTGGCCCATTCTTCTAGTTGTTGTAGGGCTTCCTGGAGGCGTCTGGCGACTATCAGTTGGCTCCAGGATGAGGTGAAGAAGTTGGTGTCGTCCGCATACAGCGCAGTGAAAACTGATTTCGGCCTTGGGATGTCTGCCGTAAAAATGCAGTATAGCAGCGGACCCAGGACCGAGCCCTGTGGTACTCCGGCGAGGACACGCCGAAGGGTGGACCACGATCTCTCCACTCTCACCCTGAATCACCTGTTTCTGAGGTACCGGCGGATGAGTACGACGTAGGCCTTCGGTATGCCCGCCGTAGCCATCTTAAGCAGTAGGCTCTCATGCCATACTGTATCGAAGGCTTTCGCTACGTCGAGCAGTACCATGCCACAGAATCTCCGGCGGTTGAATGCGTCGGTCACTTCCTCCACCACCCGCACTAGCTGGTGGGTTGTGGAGTGACCGGCGCGGAACCCAAACTGGTCGTCCGGGATGACTTGCAGGTGGCGGACATGTGTCATCAGGCGGCTGAGAAGGACTCTCTCGAAAAGTTTAGATACCGCCGGCAGCAGTGAAATTGGGCGGTAGTTTTGGGGGAATGTGGGATCTTTCCCAGGCTTGGGAATTGCCACAACTACAGCTGCCTTCCACGCTGTGGGGTATCTTTGTCTCTGTAGTGCTGCATTGAAGATTTGCGTCAATCTCTTGACTGCCGCGGCTGGGAGTTGCTTGAGGATCATGTTATTGATCCCGTCGCAGCCTGGTGCTTTCTTCCACTGCGTTTTTTTGAGGAGGTCGGCGATCTCGCGTTCGTCCACTTCCTCCACCTCGTGGCCGTCGTCAGCTTCTTCCTCGGCAAGGTATCTGCGCAGCTGCCGTCTGACTGAGTCTATGTGCTCGTCGTCGTACGGCTCTGCGACGGGGCGAAAGTTGTCTTCGTACACGTCAGCGAGGGTGTTCGCCTTCTCCTCCGCTGTGTATACGAGGCCCTGAGGTCCATGCAGAGTGGGCGTGCGCTTCCTCGCTCGGGTGAATCTCCGAGTCTGTTCCCAGGCAGTGCCGTCTTCTATCCGGAGGTGGGCCACTCTGTCATCCCACTCCTCTCGGCGGTACGCTTCCAGCTTAGCCTTAATTCGGCGCTCGAGAGTGATTAGCAGGGTTTTGTAGGTTCTGTCACGCGTGCTCTGCCAGCTCTTGTGGACTCTGTTGTTTTCTCTGATGAGCTCAGAGAGTTCGGGGGAGATTAGTAGGCCATTGACCCTCTTCTTCCTCGTGGAAGCCGCTTTGTCCGCTGCCGAGAGGGTGGCAGTGGTCCAGTCGTTGGTTGCCGCTTCGATGTCTTGCACTCCTGACAAGATCTGGTCGTTCATTGTCGTTTGTAGCAATTCCCGGAACTTGTCCCAGTTGGCCTGTCGGTAGTCCCTTCCGATGTTGTCATCCTCCAGCTCTCCTTCCACTTCCCAGTCAGCGATGACTGGGTTGTGGTCGGAGGACAGTTGGGCCACTGACTGCAGCGAGGGGATGACTGGGACGTTCTTCGTCACGAACACGTCGAGGACGTCCGCTCTGCGCCTTTCTGCTGCCGGCCGGCCTGGCTCCTATTTATAGCCTGTTGTCAAGGGAAGCTTCACGCTGCTCTTTGATTGGTCAGCGGTGCACACGGCCATAGACGGGGTCAAACCGGTTTGGTTTTGCTGCGTCCAAGCACTGTCGGCTGCCAGCAGCCAGAGAGGACGCCTCGGTACACGCTCGTTGCCGTGCCTAATATAGAGCCATCTTCGCCATGGGACGAAGCAAGAAGAGAGCACAGATGACTGCCGGCCATCCAGACCAGGGCGAACCACCAGTGGCGATGGAAGAGAGCTGCAACAAGATGGATACCTCGGACCCTCCCATGGAGGAGGGCCCCACGAAACCCATCTGCATACTCACCCGTGACCTTTCCATCGTCACGTTACTCGGCCGTCTGCAGCGCTGCGCGATTCTGCCGCTGTTCGCACAGCCGCTATCTGGGGGAATGTGTGTCCGTGCCAACTGCATGCAAGATTATAAGGCAATCGTCACGAAGCTAGTTGAGCTTCGTTAGGAGTACATTTGCTTCCAAGTATGTACCCCAGACTTACTTCAGCCTCCCAAGGTTTTAGTAAGCGAGGGAACAAAGTCCACTTCCGGCCAGACCACGACACCTGACAGGAAGTTGGGAACACCCGAAATTGCCCAGTGCTTTAACTGCCAGGGGTTTAACCACTTCGACAGCCAATGCACTGCCAAGCAGAAGTGCGTTCGATGTGGCGGAGAGCACCTGCAATCGGCTTGCCCAAGGCCGAGGGAGGACCCGATTTGCTGCAACTGTGGGGGACCGCATGCTGCGTGCCACCGTGCGTGTCCCAGCAGGTTGCAGCAAAACAAGAAGATGAAGAAACATCACCGGGCAAAGCCCACTTCTGGGGAGCAGGGTAGCAACAAAACAAAAGCAAAGTATAGTCAGACTGCCAACCCTGCTGCCGAGCCAAGAGCAAGGAACCAATGCCATCCGCAAGCTAGGACTCCGCCGCTGCGACCTCCTCCTGACAGCCCGCCCCACCCCCCACACACATGCTGCGGGCGTGGCGCGGACGGGCCCGGATGGGGGCCACAGCTTCTAAAGGTTGTCGAGTTGCTTGCGCAACTCGTCGCCTGCTCTACCAGAGCGGCTGCTGTACCGCAGCTGCCGCCAAAGAAGACACAAGAAGAAGCCACACAAGAAGACAAATCTACCGTCAAGTCCAACCACATCCAACTACATCTGGAGTAAATGTCGAAAGACAACAGACTCCATCATTCTCTGCCATGAAGATATGGCAATGACTGGCTCTGCTGCTGCAGCGTCCAAGCTTCAGTGAGGACGGCCCAGGCCGCCACCACCACCACCACATGCTCTTGCCCGAACCACAATGGATAGACGGCCTAACATTAGAAGCCTGAAATACTGCGTGTGGAATGCAAACAGCATTGTTGGACAGATGTTAGAGTTCAGGCACTTCCTGCAAGAGCAGGAGATTGATGTGTGTCTAGTTAGCGAAACGCACCTCAAGCCAGGACTTCGAGCATCAGTGGCAAACTACTCCTGCTATCGTCGCGACGGCCTAACCACAGGGACTTTCTTTTATTATTGGGAGAGCACCCAAAACCCGCTCCTCCAAGCATGGCAGCCTTCCTATTATCTACTGCTTGCCTCTGCACATGCATTAAGTTAGTATTTCTATAGGTGATCAAGGAACGGGATTATGATGTATTCCATGCGTCCGCCCGTTTACATGGGTCTATCGGATAAGATAGACAGAAACTTTTCAAAAAAGAGATAGGGCAGGGGGAAAAAATTGACAGGGTTTTACCCCCGGGAAAAAAACCTCTGCGACAGTTAAGGTTGGATATAAGGGCGGCTGGCTAAGATACTGCCAGTACCGCGACAGAATCTATACTACAGTTGAGGATGATGTGGGAGGTATTGTTAAGTTGTTAGGGTGTCATGCAGTTACTTACCCCGGGAGGCTACATGCCGTCTCCCGGTGTGGATGTCCGTGTGGATAGCGTGTTGCTGTGCTGGCGCGGTGTTCTTGCAGCCGCCCTTTCAGTGTAGTCCCCTGTGGCAGCACGGGTCCCGGCGTCAGGCTGCGACGTTTCATCTACATCTACATCTACATATATACTCTGCAATTTACAAAATTGTGGGTGGCAGAGGGTGCTCAGCACCAAAGCTAATCTCTTTGTTTTGCATTCCAATCCCTAATGGTACGAGGGAAAAAAGAATTCATATAGGAATCATTGCGGCACCTTATTTCTCTAATCTTATCTTTCCTGTCATTCCGACCCAAATAGGTTGGTGGAAGAAGCAGAGGTCCAGCGTGTACGACTCACGACGTCCCCGCTACCAGCGGTCACCAGATCCCCGGCAGGACGACTCGTCGGCATTCGCGTGCCAAGACCGATGACCGCCGACCACGACTCGACTGTTCAGCCACGAGGGGTAGGTGGAGCATCCACCGGCCACATAGCCGAATTGGTTTCACCGGCTTGCGAAGCAGCGATTTCACTGGCAGCCCCATAATTCCAGTGTCCTCGCCGCGACGGAGCTCCAGTGTCCCCACCAGGCGGTACGCCGGTTTCCGCTTATGCAATGGCGTCCCAGCCGCGACGGGCCGACGGCGCCAGCCTCTTAGCGCTTCCACCGACATTCTCGCCATGCAGGTTTGCCAGATCACGCACAGCAGCAGGTCCGCAGCGCCCGCTGCAGGTAACTCGCTGAGTTCCCTGCCGCCGCGTTGTCGCCGTCGTACATGCCAGGGATGCGGTGATCTTCATCCGTCCGGCTTGGCTCGCCGCTGCACACAGCAGCGGTCAGCCGGCAGAGCGAGCCGGCGGCCGGCCGGCCCCCATACCGCCGCACTTCCCCCAGCATCACGCCGCAGCGCGCCATCGGCGTGCCCGTTGGCGGTTAGACAGCGTCTGCACCGCACTGGTTGCCCACGGCCACGCAGTAGAAATCAACCAGCCAAGATGGCCACCCCAGTGCTTCCGCCGGCGCCACACACTGTTATGGTTTCCGGTATTCGGTGATTGGTACAGCTGTGACTGTACACTGCACGGTTCCCGGTATGCGGAGGTTGTGCAGTGCATACCAGCTTTCACGCCATGGCGGTGGCCGGCATTCAATCCACCGCAGGCCGCTAGCGCTCCGCCTTGGTGTTTCCGCCAGCGTTCCCGCCGCAGAAACACACCTACGTGCGCACCGAGGCAGACACCGGTATCCGCGCGGCTGCAGGCAACCAGCCTCACCGCCCGCCCGCTCCGCCAACATCTCGCCGCCGCACCGAGCCGGCGCGCCATCTTCTTCCTGGTGCCGTCTTCTTCAGTATCGGTTGGTTACGCCGCTCGAAGCAGCAGCCATCCGGCGGCTAGCGCCCCGGCAGCCCGCAGCCCTACACGCCGCCGCACTTCCCCCAGCGCCATACACCGGCAGTGCCCCCGGCGTACCCGTTGGCGGTTAGCCACTTCTGCACCGCAGCAGTTTGCCCGCAACCACGCAGCAGAAATAGACCACCCCAAGGTCCGTCACCCTAGCGCTTCCACTGGCGCCGCACACTGTAGCGGTTCTCGGGATTCGGTGGTTGCTACAGCTGCCACCGTGCACTGCATCGGTTCCCGGTATGCGGAGGTTGACCAGTGCAGACCAGCTTACACGCCAGAGTGGTGGCCAGCGTTCAATCCGCCGTGGGTCGCTAGCGCCCCACCTTAATGTTTCAGTGAGCATCCCCGCCGCAGAGAGTCGCCAATGTACACCCCGAGGCAGACACCGGTATCCATGCAGCTGCGGCCGGCCAACGAACAGCCAGGCCTCTCCTCCGACATCAGACCACAGCAACAAGCCGACGCTCCATCTTCTTGGTGTTGGCTACTGGAAGTCCCTAGCACCGAAGACGAGAATGGTGGACATTGCTGACGATTGCTTTTTCGCGAATAGTCCACCACTTCGCCCCCAGTAGCCAAGGGACTCCACTTGTCGAGACTGTTCCTCGCTGTAGGTAGTCCGCTCCGGTCGGCAGCCCGGCGCGAAGTGGGTGAGAGGCCCCTAACCGCAGGAGGAGGCGTAGCGATATATATCAGGAGTGGAATCCCCCACTGCCAAGCTGGGGTACCTGGTCTGCAGACTATCGAGGCTGTTGGGGTGGAGGTCTCCACCGCTGGGGGGAGACTCACAGTGGTGGCAGTATACTGACCCCCATGCAGGCTTGCGGCTGTGGACAACAGGAACACCCTGGAAGCGGACTTCACTGCACTTGCCTCAATTAGGGGCAAGGTTCTGTTCGGAGGCGACTTCAACGCGAGGCACCCCGACTGGAACAGCAAGGTCCGAAATGTGGCAGGCATCAAGCTAGGGAGGCTCGCCAATACGCTGGGCATGTATGTCTGGGGTCCGGATGAGCCGACACACTACCCTGCAGGTAGAGGTAGAGCACACCCGGACGTTCTAGACATAGTAGTCACCAGGGGACTGACAGGCCTTGTCACTGGTCTAGCCGTAAGCCAGCTGTCCTCTGACCACTGTCCCGTGACATTGGAAGTGGACGCAGGTGAATGGCATGACTCGCGCCCAGAATCCCATGACCTCCGTAAAACCAACTGGAGAAGCTTCAAGCAGTCGCTGTCCTCCTCACTGGCTGACCAGCGAGTAGAGGACATGGCCGCGGCAATCAGGGCCTTCGAGGAAATGGTGGAGGAGGCTATATCAGTCTCCACCCCGCTTCACTCAAGGAGACTCCCAACACTTCACCTGCCGCCCCACCTTCTTGCTGCCATCAGGCATAAGAACAGGGTTGCAAGGGAGTGGAAGCTGACCCACAGCCCCGACACCAGAAGACTCCTAAACCGCCTTCAGAAGCAACTGAAAGCGGATCTGACCCACCACAGGGACCGACATGGGACGCCCGAGTCTCGGCGCTTACCCCAGACGACGGGACCTTGTGGGCCCAGACACGCAGCTTCACAAGGTGGAAACGGAGAATCCCCCCCCCCCCCTGGAAGGAACAAACGGTCCCATCTATCGACCAGAAGGCTAAGCAAATGCCCTGGCCGATGGATTCGAGCGCAACTTCCGTCCCTCCGAAACGCATGCAGACGATCAGGTCCTGAGAGACACCGAAGACCGTCTGCGCGTTTTCCTGCAAGCTGAAGACGGAGATGAGGAGATAGATCCCGTCTCCCCTGAGGAGGTGGCCAGCTGTCTTGCAAGGCTCCGACCAAACAAGGCTCCTGGCCACGACGGGATCGGGAACAGATGCCTGAGGAATCTGCCACCAGAAGCCCACGGGTTTCTGGCGGACATCTTCAACCGCATCTTGCGGACAGGGGTCTTCCCGCAACGGTGGAAACATGTTGAAATAGTAGCTACCCACAAGAGCGGGAAGAACCCCTGTCTCGCCCAGAGTTACAGGCCCATCAGTCTCCTACCGTCGATCAGCAAAGTCTTTGAGAGGCTGATCCTGAAGAGGATGCAATCCTTCATTTCAGATAGCAGTCTCCAGCCCAACCACCAGTTCGGTTTCCGCAATGGACAATCGACCACCCAACAGGTATTCCGCATTGTGGAAACAGCAACCCATGCCTTCGCCCACAAAGAGCACTGTGCTATCGTGTCCTTGAACGTAGCGCGTGCCTTTGACTCGGTCTGGCACTCTGGGTTGTTACTGAAGCTTTACCAGCAGGGCTTCTCGGGGCCACTGGTAAAGCTTATCAGGTCCTACCTGCTTGGCCGCACCTTCCATGTGAAGGTGGACGGAGTCAAGTCAGGCAATAGAAACATCCTTGGAGGAGTCCCCCAGGGGTCCATCCTAGGCCCCATCCTGTACACTCTGTACACGGCTGATGTACCAACGGCAGACCGTGTACAGACAGCCACGTATGCGGACGATACGGCCTACATCACCCGTAGCAGCAGTATGGCCGTCGCCGCCGCCCGACTGCAAGGAATCCTCCAGAAGACGGAGGCCTGGGCTAGGAGGTGGCGCATTGACGTCAATCCCACCAAAACCCAGGCCATCGTTTTCACGAGGAAGTACGGCCCACGCAACGGCGGCCAACCGGCCCAGTTGCTGAGGCTGAACGGATCCGACATTCCCTGGAGTACCTCACTGAGATACCTCGGGGTAATGCTGGACTCCAAGTTCACCTGGCGCACTCACATCACCGATGTGCGTAGAAGGAGCCAGCGCCAGGCAAAATGAGCTTTACCCCCTCCTAAACAGGAACAGTGCACTGTCACCGTCCCTGGGAGTGCGCATATCCCTCACCCTGGTCAGACCACTCCTCGAGTACGTCTGCCCAGTGTGGCGATATGCCGCTCACACCCACCTGCGACGACTGCAGGTAATCCAAAACAGGGCAATTAAACGTGCCCTCCACCTCCCCCCCCCCCCGCCGTTTCCCGACAGCGGCTCTTCATGAAGCCACCGGCATCATGCCCTTAAGAGACCGCTACCGAGTGCTGGCCACTTCCTTCTACAAGAAGGCGGAAACCAGCACTAATCCATTGATCAGCGTGCTTGGCCGGTACGAAATTCGTCCAGGCCGACACAGAAGACCACTGGATCTGACCGTTTAGACAAAAGACACCCCGACAAACTACGACAAAAAATAACGAGCCAACCGTAACGACAAACCATAGGCAAAGTTTTACCCCATCTACTAATCCCCGCGGAGGAAATGTCGAAAGACAACAACCTCCAGCATACACTGTTCTTTTTGTTTCAGGAAGAACGAGAATGGCTGATCTGGCTGGCATCTCTGCATCTCGTGGCTACATCCCGTAGCTCAGCAACTGGATGGCATTTAGTAGATCCATGGTAGTATCTTGAGTGGTCACCCATCCAAGTAAAAACCACGCATAACGTTGCCTTAACAGTTGGCATATGCGGTCACCCATGCAAGTGCTCTCCACACTCATACGCCGGGAAAAACTAAAATGTCATATCTATAAGGAGGTTAAATTCGAAAGTTGCTTCTCGCAGTTGAAATGCTAATGAATATATATAATTGTATGTAGCACCATTTTATTGAAACGTTTTTGAAATATAATCTCTCCTCCGTTCTCAGATTGTTTTTTTTTTTCATCTAATAATGAATATTGTTGGATTGTTGCTGTAATGATTCCAAAATTTACATTAAATTACAACTGAAAAATCGCGGAGCCTGGAAGTACTTCAAGAATAGCAGTTGGGCCAAGCTTTTCGTAGAATAATTTTAAAATGGGCAAGTAGAAGCAATCACTGACAATAATCTCAAAGTTCGTTTCATCTAATTGTAATTTGCAGGTTAGTCTTACTTTTTTTAATGGGCATATGCCAACAGAAAAATTACAGCCTAAATAAATACAACATTCTGAAATCAAGATTTCATTTTTCATATGTTATTTTTTGTAAGCAGGCTTACATTCCGCATGTATACACAGATATTGATTTTAGCCAGACTTGCAGTAATTAATTAAATATATACATACAAAAACATGAAGATTTATATACTTTTTGGTTTTAATATTATTTTTTATATTTGTATTGTTTAATATTAAAATGATAAAATCAAATATTTAAGAAACATCAACAGCAAAACGAGATACGACATCTTTTAGATGAACTAATAAATTCAGATGCCGAGTTTTGCGCATTTCTGACATGTATTTTGAGATAGGTTAAATTAAAATATAGGACAGTTATTAAAATATAGGACAGTTATCCTTCAATGATGGCATCCACGTCGCCTGTGCAGACTGGTGCAGCCAAGTCTACTCGTTCGTGCCTATCTGCTGTCACTAAGGCAGACACTACAGCTTCCAGTAGCGCCTCCGAGTCGCCCGTGAAGCTTGCTGCAACCAAGAAGGCAAAACGGAGGAAGAAATTCAAACCACCCGGCGCCTTCCCGCGTGAAGTTGGCTTCTTGGCGGAGGCCTCCCACCTTCCACCAGGGGCCACTGAACGTGTTGTAGAAGAAGTCAGACCAGAAGACTGGTCCTTTAAAGCTTGGAAAAGACGTCTTGCAACAGGCAACCCTGAGAAATGGTGTTTCGCTATCTCAGTCATCCTTGACGGCCTTCAGTTCAGCTGGCGGGTTCCCACCTGCGACGCTGCCACCTTCAAGAAGGCCCTGACTAGCCGTGACCACCGACACCTGGTCAATAAGTATCGCCCTGCTGGAGGAGACGAGGCGTGGCCGGAGGCACTTGTGTTTCCAACCCCACTGGCCAGCGACTTCGTCTGGGAGGAATATGTTGAAGACACCAAAAGAAGGTTCCAGATCTACAGCTACGACCCAAAGACGTACCGCAACTTCAAGATGACGCCGATAAGGCCCACACAACCATCTTCACCATCGCCTTCTCCAAACGGCGTGCCTGACTCATCAGCTCCAGTAATCTACCCTGCTGCACAAGCAGGCCCAGTACCACCGATCACTGTCAGCTATGCAGGGAACTACTGCATCTTACTGGCTCAGATGCAGAGTACCATGAAGCTTCCTGTATTTAGCTGGCCAGACCATCTGGGACTGAAGATCTTGCTGTCCTGCCCTGAAGACTTCGAAGCCGCCATCCAGATGTTGCAGCAGGACTCCATATCTTATGAAGTCACACTCTCCTGCCCCAGGACGAAGAAGGCCGGCACCTCTTCGCAGAAATCTACAGCAAAACTGCAGCCACGCAAGCTGGTTCAGTGCTACAGGTGCCAAGAATTCCGGCATCTAGCCAGTGAATGTACAAAGCCAGCAAGATGCGTTCGTTGTGGAGGTGGTCATTATGTCGCAGAATGCAACCAGCGTCGCGAGGACGCTGTTTGTTGCAATTGCGGCTCTTCACACGCTGCTTCTTATCGCGGCTGCCGAGCATGGAAGCAGCAACGCAGCAGGAAGAATCCTCAACGAAGTAGCAGGTCACATACGTAGCCCGCAACAAGCCGCCAAGTAAGCGATGTCTGCCCTACTGCTACCACACGGTCCGAGGAGCGCCGGAAGTTCAGCAGCTCCAGACAACAGAACAGGGCCGTCCCAGCGGAGACGACTGTTCAAAACGCTGATTACACCAGACGGCGTCCACCAAAGAATCAACCCAGGCAGAAGATCACCGGCAGAAAATCATGCGAGCACACCACCCGTCAATCTTCAGTCCAGAAAGAAGAAAGGTTGGATTCGCTCATCGCCCTTCTCACAAGGCTTGTAAATCACCTCACATCAAAAGAAGACACCTCTGCCCCCCTGAGGCAGCACTAATGAAACGACACCAAATGCGGCCTACCACTTCTGAGGAAGAAGGTCGCGGCGGCACCCATCATTACAAGAAAACATCGACAGCCAAAAGCAACGACAAACCTTCAGTGAAGAAATGTCCCATCAAAATGAAGCTGGAGTAAATGTCTAGCGACAACACACTCCACCCTACTCTGCTCAACGGAGCAGCAACTGGCTGTGGTCGTCGTCCTTCAATAGACGAACTGGTTGATATGGTACCATTATATACGTATGTATAGCTGGGCATCGTTAATCCAAATGTTAACTTCGTTAATCCGTGACTCAAAAAGCCAACTTCGATAAATGCTAAAGCGACACATTTTTTCAAATTTAACTTAAGTTACATTTATCTGTTAAAAATTAACCATCAACAATACTTCTACCCTCCGGAAATTGAGTTCTTACTGGCGTTCAACGTTTTAATCAGCTTCTCAAAACACGTCGGATTCTACAAGATGTAGTGGAATCATGGCAGCAACGAAAAAATTTAAAATGCATTGATCAACAGCAACCTGAGATATGCCGCTGTCAGGAATTACCAATTCAGATGGAGATAAAAAAAAAAATATATCTGCTCCTGCCTACATGAGAAGAATCTACAGCACTTGAATGATTTCCCCCCCCCCCCTTTCCCACGAGTTGCCCCTGTTTTAACTTTCTCTTCAAACTGTAAATATTTCGATGTATATATCCTCTTCATGTATTGTTTAAGATCAATAAAGAATAGAAACATTGACCGCGATTGTACGAGAAAGTTTAGGCAAACGTAGTTTGAATTCATAAATCAATTGTTCTCCCAGTCTTGATTTAAATTCAACACAATCGCATAAATGTGAACAAGGATTTTTAATCTTCTCGTTACTATTGACAGCGTTGCTGCTTTCACAAACATATCTAGATCTTCACCTTCCATGATATAATCATGTGACGAATGTTAATTTAATTTATTTCGCTAACAGACACCAAATGAACACAAACTAAAAAGTGGCAATGTATTTTTGATAAATCAGTCATCAATAGAATTTTAAACGTGTAGTGAGCGCTAATTTGCAGACATAAAATACAAACACACCACAACTCTAGAGTTCCCACTCACAGCCGCGTGGGTTTCAGTTCATCCAGTGTTTTCAGTTTCTCCACTGTGTATAATACAAGTAATTCCAGACCACACCACAGGACGGACACGACAAGCACACTCACATACAACACTTAAACACCAACGTCCTCGGCCGGACTCGAACCGGCGATGCAAAGCCAGTACTCCAAACCCTACGCTACCGAGGTCAGATGATTTTTTTTTTTTTTTTT
>CM061920.1:357741528-357815856 GCA_031002005.1 Vandiemenella viatica
TCATTTTATTACTATAAGCTCAGACACGTTTCGTCCTTGTTTACTAGAGCATCATCAGTGTCTGAATGTACATACGTTGTACAGACACTGACGACACCGCATTCGACTAGGGCGAAACGCGTCAGAGCTTATAGTAATAAAATGACAGATGTTAAGAGACAGTAATTTACAAGTCTTTATAATCCTCGTTTATGTTTGGAGGAACTCTACCTCCGCTAGTCACATTCTATCGGCCTAAAGGACCGGCAGAGATGAAATCAACTTTCTGTATCCAAACAGAGTGCTTGCAGTTCATGTCTGTTCTCTCAGAGGCCGGGGAGAAAGTATGACAATGAACGGGAAGGAATTCAGGTGTGACCTTTCGAAGGAATCAGTTCGGCATTCACCTGAACTGATGTCTGGAAACAATGGAAAACGGGGATTTTAACCTGCGTCCTCCAGAATG
Source organism: Vandiemenella viatica (assembly GCA_031002005.1). Taxonomy (NCBI): domain Eukaryota; kingdom Metazoa; phylum Arthropoda; class Insecta; order Orthoptera; family Morabidae; genus Vandiemenella; species Vandiemenella viatica. The sequence goes on from CM061920.1 coordinate 357,741,974, forward strand.
CTAAGCCAGAGCGTTAACGAGCACCAACCAGACTTGGGAGGATTGTGGAAGGATCAGTGCCATTCTCCGACTGACTTTATCTACTCCCTTGAGTAGACCTCCACTTACTCGTTTGATAGCAGGCTGAGTGGGCCTGGGAAATTATTCCGGGCGGTGAACTTCGACGAAAAATCCTCAGCTTCATCACGGTTCGAATATCTGACTTGCGGGTGGAATTTAAACACGCCACTGCCAGAGCTATTTGGCCCCTTGCACTAATGGATACCATGGAACTAATGTTAGTAGAAATTATTTTCATTAAAAACCATTTTTTCAAACTATGAATTCCCGAATTCCCCAGAACAGCAGTTTCATTTGTCTGCCGTCATTTGTTTTCTAACGTACCTTCAATTCTTTTCTTCCCTTAGAAACTTCCGCATTTTCACATGCTTCTGGAAAATAAAGTTCCCAGACTTGTGTTTAGTATACTCACATCTTTGTCGTTCTCTCCAGTACGTTTCTTTTACTATGACCAATAATTAAAAATGTACCCCTTCACATTTTTCTAATAAACTTGGTTAAACTTTTATACTAAATTCATTTCGTGACTAATAGATTCATATACAGAAAATATGTTATGGTCGCATTAGATTCCACGTTAAAACAACAAAATGCTTGATACGGCATTAATGTTACCTCACGCATCTACAAGTTCACGACATTATAACGTTAACGCTCTGGTCTCACATTCGGGAGGACGCTGGTTTGAATCCCCTACGGGCATCCAGATTTGGTTTTTCCACGATTTCCCCTAAGCACTCCAGGCGAATGGCGGGATGCTTCCTTTAAAAGGCCATGGCCGAAATATTTCCCTTTCCTTGTTCCCCATCCTTTCCCGGCTGTAATGATGTAAATTTTGGAGGTTTTGTTATATATAAAAACACATAAAAGATCAAATAAGATGCAAATGGTATTAACAGAGAAAAAGATTACTGCGAGTTTACTGGCGATTGTCAACTTTACCATCACAGCGTCCAGAAATCTTTGCTGCCAGCACGTGATCAGCATTTTACCTGAAACAAGAGGAAATGAGATTGATTACGAAGGATGCCAGCATAAATCGTCCGCAACCATCCATCAATTACAAAGTAAACAACACCACCTCTGCTCTTTGCCGACACGATTAGCATTAACTGCTCGTAAATCATCGCCGTCAGCAAGGCGATATCCCAGCGCTAGTGTAAGCAGAATTTGTTATTGCCCCATCAAATCTCATTGGTTACAGAATCACTAAGTAAAAATATTGACTCTAGCAAATTTTTCGAGGAGAAACAGGTTTGCTTATGTTGTTCCATAGAAAATGTTAATAAGTAAATTTATTAATGTAAAGTAATTCACAATCCTGACGATATCATAGACATCCTGTGACACCTGCCGCAGTCTCTGTAGAAACATTTTACGTATTAAGCCGAAACGTAATCTAACTGCTATCCGTTTTATAGTCCGAGATACTACCTGGAATCTGTTGGCCTCTGGTTTTGTAAACGGTTATAGAATCAAAGCATTTTGGTAACAACTACAGAAGACGTTATACAAGATATGAAGCCACTTTCTGTGTAATTAAAGGCAAAAGTGATTACTTTTTCTTATCCGAATCCTAAAATGTGTGGTCAATACAGTATTGGGTTGGCTCATATGGCGAAATCCATCACTGACAGCGCCAGCCATCAGCAAGAACTAAGGTGCCTAAGACTGATTCTCAGGCCAAACGGATAAGCTAAATTGACCTCCTTTATTATACTGGGAGAAACAATCAAGAGATGGCGCATTTCATCCATATGCTGAGAAAACGTCTTGGAGATCAGGAGAATTCTTTTCTGGCCTCGCATTCGGGAGAACGCAGGCTCCTATCCACGTCCGGACATCCAGATTTGGGTTTTCCATGGTTTCCACAATTAACTACAGATGAATGATGGGATGGTTCCCTCAAAGGGCCAAAGGAGAATTTCTTCCGTTTCCGTGCACCCGGTACTTTCCCGCCTCAACGACGTCCTTAACGTCGATGAGGCATAGCGCCAGAAATTAACGAATAAGGAAGAATTCTTGCTCGTCATAGTATAAGGAACATCATCTGATCTTCAACATAGATACAAAATATGCTGCGCTCACTAAAGGTTGACCAAGGCCTAAGAATACCTGCTTTTTTTCAATGCCTTGTTAGTGTATAAAAATACATATTGGTCAGGTAATCAGAACAATAGAACAGCGCCGCGCCGAGCACCACAATTATTTGCACTTGTTACATTTCGACAAGTATGCACTAGTCGAACATTCGGTGGACAACGCACGAATAAACTCCAATAAAACTAAAATTTTGTCCAAGACCTCTTATTTCTGGAATTCGGCGATAGGAGAGTCGTTGGAGATTAAACTGAACAAGAACAGCTTAAACGAAGACGGCGGCCTCTTTCTGAGAGAAGCGTGGAAACCCATTATTCATGATCACTCGGCTGGTCCACGACGGACTCCTACCGACTCTAAAAATTTCCGCCATCTGTAACACCTAAAGTAACAATATCCCGGTGGTCATTGTGATAGATTATTAAGACATTTGTATTGATCAACACATAAGACCACTTAGCCTCTTAATCTGATGAACATCATAAATAGGATGTCACCAAACGTGAAGCTATGCAACACCTTCATTCAGCAGAAATAAATGATAATGGGAAAAATCTCCAGATACTCTGCCAGCATATTAAAAACAGTGAAGGTGTTGTGCTGCTGCGAAACCAACACTTCTTACGTCATGTTGTTCAGTATAATCCACTATTTCAAGACAAGAGAGGCAGATCTTGAATCAATGTGTAGTTAGACAGACAATTCGACTAGACATCCGTCAAGATTGTGTAGAAGCAATACGCCGGGAAAACTCAACTGTAAAAAATGTAGTGCGTGTTTTTACATTAACAATCAAACAGAAAAATCACGAGTAATATTATTACCGTGTTAGTTAGTAGCAGATGGAAAACAAATTCGTATGGAATCTCTGAACAGTATCAAGAAGGGTTTAAAGATTATTAAAACAATTTAAGTGTTGATTTATAACTGTGAAACAGATTTACGTTCATCAGTAATCTACGGATTCGAAGAAATAGGCAAATCCCAAAATAAAAGATGAATTCACCCCAATCAACAGAAAAGGTAACATTTTGGTACAGGAGGAGTTTTATTTATCGCTTGTCGCTTATCGCTTTTATTTATCGCTTGTAGTATTACATTCTGATGTCATCCTCCATGAATATAGTCTGGGACATACTATATTCAAATTATTTTTGTTGTTACCATATTCAGATTATTAATTGTAACGGATCATTCAATGACAATTGTATTAGGTTTATTCAAATTATAAAATAATTTATTCATGATAAGCCTGGGTGGGCGAATTACGAGTATTATATAATTTTAGTTAATACAAGATTGCTATTATAAAGTAGCAAAATTGAACATGAAATGGTGAAAATTCTGGCGGTCAGTGGAAAATTTTGAACATTCGCATAGCTGGACAAAGTTTTTCGCTGGCGACACTATGTTGTGGCGAACCCAATAAGCGGTGCCCGGGGAGAGATGTCCCGTTAGGCGAGGCGGAGGCATTGTACCCTCAGCCATGACGCTAGAGGGTGGAAGGTCATCTCTGCTCAGCTGCACGCAAAACCAAACTGCAAATAGCAGGCGCTTTGCAAATCACGTGATTTTGGCATACGCTATTCCACCAATGGTATATAACTATGGGGTCGACAAATATTAAGCTAGAGCTTCTATTTCATGTAATGCGAGCGCTATACTGAAAGAGGAGGAGCCTCCTCCTTCGTGGTGGCGGGATGGACGCCACAAAGAGGACTTTCTGGCCGGGCGTGGCCCGATGCACATCGACTCTTCTTGGCTGATAGCGACTCGATGCAGATCGAGTCGTACTGGGCTCGCTGAGGCGTGACGCAGTCACCTTAGATGCACCTGGACGGATGAGCCGTCCGTGAGATCCCTATCTGACAGTGGCACTTTGTGTCGCAATCGCCGTGTAGCTGCCGCCACTTGTTAATGTGTTCCGACGCCAGGTCAAGGTTTCATCGGTTCTAACGAGGCATTAAATAGCCGTAAACGCTACTTGGGAATAGAATCTCAGCTTTAATTGTGGAGAAGGTCCCTGAGCTAGTTGGCATTTCATTTCACCGAACATTGAACTCTAAAAGCTTCTTGTTTGTTGTAACATGACTCAGATAATATTCTTTTTGTTTAATTGGAGCCCCTGGGAATTTTATCATATGCATAAAATCTTGTTGGCCTATGACGCCACGATGTTCCATATTCACTTTGTAAACTAATGAGATACTTAGAATCCAGTTATTGTTTGCACTAATCCGGCAAATTGTAAGGTCTGTGTATTTCTTGCTTGCAATTGCATTGTCTTGTGTAGAAATAAATTTAAATATACCCAGCATTGTAAATGCCATAGGACCTAATAAAACATAATATTTTATTCACCTGTAATTCCACGGCATTCGAGATTCTGGCTATCCAGATTAACAAAACTGATATTAATCTCTATATTCTAAAAATAGCAGTCGCTCCCCCAAGCACCCACCACAAGTTTAGAGAGATAATTGGAAAGTATTAATCCAGCGCCTCAAACTGCCTCCAAGAAAGAATTCGCAAGAAAAGAATTCGGTTTTCAGAAAGTATAACAACTTTTCAGTAGGAAAAGAATCTTCCTTTAATGTTTTAGGGTATTGAGAAATTTGAAGGATAAGAAATAAGATTTGTTGGAAAAGACACTATTCTCCTGAGCCAGTGGTTGAGTGGTAACACTGACTTTTACCGAGCGTGGTGGTGTAACAGCTAGCGTTCTGGCCTCGCATTCGGGAGGACGGCGGTTCGAATCCCCGTCCGGGCATCCAGATTTGGGTTTTCCATGGTTTCCCCAAATCACTCCAGGTGAATGCCGGGATGCTTCCTTCAAAAAGGCCATGGCCGAATTCCTTCCCATTCCTTGCCCCCCATTCCTTGCCCCCCATCCTTTCCCGTCTCTGAAGACCTAGTTGTTATAGGAGACGTTAAGCGGTAAAAAAAAAAAAAAAACACTGACTTGGCATGCGGGAGTACCCAGGATTAAATTCTCATCTGGCCATCCATATTTCGGATTTCCATGGTAACACGAAATCACTACAGGCTAATGCCAGGATGGTTTCGTCTTTCGGCCATTACCAAACTGTTTCCCGTTCCTTATCCTTAATTCCCTCTTGCCTCTTTGACCTCAATGTCGACAAGGCGTGTAGTCCAAAGACTAAAAAATCATGGCATCAAGAAGCGATTGCCAGTGTAGAGCGGTGGTATCGAGACGCCAAACTAATTGACTGACTTAAATTGTATCATTATTGCCGTAAATTATAATACACTTTTATTTGGTGATAATTGAATTTTGTTTCATTCAGAAGCATCCAGATAGATGAGGAAAGAATACGAATTATTCATTCACAGTTTTCGTAATAACTTCTTTGCATTGCTGTTATTCCACGATGTATACCACTGATTCCTTCAATATACGGAGAATATTCATGTTAGTTCGGACGAGAAGCTTTCAGTAACTATGATAAATTACTGTAATGCTAGTCTCATTCATTAGCGCATTATTACCCGAGACTGCAACTGACTGTTATGACGATCTTCCTGATACCGGTTCTACAGACCAAATCCTGCTTGGTACCCATGCCAGCTCCACCTATTGTTGATCAACTCGTCACTACAACTACTCGGTGACTGACTCGCAACTCTTAGCCGCAATATTTGTGTATGGCATCTCAGAAATATTTTTGCAAACTTCGGGGAGCGATTGCTCATAGCAAATCAATGAAAAAATTAAATATAAACATTTGTCCGAAAATCCTTCGTTTTTGAATTATTGATTAAAAAAACCTTTTACAATGACACATTATCCGTTTGACATTGTCAGCTTATTAGGAAGTTGCTTAAATCTCCACAACACAGAAACTCGTTCCGCTAAATACCTAGGGGTAACAATTCGTAATAATTTGTCGTGGAATGAGCATATCGAGAATGTAATTGGGAAAGAAAAATCGTATGCTCCAATTTCTTGGTCGTAATTTAAAACAATGCACTCAGGAAGTTAAATCGATTGCATATAAGTCACTAGTGCGTCCTCACTTAGAATATTGTTGTTCTGTGTGGGGTCCCCATCAAAAGGGGTTATTGGAGGCATTTGAGAAGGTCCAAAGAAGAGCCGCCCGATTCGTGACAGGTATATATAGTTAGGGGAAAGCGTAAGTACGATGTTGATGAAGTTAGGTTGGGAAGACCTGGAACACCGAAGGGGTTGCTCTCGACAGAAGCTAATTTAAAAAAATTTACGACTGACAATTTCGGGATGACAGCAAACAAATATTGCTACCAGCAACATTCGTATCTCTGAATGACCGTGAAAATAAGATAAGAGAAATCAGGGCCAGAACCGATTATTTTCTGTATTCATGTTTTCCACGAGCGATTAGGGAATGGAATAGAAAGGATTTACAGGGGGAATAAACTTAAAATCCGACAGAAGTAGCTTCCGATAAATCACTCCGGCCATCTTGATCTGGGTTTTCCATGGTTTTCCCTGATCACTCCACGCGAATGCTGGGATGGTTCCTCACAATAGCCCGTGGGAGCCTCCTGCCATATCCCGTATATCCCTTCCAAACTATTACCCTTTCGGATAGGTGCAATACACCCTCCCCCACACACTTTTAGTGAATCGCGGAGTAATAGTAACAGTAACAAAAGTTCAAAATGTCCTCCTCTTACGTCTACACACTCGTCTGATGATGGACTATCGCGCCCTTTCAAATACTCTCTGGCGGTATCTAATGGATTCGTTGCCGTCCTTGACTCGTTCATGAAGCGTCTCTTCGTTCAGAATGTCTGTTGCATACGCCAATAATTTCCAAAAAATTGTGGTCAGGGGAACGTGGAGACAACGAAACTTGTCCTCCCCTATCTATTCATTTCTCAAGGTAGATATCAGATAGTACATGTCGAGCACTGTGGCTGGGGCTCCATCGTGTATAATCACATATCCCTCTTATTTTCAGGGGAAGTTCTTGAAAAGTATAGAGCAATGTTCTGAACGAATTACATGTAGATAATGCCGGTACGACGCGCTGGGAGAACATATGGATCTAATCGACAGTATCTTACAATTCCATTCAGTTCATTAGCAAACTGAACTTGAGTCGACAACTTCATCAGATTATCTAACTAAGTTATTAGTTATAAACTTACATTGTTCAATAGAACCTCGCAACACTTTTACTGTTAACTTCCATCAATAAATCAGAAACGTAGGATTTTCTGACATTTGTTTGTTTGGACTTTTTTCGTTGTTTTGCTGTGAAACTAACGCCCCCCCCCCCCCCAACAAAGTTATAAAAGTATTGGCAGGCACTCTGCATAGAAGTATATAACCCAAATGTTTTAGAAGCTCGTTCAACTCCCCTCATTAATGCTCTACTTTCTCTTTTTGGAGTGCCGAGGGTCCCTTTGAGAGCTGTCGCGGCAGATCAATCATAACAGGCGATTTTCCTGTCTCTTTACTCCCGCAAATAAACATTTTAAATAATATAGTAGAACAAAACAGAACAAAACGACGTTACCTATGCTGGGTAAACGCCCATTTGGCTCTCCCCTTATGTTAATAATACGATGTTCTAAAACAAAATTCCAAGTTTCATATTTGTGATGTTTTTCGCCAGGCTTCTTTCATCCATCCTATTCAGGTGCTTATTCTATTTTTCCATTCTTCGGTTTAAAAGTTTGCTTAATTTCTGTATATTTCATTTAGATCATACATACATCTTCTTACTCGATACTACCCAAGTGTTTTTGCTTGTTTTATTTAGCACTATTTACCCACCATGAATCAGTAACTGAGAAATTTGATACGCTCTGGGCAGTTAGAGATCCAGATGAACTACACACCTGGATTCGCCCTCTAATCTGTGTGGTTGTCAGGTCGCGGACAGATAAAGCGGCGTGTGGCTGTGAGTGCTCTGCATTATTCATGGACCGCGGGTCGGATCGGCGCTGATCTCACAACGAGTGGACTGCAGCGTTCCACGCTGCACTCTGCTACTCGTACAGCGCGGCGTGTAAAATGCAAATCGCGCGTGGGCGCTATTCCGCTACCCATGTCCGCCGGCGACGATCTCCTCTCCGAAACAAGGTCGCCAACCAACCGGTTGCTCTCTTACTCAAGAGGTAATTCCCCACCCTTGTTATTATATCTCCCTGGAGACATCAGGAGTTGGTGATATTTTTAGCTAGACACCGGCCCCTTCACTCTTCCCAATATTGACGCTGTATGTATACACTTTATCATTATTCTTGACGAGCCAGTATTGCGTTACTGTTTCTTAGAATGACATTGATGTAGGATTGTGCAAGATAAGAGAGATAGAATTTTTCAGTGGCGGCCAAGAATAATGATAAAGTGTGTACATTCCCATCACCAATTATCATCAGAGACGGACGTCCAGTACTATACCAGACAGTCCTGTCCCCCCCCCCCCTCCCTCCGCACGGCAGAACAGCATTCAGCCACAGTCTGATAAGTGGCGATAAGACTGCATAGGATTTCACTCAGACAACCTGGGCGGGATTCGTCCGTTTATTATTTTAACAATGTAAATGGTCCATTGCTTAAGGCGAGTGAATTGAGTCTGATTGGTGTGACGTAAGATTTGAACTTAGCCTGTTTTTTGTGTCATCAGTCTCTCGACTAGTTTGATACCTTCCTGTCTTGTGTTAACCTCTTCATCTCAACATACCCCTTACATCCCATGTCCCCAATCATATATTAATCTCTGTCTTCCTCTATAGTTCATCGACTGTTCCCTCTACTAATATACCAACCAATCCCGCATGTCTCAAAATATGACCCAGCATCCTCGCTCTTCTTTCTGTTAGTCTTAACCATCGTAATTATTGCCTAATAGCTTTCGGAAACATACGACATATTCAATAATGAAAGTTGTTGACCCTTAGAATGAACTTTGAATGGCCTGTATACGATGGGTGTTATTTTTCTTTTTACTTACTTTATTATTGACTAGTATAAGCCGGTGACTGTTTTTTGCGTATCGTCACGGGTCTAGAATAGTTCCAGTTTTTACGATGAAAGATTATGACAGGTTGATCTCATCTGGCCAAATATAAGCTTGGTCTGTGTTTCATCCTTAAGATAATCTCTTGAGCTTGAAGAACTCAGAAGCATTAATAGAGGTAACTGTTTAAAAAATCATACACTCGAACTTGCTTAAATACGAACTTGACTTGTATTTGACCCTTAAAGTACACTCTGCAAAATTTAAAAAAAAAAAAATCCTGTTTGTTTCGAAAGCATCAAGTTGTTTATTATTGAGACTGGGCAAACACTCATAATGTAAACATTGGTCATAGTATCTGTGACGGCCAGAGAACTTAAAACACATTCCATATTATGAAACAGTTGAGCAACTCCGCAGAAATAGGTTGCCAGACTAGTCGATTCGGTGACACATTTGGTCTGATGTCCACTTAAAATGACCTAATAACTCACATGCTGCGAACACGAATAAAGACCAATAACGAAAGTGATCAGTAAAATGCCTAAAAAGCAAATAAACCGTAATGCATAAATTTTGGTCAAGAAACAATATTAGTGAAAGTTGTAATTGAACTGAAATTTTTCCTAAGCCGGAATGACAATTGGCATTCGTAGTTACAGCAGAGAATATGAGTAATTAAATTTTTTTTAAGTTTTCTTAAGTTGCTTTAGTTAGTAACATGTTACTGAAAAGCAGATCCGCGTTTTTGCAGCCGCAAAATTAATTATTTTTTTTTAAAACTATGAAACGCTATGAAAAGCAAACTTAATGAATGTATTATGACAATTAATTGGGTAGCAGTTGCTTGGTTATTAAATTGTATACATAACCACGAATTCCTTGTATCTCTGGTCGCTGTTTTGTGAGCGAAGGCTGACACGTGACACCGTTCTCTAGCCAATAGCTATCGAGGTGACTGGGTGACCTTACGAAATTATGTAGTAGATTGAAGCTAGGGAGTGTTTTTTAAGTAGTTCTTACTGGATGACCGCTTTCGTTCCCAATACCTCTTGAACCTAGCAAATAATTTTTCCTTTTCCTCCTGTGAAATGGGTTTCCAAGATTTCGTAAGTATTGGTGAGGGGGATCTGGAGTTTACCATATTACAAAACGAAGATCGATCTGTAACATCAGTATCGGAAATTCCAACGGAATCCTAAACTTTTTGCACCTCATTGAACAAAATGCTTCCTGTCTTATAACTTTTTATAAGTGAGAACATCTGATTGGTAAACACGTTGTTGTCCATTCTCAGAGGGAGCCCATAAAACTTCGGCCGTCTACGTCGCATGCAGGTGTTAGCCGTTTCCTACAGGTGGCACAATTCGGAACTCGATTTAACTTAACTTTATTTTATTTTATCTGATTTTATTAGATGTGTCCCACATAAAAGTAACTGAAGTAACTTCATCACTATAGTTCAACTTTTCCCTGGATCATGAGTTATTTACCCTCTCCCCTCACAAAATTTCGATGTCTGCTTATGCGATAGGGAGTACAATATCTATTTACATTTCGTTCTTCTAATAGGGTAGTGTTGATTTTCTTTAATCGTTACTAATACTATTCGCTACAACCACAGCCTGAAAGCATCTTACTTTTTCACTATCTTACATCTTGATCGTCCAGTATTTGGGAGGGAAGCGTAGATCCTCTATGATGCATGACGATACTTTTCGCTACAACCATACCTCTAGCGTATCTTTTTTCCCTCTTGGTTCAGGTTTCTGTAATGTAAACAAATACTAGGTGCATTATAGTCTTTGAGAGTCTCAATTTTATTTGTCTGCTAGTGGCACGAACCGTCGATCTGACTTTCAATTTTGATTATTTATTAGTATTTCCTTAGTGCACCAACTATCTACATCTGTCAGGACTTACGTAGAAATAATGATCACATTTTGATGTCCTGCTCTCAGATCTGTATTTGGCAGGAGTGATAAAAATACAATAACTTGCTTTTCTTTTAATGAATGAGCGATTAGTTATTTTAACATTGATCTCTGCAGTTATGTTCCACACAAGACTGTTTTCTCACTATCTTTATATATAAAGATGAAAGTATGTTTGTTTGTTTCTTCTTCATACAAATCCACAGTTTTCATCCGATCTCGATAAAACTTTGCACACTTATCCTTTAAAACAAGGAGAAAAATACTGTCTGAATTTGGTTGAAACATTATTTGTATAAATAACACATGTTGTCTCATAACTTCGAAATACGGCGATAGACAGACACGTTGGATATGGACGTCTCCGTACCGTGTTTCCGTGTAGTTGACTGGCAGCCCAGTGGTTAAAACGCTTGCTTCCGAACGTCGTGTTCTCCGGTTCAAATCTTCGTGGAGGCTAAGATTTTTAAAAATTGTTTTTCATCGTAAGAGTCAGGCCTGGGCCGTAGGTTATTCGGATTGAATGTTAAACTGTAGATATTAGAAAGTTAGGGGTGCAATGCGAGGCAAATCGTAGGTAGTCTTGCAATGTTGTAGGTGTACACTTTTTAACTTTATAATGATCCCTCTGGTGTTGTTCGCAGTCAGTGTGTGTGTGTGAACCACAGTAATATTATAAATACGGAAATAAGTCTCCGTCTTTTTGTTACGTTTTGAAGACTAAATGTCTATATCGTTGTGATGGAATTTTATAAGGAAATCTGTATGAAGGGCGCAGGATATTTTTTCCAGTATGATTAACAGTTGTAGTCAAGAAATTTTGAGACCTTATCGAATGGTGACAGAAATATGTTGTAAATTGATTCTCTTCAAGAGAGAGGTTCGACGATACAAGATATAGTGTTAGCTTTCCTGACATATTATTCCGACTCGATATTGTTTGGGACCAATCCTTCGTTACCAACAACTTTCTATTTTTAATTCTGGTAAAAAAATTCTTAATCCACGAGTGCGAAGTCGCGGGTACGAGCTAGTTTTAAATAATTACCGTTAGAGAATATTGTGTGGAATTTCTAAGATACAAAGAATGTTTGTAACACACGTAATTCGATAAGTGTATACTACAACTATCACACGATTGCTACAGATTTATCAGATCACAGATGTACAGAAATATCCCACGTTATTTGACAGCACATTTATTATTTTTTTTTTACTTTTACCAACTTTTTTTATGAAATATATAGCTATAATTGACTTTAAAAGAAATAAATCTTTGCTCGAACATCTTTATTAAGTGTTAAGTCTTTTTTATACATAAGAAATCTTCCTACTAAGGCAGTTTAATTTCTGGTTTCCTAACAGTTACCAGGTTCTTGATTCAGGATAGTAAATGTGTTAATGAAGACCAGCAGATTATCCTAATCCTAAACTTTCCCTATTAAGTATACCACGTTGCCGACAAGAGCAAACACAGAACAACATGACGCTTAACTTTTGAAGACAGATTGGCAGTGGGTAACAAACACTAAGGGAGTTAAGATTTTACCGCCGCTAAACACAGCGCTCGTAAACCTGCTTCCATTTATAACTGCCGAAACGAGGTCCCAGGTTTATGACTTGTTTTCCCTACAAATGGTGCCCCGCCATCAACTTTTCCAAGTCGACCAACACGAGCGAGTGGCGAAACAAATCGAATCGAGTTTATCGTCGCAAGATGTGGAAAGGGGAGACATTAAAAAGTATGAGTATGCAAGTAGATATTCGACTGAAGAGGGATTGCCTACTCGAAAATAGATCAATTCGAGATATAAGAGCACGAACGAGGTAGAGTAGGAAGCAGGAATAGATAGGTGTAAGAAGAATTGATAGAAGAGTAAGGTCACGCCCTCAGCTAATCTTTTACTACACAATAGACTATAAATCTTTAATCGTGGTTTCAGTATTCATCAGCAGCTGTGTAAAGCTGATGTAGGATTGTTGACAACAGAACCGACATGCAATAACACGCGGTCTTTATTTAGAACTGAATTCTGGAATTCGTATACACGGATTTTTAGGACCATGAAAAAATGGGATTTGAATGGGGGTCCAAATATGTAGGGAATCGACAAAACCTTATAAATGGTTTGCTCATGTGGCATATTTTTTTCTTGTTGCTTTACATCTCGTCGACGTCGAGGTCATTAGAGGCGGAAGAGAAATGGCGTCAAGGAACGGGATGGAATTCGATCATGGACTTTTAAAGGAACCGTCCCTATAGAATTTTGGATGACTGGAGTAGGATTTGATTCGGCTCGAGAGTTACTGCTCACCCACGAAACTGTCAAATTTTACTGCCATGATCTAACATTAAAAAAAAAAAAAAAAAAAGACTAATAAATGACAATGTTCGACTCAATTCACCCTTGTGGTTACGAAGTGTGGACTACATATTTGTAACTTTGTATCACGGGCGAAATATCTTAGAAGAGTTCTTTCAGCACTGAAAAAAATGCAAATGCAAAGATCAGATTCACAATAGAAATCGATGAACAAGGTCAGTTACTCTACACAGGTATTTTAGTAATAAAGTAGGAATTTGGGGCATTCAGTATATCGTAAATCAAAGGACACATGCATTTATCTGTAGTAAAGAGGTGTGCTTAGTTATTAACTTATTACCTTACGCACAAGAGCTTGAAAGCATGCGACACTGAAAGATAGTGGAGATTCTAGACGTTCATTGATAACAAGTACAACACCTCCGAAATCAATTGGGTTCTGAACACAGCCGCGTTCAGGAGGGCAATAAATAAAATACGAGATCCCACAACAAATACACCGCGCAAAGTTGCTGTCTTATCCTGCCCCAGAGGCGTCACGGATCTCATTTAAAAGCTGTTGAGGGAGGGTTACATCCAACTAGCCTTCAAGGCGCCTTGAATGCTCAGCACCTAATTATTGAAAGTAAAAGATAGGCTCCCCGCAATACAAACTTCGTTTGTAAGGGAGCGTCCATAAACCACGTAGCTCCATTCTGGCCTCCTGTGAACCCTTTCCCCCACGAAGCCCGAAGCCATCACGCGTATGAATTAGTCTTAAAAAGCGTTTTTGAAGCAAAAATCAGTGAAGTGACTACCAATCCTGATATTCCACTCTTGAAAAAGTTCCGAGACAATAGAAAAAAGTGTAGAGCCAGATAAAATAGAATTCTATAACGAAAAGCTCTCATTGCAAATGAATGTTTCCGAAATTGACAGTCTGCTCGAGTTTTACCATACTGAACTGACCGAAAATATAGTCGGAGATGGCTATCGAGAGTTGATAGAGCATTCTGTGATATTTTTAGGCGGAGATACACAGTGAAAGTTAAAAATTCAATTTTCTGGTACCATGCACCAAGCTCGATGGATGGCCAAATCAATTTATTCCCTACGGTTTCCATTACTAAGTGCGCAATTCAAAATTACGAACAAGGATAAGGCAGCGCTGTTAGATTTTTACCTGTTCATCGTGACATCCTACGTCAGGCCATGTCTCTAATTTATTTTGGCAGCTAAAGCACTTTATCAACATTGTGTCTTTTGATGTAGATAAAAGCTTACGAAGAAATTGATAATAGTATATCATAGGCAGTTTTACAGAAGAGAAGCCAGCACGGCATTTGACTGATGAAATTTCTGCCTTGTCACTGTTTGACAACGATGTGTATCAAGAAACGAAGTAAAAACCAAAGCGAATTTATCAACTCATGGTAAATGTTACATACCATCGAAGGAAGTTACTTTTCTGTTTAGATCACAATTTTGTTAATTGAATTTCTCTTTTTTTATTTTAGAGAAAAACATCTACAACTTCATTAGAAGCAAGTCAATGTTCGACCGTTTTAAAATTGATGACAGTTTCTCCACTAATCTCTTAGTATGTGGTCAAATAATATTTCATTTCAAGAATCCAAAAAGAAGGTTTCAACACTGAGGGAAGTGAACGATACAGTTGAAAGAGTGGTCAGGCTAATGCAAGGTTTTCATGGTTTAAATACGGACTTCAAAAAGCAAATTTTGAAAAGAAATTTAAAGAATGTTTTTTACATGTTAACCAATAAAAAAATATCAAGATTTGGTCATATCTGTGTTTATTTACCAAATAAACAATAAGTTCTAGGATCCTTCCATACTAACTCAGTACAAATTTTTATGTCTCATGTTTGGCATCTAATCAGCGCGGGTTAACACACTTAAATCGCAATTAATATTTTTTATGCTATTTATTAAGGTAAAACAGTATAAAAATAGAAGGTATGCGTATTTGATTTCCAGAAACAAAAAATGATCCTTATGTCTTGGAACACCCTGATGGTGGCGATTTAAATAACAGAGCACTTAAAAAGAAGACGAAGTTGAAATTGATGGTTTGGGAGACAGAATCCGATCGAGCTCTGAAGAATTTGAAATCAAATAAGGCAGTTGGAATTGTTGAGATTCCTGCAGAACTTCTGAAATTCATAGAAAAAAAAGGAATCTAAAGATTATTCGAAATGATATCAAAACGTTATGAAACAGGAGAGATTCAAACTGATTTTAATAAAAGTATTATCCCCACACTTTCGAAGAAAGAGCAAGTTGACAAATGTGAGAATTATCGCATTATAAGTCTAACGCCAAATGCTTCAAAATTACTGATCAGAATAATAAACAGAAGTATGGAGAGGGCAGTAGCAAAGATGGTAGGTGAAGATCAGTTTAGGAAAAATAGCGGGACAAGAGAACCGATTCTCTCGTTAAGATTATTACTTGAAGGGATGATTTAAAAAAAACAGACACACACAAAGATACTTTCATGGCGTTTGATGATTTAGAAAAAGATTTTGATAATGTTAGGTGGGACGAGATGTTTAAGATTTTAAAGAATCTTGATCTAAAATACCAACACAGAAGAATACATTATAATCTGTATAAGAATCAAGTAGCTATAATAATTGTAGAGAATCACGAGAGACATGCATCCGTTAGAAAGGCTGCGAGACAAGATTGTAGTCTATTCTCATTAATATTCAACTTTTATGTAGAGGAAGCAGTAAAGTAAGTGAAATAAAATTTGAATGTGACATAAATGTTCAAGGAGAAAAAAATCATTACGTTATGGTTTGCTGATGACATGGTCCTGTTAGCAGAACAGGCTGGGGATATTGAGAGCTTACTGACTGGCATGAACAAAATACAGAGAAAAGGTTTTGGACTAAATATAAACCGAAGCAAGTCAAAAAAGACGAAATGTTGCAGAAATGATATCAATAAGAGTGGATTAAATATAAAAATAGGATCGGTTGCGATAGAAGAAGTAAATGAATTCTGCTATCTAGGAAATAAAATTATAACTGATGACCAAAGTAGGAATGATGTTAAAAGCAGCATAGCACTGGCAGAAACAGTCTTAGTGAAAAAGAGAAATCTTTTAGTTTCAAACATAGATCTAAGACTTAGAAAGAAATTTTTAAATATCTATGTTGCACATGACTTTATGGTAGCGAAGCATGGACTTTAGGAATACTAAAAAGAAGAAAAATTGAAGCGTTTGAAATGTGGTGCCCTAAAAGGATCCTGAAATTTAAGTGGACAGATTACGAAATAAGAATTTGTTTGAAATTATGGGTGAGGAAAGAAGTTTGTGGAAGAGTCTAACAGAAAGGAGACATAAATGGTGGGTCATAGGTTAATTTGTTAGTGGAGAGAACTGTTGAAGGAAAGAATTTTAGATGAAAACAAAGATTAGAATATATAAAGCAAATAATTGAGGATGTGGGATTCAAGGGTTATGTTGTGAAGAAGATGTTAGTGCAAGATATGAAGGGGTGGATAATTGCATCACACTATTAAATAATAATAATAATAATAATAATAATAATAACTTTGAAAGTATAAGGATTGTGTGTTAAATAATTAATTACATCAGAGTAGGAACCTGAAGGTTTTCGACCATGGTGTCAGAGCCGCTTGGCTGACGCAAGGCAACAACTCTCAGACTAAACTTCTCACGTTATACACATACAGACAGGCATGTCGAAACAGCTCACGGCCAAACGACTTCAATTGTAAATACGCAGCTCTGTTGTACTCAACGTCCTCTTCTCTGCACCATATGGTAATACAGTTGGTTTAACTCTAACGGCAATATGCACAGTGCTACTTTTCTCAACAATCCAGAAGATAGTCTCATTCCGAACGGAGCTTTATGCAAAGACGACTTATTATTTTATTCCGAACTAATACTATTTTGCCTCACCCTTAAAAACCATTAATTTAACAAGTGACAGATCTGAGATGTCAGAAATTAATCAGTCAGTGTATTTCATAATATATTCTGCCCAGAGAGAAAAGTCTTGAATTTACCAACATAATGATTCAACGTTCCTTACCTATTCATTTTCTTAGAGCTACAATATTGTTGCCTACATCTAAAACTGTATTTCAAAAAACGGTGTATGGCAAAGTTTGCCTTGCACCAAAATTAATTTCTACTCTGTGCATTCCAGTACCTAACAGTACGAGGGAAGAAGGAATACATATATAAGTATTAATGCGATTACTTAATTCGAAAATTTTATCTCTCCTGCCACTGTATGCCAGAGTTGTTGATGGGTGAAGTATTTCTCCGCAGTCATATATGTAGGTGAGAATTGACTTGTTTGCTAATTAAGTCTATAGGAATATGCGTCACCAGTCTTCCAGGTGATCGAATCCCAATTATGTGACACTTTAGTCAGAACTATAATCAGCGATCACAAAGCGAACGGTCCTACTCTGAACTTCGTCAATACTAGCAATCAGCCCTCTGTAATGTGTACCCCACAGTACAATAGTAGTCAGTATGAGGAAGTATGATCGTTTTTTTTTTTTTAGTTACCTATTTTCTTCATGGGTTGCAGTTATTATAAATTTGAACTATGAATCGCAGACTAGAATTCGCTCTGTTTAGAACGGAAAATGTAAGTGCCTAGATAACTATGATTAATGGACTAACACCTATAGTTCAATCAGTTAGGACTAATTTTTGGGAAGGCACTAAGTAACCAAACGGCATATATTTCTGTTTCAACGAACCATTCACAACAGTCCACTGCGCGATATTCTCATTCCATACTAACCACTCACAATGTCTGGACATTAACAGACATTTGGGACTCAACTTGAGTATCAGAAATTATGCACCACCATTACATTTATTCTGCTGTTTATTACTAAACTGTGAAAATTTCTTCTGCCACCTAGATTCAATTAATGGTAATTACTGAACCATGAAAATTTCTTCTCGCACATTCACTAGACTCATTGCAAATATTGAACCACGAACATTTCTCCAGCTCCTAGATCCGATTCAAGCCACGTATTGAGTCGTGAAACAACTTCACAATATATGATAAGAAATGGATTATTTCAAAAGGACTGCGTAAAATTACAAAGGCGTACAACGTCTCGAGTATATACTTCTGTTATTTATATTCTACTGTTATGAACGATACTACTGCAACTTAAATTTCATTCAGATGCATCAATACGAAAATAAGCCTGATAACTAAGGAGGAACACAGATAGTAAAAGAACTTCAGCAAGAAGCACAAAATTAGCATTTCAATGAATTTATAATACAATTGATTGCAAACATTTAAGATTAATTAGCATGCGGGATAGATAAAATGGCACGATACCCTATCTGAAGGATGTCACGAATTAGTATCGATGAGGTTACCTGTACATAGCAACGCCCAGGGAAAATTTTATTCCGGGATGATTTAATATTGCCTTCCCGCGTGCGATAACAGCTATTAGAGTGTGTGTGTGTGGGTGTGTGTGTGTGTGTGTGTGTGTGTGTAGATGACAGTAGTAGTAAACAATTGTGTGCCATGCCTTATGTAAAGTGGTGTACTGTTCGTCATGTCCGTGAAAAGGATCTGTTCTTTCAAAACCTCCAGAGAGCCGCCAAGTTTAACGTCTCCAGAGATCCTACAACTTTAATCTCCCCATCAATACGACGAATCGTCACCAACAATGTCATTTCCCTCCACTCTATACTCATCGCGTAGAGGTTCGGGATTTAACACAGGCATTCTGTACCTACACAATCAGGTGATACGGAATTGTCCAGCACAACCTCTCCCCCATGCTGCTGGCCAAGTTCCAGATGATGAAAGTTGCGTCCACAATCGTCGCTAGAATTACATACTTCACCTCCCGTCGTACACCAAGCAATTGATGCTCGGATTCCTTATAGCTTTACGCCTCGTAGACTTCGAGGTAATTAAAAGCGGGATGGGACTTGGAACAAGGAACGGGAAGGAATTCGGCCATGATCTTTTGAATGAAGCATCCCACCATTCGCCTGGAGTGTGGTGCTCGGAAATTAAGTATGTAATTTCTACCAAATTATGTATACGTTATACAAGGGGTGAAAGGTACGAAACGACACGGTGGGTACAAATGTAGACTTTATTCAAAATATACACCATAGGCCTGAGCACAACGATCCCACTGATGAACAAGCCGCAGGATTCCTTGTTCCCAGAATTCCTGTGGCCGTGACGAGACCGGGCCCCTCCTATCGCGTGTTGAAGGATCCCAGAGTTCTTAGCGAATTGAAGACGGCTGGCGCCGCCATGCTAGTGGCGAGTGATCGCGGGAACTTCGAAACCCTCGTACAGTCATATAACAAATCACTGCAAAATTTGAAACTTTTATGCTGTTAAGGGTCTTTACTTGCTCAACCAAGATAAAATGGCAAATCACAGGCTAATTACTGAAATTCAACTCATTATATTACCTTTTTGGACTTGTTTTCTTCAGTCCCAGCAGTGGCAAGATTTTTGTCCTTCTTCAAGCAGGTTAATGTAACTGATCCAGAAAGATGTAAATGTTATAATAATAGTAACCCAGTTATAAAAGTTATGAAGTAAAACCAATGAAGTAGAGGTACACACATTTAAGAGGTCCAAACTAAGTTTACTTCTGAAGCTGAGACACCATTTTATGTTCAGTTCATAGACAGAATCTGATATTAATCACACTGAAATGAAGAATATGATGAAACAGTTCTTTCAGTATAAATACAACAGAAGGAAAGGTGAATATTTTTGTTCATTGTTTAAGATCTTTCCCTTCTAAAGACTTAACAACTTTAGGAAATATAAGCATGATTTACTCATTGTTAATCAGATTTTTTTAAAGGCCAAAGAAACATGTTTTTCACATTATATACTACTAGAATGCAGCTACATCCCCTGGTATGAAATTAAAACATTGTATGTTAAAGCCACTTTCCATTTTATTTCTTACCACTTTTTGTATAGACTACCACCAGTTGCAAATGCCTGTATTAATTTTATACCATCATTCAGTATCTGGAGAATTAAATTACAAAATTAATAACAACATCATTTATATGAGAATAAAAGGGAAGTAAAGAAAATAAATTAACATTTTTACTTCTTTTATTGATTATTAAACAATACAGTTTTGTTTAATTTTTGTCTGATTGAAACTTTCTCCTTTTCATTGTGCATTTTTGCAATATGATACATTCTCAGTCTGACAAACAAATCAATAATTTTCTTAGAAAGTAGTATAATATGATTCTCAGGATAAACATTTTCAAACATGTGATCTGTAAGTTCACCAAACAAATTATTAAAATTACATTCCTGCAAAATAGCTGTTTTTAGTTTTTGCTTTAAATCACCTTTCATTACTTTCAAATCAGAGCGAATGAATTCATTCCTTACACATTTTTCAGCAACTCTGCATATATGTACCACACTTGCTGAGGGATAATGTAGTCCACCATTATCCTTAGCAGCAATAAACATAAAAGTAGAGGAAACAATCTTTTCTGTGAACAGGGAAGATGTACAAATATTGCAAGAGAAAGTCTTTGCAACTTTCATGGCTACAAAACCTGCTATATAAACAATTACATTTTCAACATAACTGGAAAGATTTTCTGGGAGAATATAATCTGAAAACAATTCCTGATCAGTCATAGTTGATGACATTTCCAAGGAATCTTTCCCTAACAATTTGTTTTTAGAAAACAACACAGGATCCATTTCCAAGGAGATTGTGTGCCCACTCTGCAGTATTACAGTTGTATCTTGGGGAGTACAATTACCACAATTGCTTGATTTAATGCAGTTAAATACAAGCAGCTGTTTGTATGCAGCTTTGAACTGTATCACATTAGGGTTATTGTTCCAACCTAAACGGCCTCTAATACAAGAAAAAAAAACCATTTCCACATGGTCCTGACTCATTTTGTACATGGGAATATATAATAGTTTCTTGCTCTGAATTAAATCTTGAAACAAGCCCCTAATAATATGAATGAGACTTAGAAATCCTAAAACAAAAACCTTCCTCGGGGACTCTACCAAACAAATCCCATCCTCCCTTTTAAGATTTACTATATATGATTCTGCTTCTTTGAGGAACACATCAACAGTTTGAAAATTCTTTTCAGACAGAGCTGATTTGAATCCCTTAGCGAGATTATTCATTGAATTTCCCAAGTCAAAGAGCCTGTCAAACATTTCACAATATTTAGCAGTTGCTGAAGATTCTGTGAAATTAGGATGTTTTACATCCCTTTCCAAAAACTCCAGGGCCCTAGCTACTGAAGAACTTAACAACTGTACTGCTAAATTTACTTTCATTTTTTGTGTTGCATAAATAACATGCTTTCTCCTTAACTTATCTGAAAGAGATAAACCTTCTTTCTCCTGTACAGTACTTAAATCTACAATATACTGCCATTTTATTAATCTACCCTGCTGATCTTTCAACACTTTCATGTCTCCCAGGACATTCCTTGCCAATTTCATCATATGGCAGGGATCCAACAAAACATAAACATTGTCCCCAGTGACAGGATGTTTAAAAGATGATCTGAACTCATTTGCACTAAAATTACACACTAACTGTCTTGCCATACTCAGGTTTGTGGAAAGTCCATCACATGTCACACATACAACATGAACTTCAACATCATTTAAAATTTTCAGACTTTGTAGTATAATGTTGCATTTATCACTGCTACTTATGCCATCACCTAAAAAATAACCTATAGGAATTTTCCAAGAAGCATTAATAGCAACACACATAACCACCAATGCTTCCTTTCCTTCTCTTCCTTCTTCACTGGCAGCACAATGCACATGACCCATGTTCACACAGCCCACAAATTCTTCACTATTCCACATAACCCCTTTTCTGATAGCCATCTCATCTAGTATTAAACTTCCATATACTTCATATTTACAGTGAGTGGTGAAGTATTTAATATAAGCCAATGACTCTGCAGTAAACCCTGGATTGCCATCAACCACATTGTACCATCTACGAAGTGTAGATGGATGAGGTAAACAATTGTCAAATGATTCTCTTACAAATTTGTACCCTGCAGGTGAATGAAAATACAAAGTTAAGGCAAATCTTTTTATGTTGTTGCTGTAACCTGCATTTCTGCCAGATTTTGAAAGAGCAACCAGCTCTGAAAAAACACTAAAAAAAGAGTTCTCTAACATATGGCTCACATCTCCAGTAATTTGGCACTTTTCTTTTAACTCTTGCACCATCTGTGACATAGATTCTATTTTCTTGCACTTTGTCATATTTTTGGCAACTTCCTTTTCATATTTCATCTTGTACTTTGCAATGCTGTGTTTCTTCCTGTTTATTACTGCTTCATATTTCAAACATTTCACAGATTTGTCTATGTCATCACATGCTGCACACAGTACTCTTCATTTCTCACTTCCTGATTAACATTTTCAGAAAGAACTGGCATATTTCTTTCCTTTGGAGGAGGTCGAGCAACAATCTTCTAAAACAAAAAAAAATAGAATATAAGAAACAATTCCCCATATCTTTAATCACAAATAGTGTATTAGTTCTATATATTACGCAACTAAAAAATAAAGTTTTGACCCTAAAATATTATAGTATTTTGCATATACATTATTGCAAAGCTTATAATCCTTACCTTCGATTTATTGTCTGGAAAGGAGAAAATGGTTGGAACTGCAGAAGGTTTCAAAATCTTTATATTCCCATTTTTCCAGAAACATTCCTTCTCGAAATGTTGAGAACATATAAAACTATGTTCCGTGGGAGTAAAACTGTCCCGGCGTATTTTAGCTAACCACTCACTCAATTTATTCTTATCTCGGAGCGGAAACCTGTATCGAACGAAAATATTAAACCTGTGACCAACACGTCGGAACATAACATCCACCTGTTATGATAGACGATTCGGAACTTATTTAAATGAATACTTACTTGTGAAATGATAAATTTGTGCCTTTTGTAGCACGGTTGGTGCAGTTATATGCAGCGCAAGACTTAACCATGATAGCAAACACTTCTAATTAAAAAAAATACGAGCACTCGATCACTTCGGCACGTCTCAACTCTACAGAACCACACACTCAGACCAACAGTTTGCCACCAGTATGGCGGCGCGCGCATCGTTCAATTTGCGAAGGAACACTAGCGCTGTTGCTCCTTCTAGTGTATAATATTCAAACTTCTTTGGACGAGACCCAGTCCTTCACAGCGTCCTTGGTACGTCGTCCGAGTTGAAGCGCTTCCCTTTCAGGTGTTTCTTCAGTGGACCAAAGATATGGAAATGGCAGGGCGACGATCCGCTCCATGAAAGCGTGGTCTTCCTGATATCGAAACAGATGTTGCAGTGCTAGCCCCATACGCAGTTCCTTTTGCTGGTCGGTGAGCTGCTTCGGAACGCAAGCGGCACACACCTTCCGATATCGCAACCTGTCGTGAACAATTGTCCACACGGTTCCATAGCTGACATCAACCTTCACCGCCAATATTCGCAATGTGACACGCCGATCACTTCTCACTAGGTCGTCCACCTTGTCGGTGAGATCGCTCGTGATGACAGTGTTTGCCTGGCCTGGCCTCGGGTAATCACCCAGACTCTCACGGCCTGCACGAAAACGGGCACTCCATTTTCTAACAGAATTGTCAGAGACACATTTCTCCCCGTAAACTATCACCATCCGGCGATGAATAGCTGCCGGTTTCTCACCTTCCGCTGTCAGAAATCGGATAAAACCTCGCTGCTCCTCAATCGTCGAATTCGAATTCTGCAACGCGAACGCCATCCTGTCCTCATACGGACTGCCGCATCATTTGGACGCCGCTTTTTATAAGAGCCTCTGCTCTCTTGCGCATGCGGGCGCATGCGCATGCACCGATCCCAGTCATAGACTCCAATCGCATCCCGAGATGTCTCGCTACGTTCTCCCATGGCGGAATATGCAAATATTTAATTGTTACGTTTTTTCTTCGTTTCTTACCTTTTCATTTGATCTTCCCTTGTAGTAATATAGCAATGAGTACCTGAGCAAAAGGCATCAATAATAGGAAGCATTAACTAGATGGAAGAACATCGCATTAGACACGTCTATTAGACAAAAAATTAGGTTTTTTTCTGTTTTCTCTATTGTGTTTTGGTACATATGCCTCGATTACCTATCACCGACTCCAAAACCTACAAATGGAAATTTTGCCTGGCGTCAGGAGCCAATTTGCTGTCATGCTCCTCACTTTCCTCGATAATCAGAACAGAGAAGATGTGGTTCAATTAAGAGGATGGAATTCCGCCGTGGCTTTTTCAGGTAACCATCCTAGCATTCGCTTGGAATGATTTTGAAAAACCACGAGGAATATATATCCGGATGGCAGGGTAAGGAATCGAACCCACGTACTACCGAATTCCAGCTAACCAGGTTAAGTAATAGCCCATGATTCGTCTACACCATATTCTACACATAATGTTTCGCCCACGAGTGGAATTCTTCCAAATTATTACACAAAGCGCACCGTTCAAAAATCCTCTGAAAGTGTTTTTGAAGCGGAAATGCACACACTAATACAGTTATTATATAACTGAAAAACGAAAAGGCACATTTGATTGCAGGTATGTTAAAAACAGTTTTACCTACCTTTATTTGTGTTTTTATTGCCATTCATAGATGTTCTTTCAGAAATTTAAGTGTCCGCAGAGATAATATTTTTAACCCAGAACGATGGCTATGAGCACGTAAAACCGTGTGGTTGAATCGCTTCTAGTTGGGTCCAAACATGAAATCACGTAACACTTGCTGTCGTGAAAAGAGTTCTCAGAAACTACGCCACAATTCCTTGTAAGGCGCCTGCTATGACTGGTAAGTGCGAAAGCGGTCGCGACTTTCGTATAGATATCTGTTGCGACATTAAAAAGGCTGACATCCGTCGGGAATGCTGTATGGAGATCACAACAACACTAATGGCACAAAATAAAAGACTAAGATAACAAGAAAATGTATTCACATTGGGCCTAATCTGAGCGACCGTTGGTTTAATGAGAAAAGAGAACAAGTGGGAGTGCAGTTTGTGGAATCTTTGAAAGAAGACACACTCTGCGGGTGGGAAATAAAATGAACGTTTCCACTGACAAGGAAGCTTCCAACAGAAAAGCGGGACAGTTATGTGGCCAACTCTAATTCATAACTAATACTGCATTACTATGAGTTATTTTTGTATTGGTCTGTGCGCTTTAGAATATCAATTTTGCACGAAGGGCAATTATAATAAATATCAATGGAAAGGTAAGCATTACAATTATAACGTTACAAACAGAGATAATATAAGTTTATTTACATCTAAATAAACCCAAAAAGCAAGTTTCTATGTATCTATAAAATACTTTAATATAGAACTTACAGTTTTTAGATAACTGCCTTAATTTATATTTAACAGAAGGCTTAAGACTATAAAACTCCCTACATAGCAGTTCGATGAATTTTTGAAACCTGTAAGGGAGCATCCATAAACTACGTGGCCGGTCTTTAAAAAAAAAAGGGGAGGGGGTTTGTTGGAAAGCTACGCTGGGCCAATTGGGGGAAAAGGGGGATTCCTAGCCAGGCCACGTAGCTTTTCATTCATATTATTTATCACAGTTAAAATGAGGTACAGAAATTTAAGATAGCCTGACAAGAGCAAAAGGTACAAAATTTACGTGCTACGTGAGAGGGTTAGAGGGGTGGGGAGGGGAGTTCACAGGAGGCCAAAATGGAACTACGTGGTATATGGCCGTCCCCTAAACCGAAGTGTAGTAGCATATTATAGCACAGTGTTATCTTTGTTTTCATTATATTTACTGCAACTTTGTTATTTTAAGAACATTATTATATAACCTTTAGACAGTACGAGTATAAAAGTAGTAGTTTTACCTATTTGATGGCCTCGTGTAATTCTACAATAAAATACATTTCACTTAATAAAATTTTAATGCTATATTTAGAGCTATATATAGAGCTATTTTAATGAGAACAGGTTAAATTGTTTTCCGCAGTTTATGATTGAGGTAGGGAAAAAGTCATAATTTCTTTGATATCCAGTCAAGATTGTGTTGCGCGTATTGCCCTGGATTGCTAATGGCCACTTCTACTGGCAAACGGCTCGGTGACTCACTTTATATATTGCGTCTTCGTCAAACCCACTGGGCGGTGTTTCAGAACAAACCTGCCCCATAAATAGCGGTCAAAATGAACCAGCACAGTAGTGCATGTTCCTGCCATAAGTCTTGTACCCATATATCGCTCCGGCATCTGCTTTCATAAACAGGACACCATTTTATGTCACCAATTGTTACTGCGTGTGTAGAACTTGACACCACCGATATATTAGTAGATGTTATATCAAACTGGGAAAATGACTTTCAAGGAGTGATTTAAATCGTTCACTGAAATTGAACTTCATTACGTTCATTCAATTTTTTTATCATCGGCCTCATCGACTTTTCCTAACTCTTTACTTGTTCGAAATCTGGTCCAATGTCGCTCTCTCCTCACAACCTGCTAAATCGATGAGCGACTTCGAATTGTTTAAGGATTATCTTTCTTTATATATTTTTTCCATGCATCTGCATCATCTATTAAGAAATTCACCAGTCTTCATCAGACCCGTTTGCCGCAAACTAGAAGTCACCATCTTTTCTCGTCTTGTTGTGAGATTTTTACTCTTCACCAGTCACTTATTTGTGTTCTGATTCCGTCATTCGTAGGTTCACTTGCTTTTCAACAACTTTTGTTACATCAGAAAATTTAAAACGATTCGTTTTATTTTTAGGTTCCCTTCATTTTTAACCAAATTTATGGAATTAGTCTTCTGTCACAGCCTCGCAACATCCGAACCAGTTATCTCATAATATTGTAATCGTGAAATGTTTCAGTGCTTACCATACCAAACGCGATATTAACGTAAAATTTGACGAAATCATGGGGTTAAAATAATTACCCTAGGTTTGCTGGAGGGTTGAAGCAATTTTCTTCTTTTTAATAATCAAAGTGTGAATCAAAGGAAGCTACTAACACACCGCTTTTGTCACCTCGATGTTTTCATTCCCTTTCTGTACTACGACTTGACATTGTTTCTGGAAAAAACGATTACAAGTATTTACAAATTCTTTCATAATTTACAGTGATATAGAGACTCTTTAGGATTACATTAAAACTACAGAGATATTTTTGGAGCTTTTGGATGGATTTATTCCTCATCGACGTCGAGGTCATTATAAATGGGAAAATTCTGGTGTCAAGGAAATGGAAGCAATTCTTCAATTGCCTACTGATGGAACGATTCCGGCATTCGCCTGGAGTCATTTTGGAAACCCACGCTAAATGAAAACCTGAATAACTGGACGCGGATTTGAACATGCTTCCTCCTGCTTGACAGGCCCTAGCTTTACCGATCACTCTCCATGCACGGAATGAGTTTATTTGTTTCAAAAAGTAATACAGTAATTCCTATAAATTCGATTCTTCAGAGATAATTTTTTCATTTAAAAATCGTATGCATCAGTCCTCAGAGAATCAGATTTTCTTTTTCTCCTTTCCACCCTCGATCCGGCCTTCCAAGGAACACGTGCCACCGGCCCCCTGTTGTACACAGGCGGTCGGTGTGAATAATAAGGAGAGGCGGAGAACCATCTGTATGTTGCCTCAGTTCCGGTCGCTTTTTTAGACCCAGCGCACACATGCGTATTTGACACAAAAAGTTGATAAAAATTATTTCTACGTAATTTGTATTTTCATTTCGTTTCTTTTGTGTATTAGATCTTACAACTTTGAAGTAGGAGTAATCATAAAGAACACATGCTTTGAATACACCCTTTATTACATATTAAACGAATATTTACAAAATACTTTTAAAAAAATAATCATACATGTACACTAAAATACTATCATTCTGACGAACCGCCCCATCCGTCTTCGCCGGAAGCTTCATCTTACGGCTCGAACTCTTCTTGAGTACTCGGTCCCATTAAAGTAATATTTTAATAGTTTCTCGTTTGAACGATTTCATTTTTTTTCCTTTATGAAGCTCAAACACGGATCCGAAGTCAATAAAAGCCTATTAATGACATCCGAGTTGCACTGAACAGGGATACATTTTCTAGAGTATCTCTCCCTACATTGTCGAAATTGTTTGATTCTAGCTTCTGCTGCTGCTTCGGACAGAGTGCCTATTGCTAAAGGTGCGTACTCTATTATAATTGGGCCCTCAGTCAATACTTCGTGTAGTACAGGTGACATTGGATGCCACGAGTACAGTTCAATGTACATCTTAACCGTTTCGTGGCAGCGGGTAGCATTTTTTTTTTTTTTTTTGCCTATTTTTTTCCCGGTGGATGATATTTCCAAATAATAGAAAACCTGTCAATCAATGTTTTGTTAATACCTGTAATCTCTGCGGATATCGTTTTACAATCAGTGAAATCATCGAAAGATTTTTCTAGGCCGACCCACCTTGAACGGATTGGATTTGATAGCGATTGCGATACATCCTAGTAATCAGTCATGGTATTTCTTTAAAAATACACTGTCTGTTCTCTTAGCAGCCTGCCATTTTGTTTTAATTTTCAATATAAGCTTTCAAAACTTTTAATCGAACTGTTACATTTGTTCGGCCCTGAAACTCGGTTGATTTAAAATATTTTCCTCAGCTATTTCCAACTTTTGCACGAAACAAATAGATATTTAGCACATTTTGGCACCTAGTTTTCAATGAAACTCCGAGATAGTAGACTAAACTAAAACCCTACAAGAAATCAGTGTCGGGAAAGGTCGGCAAATATAATAAAATCACTAAGGCTTTTCGTAATAAAAAATGAGTAAAAGATGAGTCAGCTTGCAAAACTGTGCAGAAATAAAGTTGTGCGATACTTTTGTATGTATGTTACTATTATTTCATTTCTAGGTATTTGGCTGTACAATATCCATCATTAAAATCAACTCTACTCACTTACCATCACTTACAAATTAAAATGGTACAACTTATAATTTGCTTGTATTTGCTTGGTAACAGTACGTGCGTCTTTCAGTGTGCTCAGAAGACAACTAATCACGGGGTGGGTGATGAACCTTACCTAAAAAACATAGCGGGCTGTGTTCTATTGACATTTGTCCAGAGTCAGGTAGATACGGGATCTTGAAATTTGTTTTAATTTTTTTTTTTTAGCCCTGTGTGTGGCATACTGAACCTATATGAGAAAATTCTGTGTTGCTATCTGTCTGTGAAACGTGTAACTTTTGGGTTTCTGTATAGTAAGTATATTATTTGTTTCTGAAATGTGTACTTTATGAGACGGATGATTGGGAACCGTACTAGAATTCGCCTAGATTGAAGAAACCGTTTTACACCACAATCAGTACGAACGGCACGCGGGGACCAGGACTCGTGCCTGGTCCCGTTGTACTTCCTCGATCCAGCGTACGGCGCCTTAACACACTGAGCCACACTGGCGGGTATCTGATAGTAAATACAGGGGGAGGACAAAATAATACGAACACCTGTGAAATAATGTAAAATCTTTATTAATAGGGAGTTGGACCTCCCTTTGACTGAAATACAGATTTAATGCAACGTGGGATAGATGCATAAAGGCCATGGACAATATTTAACGGTATATTAAGCCATTCCTCCTGCACCCCCATGCTTCGAAGTCGGCAAGAGGCATTCAGGATTAAACGCTTCTGTGGGCGTTCTCCAGACATAAACGCGTCCGGTAGTTTGAAAAAGGGTAACAACGATTCATCTGCTGTGGGGACCAGCCTTTGTGATCTCTGCACCACTGGCGTCGCTTGAAAGCATTAGTTGCTGTCACCAAGGGTTTACGAATCGTCACTCTGCCATAAATGTTCGCAGTATGAAGTTCCCTTTTGACAGTTTTTGTTGAAACGGGGTCCTGAAGATGACTGTTCATTTCGGATGTTATCTCGGATAACGATTGATTGTGCTTTCGGGCTACTATGCGCTTCAAGACCCGTCTATCCCTATCAGTAAGCGTTGACTTTCGGCCAATGTTGTGTTTTGAAGACGCCGTCTTACCCTCTTTCGTGTACGCTGTCATAACGGCTGATATCGTACTCCTTGCAAACCCCAAAAGGTTTGATGTTTCTGTAACCGATGCTCCACTTAAACGCGCTCCGACAATCATTCCTCTTTGGAATTCTGACAGGTCTGACAGTTCGATAGACGCATGTAACGCAGGTGATTGCTGTTGAGAGACTGATACCTTCCTCTTCACGCTCACTAGGTGGCAGACTTCTATTGCAGGTGGCGCGGCTAGTACAGGTATGAAATACGTCATACTTTCTCACAGTCCTCCATCTGTATATTTGTTTTGAAAATTTCTGCAAGACTCACTATACATTTTTTCATCTGATATTTTTTTTCGTTTGAAAGACAATGTAGCAAAAATAATAATAAACTTAAAAAAAAGATATTTTACAAGATAATGTTTATAGTGAACTCAATTTAAACCATAAGGGTTCTGGACTAATTAGCATTTGACAAATTCTTTTCCTTGCTGGCTCCGGAATATTGAAATTTTCAATTCCGCTAGCTGCTGAGCTAAAAACACTAATACAATATTTTACGCTTTTAGCAGGCGTCATATTAATCAAATATTCCACTTTTCTGGATTCTCACTGCTTTGATCGATGTTTTACTTCCACCGTTTCGGCACCCAATCTGGTGCCTTCATCGGGGCTGTTTAGAAGTATCATTTGTGACTTTTTCACACCACTCCGTCGTTTATCCTCACGCTGAATTTAAGAAAGTTCACTCGCGAGCTTGATTATAATAAATGTATATTTACACTTGTGTTACATGTGATTCAACGTTCAGGTTTATTAAATTATTATAACTATTTTTATGGCTCGTTTTATCGCCTCGTTTTGTTTTCTGTTTACATTTAGTCCAAGTTATACTGTAACGTAAGTTAACAGAGGAGTAGTAAACCACAATTCGTTGGACAACGTCTGTATGGAAAGGCAAAATGGAGACCTGCTTCTAGCTATTATCTGTGCATGTTGACCTCGCACTTTCCCACACGTGTGTGGATGTTGTCCAGGGATCTGCAGAGTCAGGACAGAATGACCGTAAACGTGTATGTCGCTCTAAGTCCAAGCCCCCGTGATTGCTTCATTGGGAGTAGCCACAATGCGTTGCAGCCCGGGATCTGAACCTGCTGTGTAACGTATAATCTCCGCAGCATAAATACAGCTCAGAACTCATTAAGGCTATTTGCGTCGGCGCTCTCCACTACGCGTTATTGTGCAGCCTGAGGACACCTCTTTGTAATGAGGCACTTACAGACTGCTGGCTGGAGTGATGCATTGCGAGTTTATTAAACGGCGTCGACTCCTAAAGAGGTTAGGCCGGTAATAATACTACGCGCCTTGAGGTATTTTAACGATCTCTGCACCATATAGCGAAGATGGACGGTCAGCGTACACTAAATGGAACGATTGTATACGCTTTCTAACCACGCACAGAACTGCAGTGTAAAGTAAGTAGTACACTAGCTTTATATCAATTTCGTCGAAAACACTGATAAAGTTCAGTAACCGAAGTCGGCGATTGGTCTGCGTTTATCAGCTTAAAACTCCACGGCTGGAAGAAATTTTCGACATTCAGTAACTGCAAGCAGGTTAGCTGAGCTATAACCCAATCAGTTAAAAGGGCTCATGTTCCCCTCGTCCCGTTCAACATCACACCACTCCCTCCCGTTCCTCCCTCTCCGAGTTTACCGTCGTGTCCATGTATGCGTTTGCCCCTTCACACGTAGGAGTAAAAGCAGTTACAGACGACACAATTTCGGTCCCAATCTGCAGGGGCAATCCGGCATGGCCCTGCAGATTGCCGCGATAGTAGGCAAATTGGGTGTGCTTCTCCTGATATCGAGAGATCGGCAGAGCCCGACAAACAATTCACAGACAGGAAGCAAATTGAGACGTGCCTAGTGCGATTGCGACATTTTAGACTCAGTCGGCTCGGAGCAGGGACCGAGTGCATTTCGTGCCATTAGTCGTGTGTGTCGTTAAAAATATTTAAATATAAACAAGTATGGACTAATATTTTCGAAATTTATGAGAACATACCCCAATTGTGGGACAACACAACAAAAACACATAAACAGCAAAATGCGAAAGAAGGATTTCAAGTTATGCTCGAAATTTACAAGGAATTGGACCATGAAGCAACACTTGCAGTCTTTTTTTCTTCGTTAATGTAGTGTTTTAGATATTTGTAGATAGCCCAACATGTTTCGGGTATGATGTCGAAAAGTGTTTGTGGTTCAATCGGCGAACTAAATTTTATATCTCCATAGGTTCGTCTACCCGCCAAAAATTGCAAAGTAACGACTAATCGTCCTCTGGCGCTTATACTTTCATTCATTAGGATATATACATATATATGTATAAGGGGTCACTACGCGGAGTATTTCTGCAAAACTTTCAGGACCTACTCTCTAAAATCTGGCTTTGCGCTTCTCAAAATGTTCATGTAAAATAACTTTTTTCCTTAATAAAATCGATCTCTTCAACCCGTATTTTTTTTTCTTTTCTTTTCTAACTGCTTAACGTCTCTTAACAGCGAGGTCTTTAGAGACGGGAAAGGATGGGGGGCAAGGAACGGGAAGGAATTCGGCCATGGCCTTTTTAAGGAAGCATCCCGGCATTTGCCTGGAGTGATTTGGGAAACCATGGAAAACCCCAATCTGGATGCCCGGACGGGGATTCGAACCGCCGTCCTCCTAAATGCGAGGCCAGAACGCTAACCGTTACTCCACCACGTTCGGTCTTCTTTTTCTCTCAGTACAAACTGTAGCACAGGTTATTGTTAAAACGATGTCTACTTTTTGTTGCTTTGACATAAAAGGGGCCATTGCTAAGCGCTTGCAACTAGCAAGCCTGCGATCACTATGTAAACTAAAATTGGAAGCGAATTTGTGATGTGTGAAGTGAAGCCCCATATGATTGCCCTGCTGCTTGCCCCTGCATATTGGGACCGAAATTGGATCGTCTGTAGCCGCTTAAAGGGCAGCGCAGTGGGGATAGAGCAGGCTGACCTTGCGCCGCCAGAATCGAGTGGGGGACAATTCCCGATTACAAAATTTTGTAGTAAGGGTATGGTTTTAAGCTGAAACCTCTCCAAAGCACCTATGGATGTGGAATAGAAACCTGGGTTTTCCTCCTATGGCGTCAACTTGCAGTACCAATCTTTTCCTTCTTTCATCCTCAAACGCAGAAAAGCTATACTCTACTCCTCAACACGCACTCTCCATATGCAATCGGTAATATTAGAACTAAAAGTCGAAGTCTCCAAGTATGCCTCCGTTTCACTGGCGTAGTACGACTTCTATTATCGTTTTTGCGCGTCTCTTACGTGTAATTAGAGCTTCAATCCAAAGTACTGCAGGAAGTACGTATTCTTTCAGAACGTTGAAAAGTCTCACGTTGACTAATTGGATGATTAGAGTGCATGATCATTATAACACTACATAGCAGGTAAATTATTTAACATTTCCAGGAAATGACTATAACTCAAGACCCACTTTACACGAAATTACTACACTATTGTGTTAAGTAAATGAATTTGATGCACTAACACAGTTGCAGAGAAAAAGCGATGTTGCAGAAATGATCTTTAATGTTCTTTGCATTATTTTCGTAAGCTTCTTGCAGACAGCGGATGCGATTAAAGGTAAACTATGCTTGGAAAATGAAATATTATCGTTTATGTATCGTATAAAATTTGAGCAATTGTGAGTTGCATTTTTCTGTCCATCAGACCTATATTTTAAATGAGATCTTATCAACCACAAGCTTCTCATCGTGGTTGTGATCTAATCATACAGTTTCAGTTGTCAGAACTCAGACTGTAGGTAAAAACCACTGCCATTTTTTTTGTCTAGATTAAAATGTTTACCGAGCGTGGAGGGTCAACTGAACTCAAATTCTGGACGACGCGGGATCGAATCCTATTACGCTAATCAAGATTTGGTTTTTCCATGGTTTCCCGAAATCACTGCTCTCCTTCAAGAAGCTATGGCCACATTCCTACCCGTTCCTAACTTGACACCACCGTAAGAATTGCAACGGTACTTGGCAGGGAAGCGTATTGTATAATGTGGGCCTATGTACCTGCCTAGAAGTACCACATCGTGAGAAAAGACCATGAAGTCAATTATGATACCAGTGTTCCTATAATCAAATATTTTTCCATTTTTGATGTAGTTGGGCGAGCCTATTCCGGTCCACAGGTTAATTTTTAAAGCTTTAGTGATTTCGTAAAAGAACTTTCTTGCATATGTCTGTGAGAGTGTTTGATCACAACCTGTGATTTATCATTAACTAGCGGAGTTCCCGGCGTTGTCTGGTATTGTTGGCGTAGATTTACCCGTACGCTATTTTTATTCCCGCAATGAAAAACATTGGTAAAAAGATTCATAAAATTCACGCCAACTTTTTTCGGAATTAAAGCAAACCTAGATTCACACGCCCCCTACCAAGAAACGGATGGGTTGAAGTTTATTTTCACATAGACTATTTTCATTACGTCCGAAAAGATTCATGTGTATCAAGCTTCATTACTACATCACTAAACAACGCTAGATTATGTTAGAAACTCACATTTGATTCGATTGCGAAGTAAATGGATATACTTTTTCTCGAAACGCCAGATACTTCAACTCCGCAAGTATCGAAAGTTAATCCAGAATAATATTATCGTAAATAAATGATTTTATTCAAACAGATGACAAATGCTGATGGCCAGAGACAATGTAGTTGTAGGCCTACTGCCTACGGAGAATGAATATATGGAGACGACGCAAGGGACATTCACTACGCACTGTAGTGAAACCGTGTAGAGAGAAGTGGGGAAAAGGCACAAAAACCTCAAGGGAATCATAAGATACCCGTGGTACCGCAATATGATGGATGGATTTTTATGTAAATCGACGATACAGATCAAAAATGAAGAATAATTTTTTTTGTTATCGTGCTTAGTTCTTGATATATACTGTCTCAAGGGAGAAGAGTTTCAGGTTTAAATTCAGAAGAAAAAATTTCCTAAGGTCAAATTTGATGATAGATTATTATAAAACACGACAAGATAACTCGAAAGTGAAGAATACATTTTTTCCGTATCTCGCTTAGTTCTCGAGATACGCTGTCTCCAAACTGGGGTGGTTAGGTTAGGTTAAGTCAATGTTTAGAACTTTCAAAAAAATGAATCCTTCAAAAGACCTCATAGCTTCTGAGATTACTCAGAAGATATTATACTGTTGGTGGCCTATGTATCTTTGCAGCAAAATCAGTTGATTTATCTTATTACCATACATCAAAAGTCATAACCTTAGATGGGAGTAGTTTACATCGCGATACACATTGTGTCACTAATATATTGCACGTGAAATTACTAACAACTAATAATAAATAAATTGTTTGTACCTTTCTGGTACAGGCCGCATTTCAACCTACTCACATTTCCATTAATATTGCCGCTACAAAATCAAACTATGTGGACAGATCTAAACTCATGAAATGCATCGCGAACTTTATTTTGGTTAACAACAAAGTTTGATTCATTAAGTTTAGTAGTTCACACAGCACAAATTATCGCAATTAATTTCATCGTAAACTTTCAGTGTAAACTGAAACTGGACTAAAGCATGCACATTCACTGTATCGCGATGTAACCTTGATCCGCTTAAATTAGACTTTCAGTACTTGTTTACAATAAGGCTAGCCTTTTAGGTGCAAAGTAGTAACATATGCTGATTGTCTACACTACAAACATTTGAGAACGATATCATCCTATTGAGAGCAATGATTAAATTTATAGCGATAGGCTCTAATCTTGCAGTTATCTATCAAACACTTCAAGAACAATTATTGCAATGTGATTTAGTTACGAAACGTTAATCCAGGTTGTTTCCTATCTTGTCTGTTTGTGCAACCGTATGCAACACAACTTGGAATTATAAAAAAAAAAAAAACATTGAAATAATACGCAGTGTAAACAGCTCAATGTTTTGGGGTGATTCCTAT
This sequence comes from Vandiemenella viatica, assembly GCA_031002005.1. Lineage (NCBI taxonomy): Eukaryota > Metazoa > Arthropoda > Insecta > Orthoptera > Morabidae > Vandiemenella > Vandiemenella viatica. The sequence continues at coordinate 357,778,480 of CM061920.1, forward strand.
GGCCGCCAGTGGCCGCTGCGCATGCGCAGTAGGAGACTACCATTCATACGAGGTTTCACCGATTTGGCGTTATTTCGTCTCCATATATTCCTTCCTACATGCTACTGCCAGAGATCGTGGTTAAAGAAAATCTGTTGTTTTTACGGCTATCTATGGCGTTTAAAAATTGAATATCCCGAATTAAAGGAAAGAATACTTCAAGTTTTGTTTAATGTGCAAAATAGTTATTATTGCAAAGTTATCTTAATGCTTTCATTAAAGGCTATAGTCAGAGACAATGTAATTGTGTGTTTAATGCGAAGCATGCTGCATCTAGTGGTTCTATCTGTGGTATTCCTCACCATACGTTCAGAATTCATTTAATGTTCCGACATTATGTAACGTAGAAGCCCAAGACATACCAAATAACTGAGTTGAGCTTTAAAAATTCGCAGCAGATTTCGAGTTTTTCTGGAACAAATATACCCGGTTTTCGTTTTATAGATATAGAAGAAGATGCAAAATTTCCCGAGAACATTAAAAAACGTCCCACGGTCAACTAGGTAGACCAATATCAAAATAAACCTATTTTGACTCATTTATTTATCTAAATCAGCGATTCAGAATACAAAATTGTCCTTTCTGAGCCTTGTTATTTAGATGGGCCTCAACATAATTACACCTTTGACAATATACTGTACGAGAAGGGAGATGGAAGATGTCTCTGCAGTTATTTACAAAAAATATCACTCAACCATAGTTGAGCATGGCTTACATGACATGGTACTTTTCAATCTAACAATAAGTGCTATCAGAAGTGAAACGTCTCCAAAAGACCTTCATTAACAATAGAATGTATTGATAATCAGGTCCTAGTCGCAGTGCTTGTGTGGCAATGGAAAAAGTGGAGAAGTGTTTACCATCTGAATTATATCAGTGTTTTTTATGTCTGTATAATTATTTCCTGGTAATTTACTATCTATTTCAAACACAAAAAAGCCAGTAACAGAAATACCAGAGGTTAATAAACAGCAGCGTTGTTACATGCCGTTTTAACTAACCGTGCAAACATTAACCTGAGCAGCTTCAAGCTGCATTAATGCCGAAGAAGAGAAGAATTTACGAGCTTTCAGACAATCTACCATAACCTCATTGCGAGCAGCTGCGCAGCAGTGCGTATTTCTTTGAACCATAAATTTCTGCGCCGTCCTTTTTGTTTCGATGTTGGATCACGCTCCACTGGGTTGAAATCAGCAGAGGTAGCAACTAACATGGTGTACGTATGGTCGAAGCTATAAGGGCTGCACGTATGCTTACTTCTCTCTTCCAGCATCACTTAGTGGGAATGGCATAGTTCAAACTTTATTCCTTGCTCATAATTATAAGACAGCGGTATTGAGAATTTTTAGAAGACAGCTTATGCAGTGTAAAACTTTTTCCTGTAAATTTAGAATTTAGTATGCACTTTTTATGGTTCCGTACTCATTGGGAAATGGTGCCCTATTGCTCACTCTCCACTGTCCGTATGCCTGCCACATATATCTAGTGCTTAAGGGAAATCAGTTGGAGACGTCAAACTTTCACAACTTATAAGTTTCTTTGTACCAAAACCGAATACCGCATTTAAAAGTTTTGCAAATTTTACTACGGTGAGTTTTCGTAAGCATAAGAAGGGTTATATATATATATATATTTCCCACAACATGTGAGCTGTGCATGCTTAGAGTTGGTTAAGTAGATTTTTTTTCCCAGTATTTTAATCTAAAAAATGAAGACATCAGTGGCCGTCAAAGTAGTCGATTTTAGTTCATATTTGTTACCACATCTATACCAAAAACAAATTATCTAAGAACTGGATATTTGTCCCTAATATCGGTCATATCCAATATTTAAACAATAGATACTAAAAATACTTAAATCTAATTATGTACGTATTTAATTTTTCCAGCCTGATACCATGTGCTATAGAGCACCTTATGCTTCTGAGAAGAATTCTTCTTTGGTGAAAACTATTGTACCCTGGTTATTCGATACTTTCATATTGATTTTAACTAATGTATCTTTAAAAAAACGTAAGTAGCATATTACGGATCTTTATCTCAACTTAGAATAAAATTGTTGTAAATGATGATTTGCTAAAGATTAATCTGTTCTGTACGTTTATATATGATGATTATTAGAAAAGTAATTCCTCAAGATGGAATTAAATTGTTCTTAAACTGGGTAACAAACCTAATTGTGTGTCACTTTTAAAACTATTGCTTCCTACGTTTTATCTAATGGTAACAGAATAAGAGCTCCAGTATCTCTCGGTTTCTATGCCTCTAGTTACTTGGGCACAAAAAATATTCTCCAGTGTTTGCAGTGGTTCATTCACAGACCTCTGTCACTTCTGCTTTTGGTCAGTGCAGATGTTAAAGGATACTGCTAAGATTTGCTTTCATCCTTATAAGATGAGCTGCAGTCTTTTTATTTTAGTTTAAATGGCGGATCACACAACCAGTTATATTGCTTATTCTTTTCAAATCAAAAATTAGTATTCATTAGAATTTATATCGCTTTTAATGTAGATTATAATGGGAAAAAAGTATTTCATTGCAGCCGCACGGTTCTGAGGCATGATTCAAACCGTAGAATTCGGAATTTAAGTTCAACCGTACTAGCAAGTAAATATAGCCCGAGCCATTATTGTTCTACCATCTGATGATCTACAGTATCCTAGTTTCATGAACCGATACAGTCTTACATTTATACAGCGTTTTTCATAACGATGGAATTAATTTTAAGTTGGTTATTACTATAATCACTTGTAGCTCTTGCTTACAAGAAGTCATACCAGCGAAATTTCTGATGACCACCATTACATGCCACCAAGAGCGTATCAAAAGCCTCTAGACACTGTAAAATCGCTTTTACTACTTGCGCACACACCTATTTAAATGTTATGCGTCTTTTTACTTTAGAGCATTTCACTGTTGAAGTCTAGTTGCTGCATATGTTCCTAGATAACTATTCCCCCTACTTCCTCACCTGAAATTTGAAACTTATGACCTAAATCAATTGCATATTGCTGATCATGATTACCTCCCTCCTTTTCCTGTCTGATATTAAACAAAATTCTTTTCGTAATATTCAGTCATATCTATTCACCAACGTAAAGATATACGTAGCGATTTTCCAGCGCCTGTACTAATCTTTGAGCCCTTTGATGTACCAACAACATAGTTACCGTCGTGGTATGATGGCTTCTGTGCTCCATACCGAATATATGGTTCTGGATGATGGTTCTGACAGATTGTTGTCGACCATCGTTAAATTGCCGAGTGATTGCATTGTTCCTCGTATATTCGCTGTTATAATTCGAGCTAGCCGACAATCATCTCATTCCTCCATATGCCGTTGTCCACGGCCTTTCAACTTTGCAGGGATGGTTTTACCTAGAGTCGACATACTCTCGGTACAACCATCAAGCAGTAGCTGATGAAAATCGTAGTACCTTCACTACTTCCGAGATGGAGTGACCAATTCCTCAGTCCCCGATTAATTGTTTGATTTTCCATTTTTGCTTTTAGCTGTTAGCTGTTACTGATACCATGAGTATCATTCCATATGTGAGGGATTTAAGCTGATGTTATTTCCTTGCTGTTCATAGGACCGCATACTGCGACACATTTTCATACTTTTTTTTAAAAAAAAATGCTCTACGTCTCTTTTTAACATCGAGGTCTTTTAGAGACGGGAAAGGATGGGGGGCAAGGATGGGGACAAGGAATGGGAAGGAATTCGGCCATGGCCTTTTGAAGGAAGCATCCCGGCATTTGCCTGGAGTGATTTGGGGAAACCATAGAAAACCCAAATCTGGATGCCCGGACGGGGATTCGAACCGCCGTCCTCCCGAATGCGAGGCGATTTTCATACAGTCAGCTGCTCTAAAATAATTGCCCTTCCACTTATAAATGTACTTACTTGCTGCAGTGTCATCTCGGAACACAGGTTACCTAAGGCCCCACCAACTACCTACTACAAAGAGCCCTATCTCTCCACTTTTTCTGCTCTGGAGTGCCTGTCCTTGATTGCATCCGTTGGTGTATGATGTGTTCAAAAATTTCTTTTACGGACAAAACATACTATATAGTGTAGATGTTAATTTTCACTGCACCAGTCTATTATTTTGTGTCTGCCTAAAAGTTTCTGACATCAGTATATTTTGTCTTTTTTGACATGTGTTGCAGGCGTAAATCAAACTTCAGTCACAACTGAAGCAGAGCACGGGCAGCTTAAGTTATTAGAAAACAAGAACATCATACTCATGCTGAAGAAAGAAGGCAAGACCAAGCCGAAAGACAAGTTGTCCTCAGTTAACTCTCCTAGCCCAGCTCAGTATTTTTTTTTTTTTTTTTTTTTTTGATTGAATAGCACCTTTCATTGCTCCGATTCATGTAAACCAGTTTTTGTGACGATTTTTGCAGTCGCTAGTAAACGTTAAAAAGTTTCACTTAAAATTGTTAAATGATTATACAGTTTCTAACTTCGTATAATTGTTGCCTTGACGAAATAGATAATCATTTAGAACACCATGTGTTAGTACTCATCGACGAAATTACCTCGTAGCTATCTCTACGGTCATTCAATACGAAGCCGGGTGGTTGAGCGGGTTGACCTGGCATTCGGGAGAATGTGGGTTTAAATCCCCGTCCGCCCATCCAGATTTTGGTCTTTTTTTTTTTTATTCCCCACACGACTGCAGGCAAATGGAACGATTCCTTTGAATAGCCATGGCAGATATTCCTTCCCATTCCCTACCGTTAATCCTCTCCCACCTCTAATTACAAAGCGTAAAGCCATAAATAAAAGTTGCATTCAGTAATAGGAAGAAACATTTAACTCTACAATGGTCCATATTTATATTAATCGCATTGTCAAAGGCAATGGTTTTTCGTGTACGGTACTTACAGTAACCGTCCCACACAACCTATTGGTGGAGCAGTTCGCTCACCAGTGATTACTACAAGCCGAAGCGGATGTTTCTGGCCCACAAAACTAAATCGAGCACCTGGCGAACAAAAACAAACAGACCAGTCCGCTGTCTACGCCACAGTGAGAGAACGAACACACTTTAATTTCCACTTTTCTTACTCATACTTAGACTCAGATAAGTCTCGAAACTAGCCGTAATGTAAGAATTACATGATTTTCTCCCTGAAATTACTGAAACACGTTTGTCTTTTCTTACCTCTTTTTTTGCTTTTAGATAATATAAGAGTAAAAAGAATCTTTGGGTTACTAATATGGTCCATAGACGGATTGACACTCTCATCTTTTAACACCTGATTGCTGACAAGTCCATTTTCAATAGACGCTGTTTGAACTCAAACGTGATTGATGCATGTTTACATGATCGATGATTTTTATGATCAACACCAAAATTTCGACTGCCAGCTACAGTATGTTAAAAAGGGACGTTAAACTGTTAAAAAAAAAAAAAAAAAAAAAAAAAAAAAAAATACAGTATGTTGTAAACGAGTAACTTGTTCCCTCTGTTAGTCAAGATTTTGCCAAAGTCGATGATTTACTACGATTTTATGTTTTTTTTTGCACGACTTCCAAATAAGTTGAAAATGTTTAAAATCGAACTGGAGTTAAGGAGAAAAACTCGTAAAAAAGTAGAATTGATTAGATTGATGCTTAGTCAAGTTTTATAAATAATTAATACGAGGTATGCCCACAAAGTAAGTTCCCTTTGGTTATATAAAACAAACTTGTACAGATACAGAAAAAATATTTATTGTATTAACGCAAATGCAATTCAATTTATTTTAGTTTCATTTTTTTCGTATGTTCGTTAATATTAATATGCGGCATACGTGAACATTATTATAAAATAGAAAGATATAAGAAAAATAATGTCCACGTACGATTCATATTAACACTGACATATAACAAAGACAACCGCCGAAAGTGCCCCGGAATATCGGATAACACGCGTACGGAGAAAATAAAACTAAACTAAAATTCAATTGCATTGGCGTAAATATTTATTATTCACACGAACTGCTTTAGTTTCAATTGAAGAAACGACTCACAAAGTTCCGTTGTAAACTCCTTAAATTTATTCTTCAATTGCAAAAAATTAATAGAATAAAATTTGGAAGATATTTTTGTTAAATTGCATACAATTTCACAACATAATAAATAAAATAACAACGAAACATCGTATAATCTGTGACTAAATTTGATAATTATTAATTAACTCTAGTCTCTTTTTTGCATACTTTCATGTAAATTGAACAAAGTTAACCAAGGTATTTAAAAAAAACAATTACATCGGTATACGAACTGCATGAAGTATGGACACATTTCTTACGTCTCTCGTCTGTTCGTTCAGTAAAATACCCTTTCCTTCTTGACATATGAGCTGTCTATTTATTCTTAATTTCATATTTAATTTAATGGATACAGAGCTAACAGGAATTTTATACAATACCTGCTTTATTACGCTGATAGATCTGATGATTTTTTTTGTTAAAACCGTTGTAAGATTGGTAACAATTTCAGAAAGGGCATACAGTATAAGGTTTTGATACTGTATGCCTATAATCAGCAATATTATACTTCTCACCCAGGTAATTAATTCAACAGGTTTGTGAATTTTCTCGTTTAACTTTTAATTTTAACAGACCCATATATACAGTTTACACAAGTAGCTGTAACTCATTACAGTTTTCATTCTCTTATACTATACTTCTAGACACTAAAATTTCGAATAATCTGAGTAAGCATTTTCCAACTTTTTCAACTGAAGAGCCAGTAAACGGTTGAAAATAATTCTTATCGCCGCTAACTTTAAACACGTGGAAATGAGTAATCCATGCTACAGACTGCCATGAATACGTAACACTGTCCCTTCAGATCTACACCTACACTAAGATCCCCGTGAAATGGTCGTTCACTTAATCCTCAAAGGAAAACCTCTGTCCATGATCCTGACTGGAAACGAATTTAGTGAATAGACTATTATAGTAACAATGCAGTATCATCTTCACATTCTGGAAATGCCAAATTTTTGCTAGTCGTTGAAATATTCATGGCTTTTAGAACGTTTTGTTTATAGCTTTATGCACTGAGTGTTCGGTATTCATTTTATGTAGATTTTTTAATAGTTTTTTTATGATGTCTGCAATTAATTTTTTTTATATTCTTCTTGGATCATCTGTCACACCTTTGAGGACCACAGGCTTAGAATCGCTGATCGGAATGAATGAAGATGCCATTGATTGGAATTCTAGGAATTCGATGCTAAACCAGTGAGAGACTGTCTTGGTAGTTGAAACCTATTGAGCTAGATTTATAGGTAACTAGCTTTTATCAGCGACTTTTTGCACGTGCTAGAATTGGACATGGAAAGCTTTAAGTTAGGTAAAAGGTATTTCACAAACTGAAATAAAGCCTGAGCGACCAACATTACATTACAGAGACTTACGCACACTACCCACCTGTCTGTCACCGTTCAGTTAATTTTCAAAATTTCATCGCAAAATATGTTAGTTTTCCATAAAAAGGTAACCTATGTCCTTCCTATTTATATGGGTATTTCCTTATCACTTTTATCAACATCGATGTAGTTGTTAAAACGCGACAAATAGACAAAGAGACAAAATTACTTTTGCATTTAAAATATTAGTGTAGATATAGCGCATTTACGACAAAGAAACAAAAGAACTTTCTTGTAAAGCACAAAACATCAGACAAATATTACACGTTTGGCTGGTTTTTTTTTTTTTGTTTTTTCTTTGTGAGCAGATATTATATATTACCACTGCGGTAAGTATCGTTTAGGTAGTTCGGCCACAAAAAAAGAAAAAAAGACTTTCACTTAACCACTAAACTCGGCTCTAGTGACGCCTTCTAACTTAATCCAGAATTTCTGCGGTTGGAAAGGGTGTACAGCTTTTCATTGCACAGCAAGCAGTGTACGTGTACTGATGCTGGGGTTAGAAGCGACGTCTCTCGATATACGTAATTTAACTTCTATGAAGAAACAAAACATTTTTACGCCGTTTTTGCATATTGATTTACTGTTATAACTTAGACTAATGGGCAGAATTATCAATACTCGGGACTGATAATTTTTTGGGCCACAATCATAACATATGTTGTATATGAGAAAATAATGATTATGAATAAAAATACACTAAATTTATCTTTTATAGATCAAACCAATATTTCCTCCTTGAATAACACGGGATGCAGTAAAACGTTAATAGCACAAAGTGACGCAAAAGCTATAAATCAAAAAGGTTTTTTCTGTCTAATTCGTTTACATTCTGTGAATACAAAAGAATAATATCTATTCGATATTAGTTTTGTATTTTTTCTTGTTTTTGTTTAACTTTTTTTATTGGTTTTATTGAAGATAGATGTTTCACAGAGAGATGGAAACATTTCACTTCTCCCCTCCATACAACCTGGCAGTAGGTATTTTTTTAAATTGTCTTTGGGCCATGTCAACCATACAGCAAGCTGCAAGCGTGTATGTGTTTCTTCAGTGAAAATCTCCTATATTACGATCAATTCAGTTTTCTATCCGGTATGGACTATTCAACACAAGGCACAACAATTACACCAGGCGACGATTTGTACGCTATTGTGGAACACTTTTGAAAAAAAAAATTGTTGCACCTATAAACGTGAAATTAAACATAATACTTCAAAGTAAATTCTAGATGTGTCCTCAATCATTATTTTCGCAAAAAATTCCAAATAATTTCAATAATTTTTATTATTTTTATTCGTGCATGCTGAAAGAAACCAGAGGAGACCGCATTACGTGACCCCACGTTACGTGATTTGTGACTGCTATTGTCGAGAGTGAGTAGACCAATATTCATGGAGAGGGACGCAGTTTTTTATTATTATTAATTATTATTAATTTAATTGCGACGGAGACAACACTCAGGTAGCAATTTCCCTAGTCACCTAATTACCCTTTTATATATTAAAATTATCTTTTATAGTCGAAGTGTTAAATTCCTCTCCCATTTACTACTCCGATTTACAAATTTTAATTTTAATTTCCATAAGCGTTTTTGGAAAATTATTCATCACTAAACTTGGTAATTTGTCCCAATGCCTGACACCCTTCCAACAAAAGGAAATTTTTCAACTCCCTTATCATGAAATCGAGCGCAACCTTGTGGTCATGGTTGCCTTTCCTCTTCCATGCACTATTCCTAATTCTTTGACCAATATCCCTCCAAGAATAATTCATGAGCTCGATGTCGAACTGAGAACATACACACCAGAAAGAGATGTATTAATTTTATATTTTTGTATTAAAGATGATCTATGGTTGTTGAATGTTCCTTGTAAATAAATATGTGACCCGGGTAAAAGTAGATGCAGTGGTTTTGCAATTATACAAAGAAATACCGCTCTCTTCCTCAATCAGTTAATTAAATAACAATATAATTTTCATGATAAACTAAGCAAAGTTTAATGACTATAAAAATTAAAGAATGTGTACAAAATAAACTGTTAACGAGAGAAATATATTTCCACTTAACCGAAAATTAGTTTAATGAAGCCAGACACAAGCATCATAAAATATTACATAAAACGAGAGGTCTTTCTATACAATGCAATCAATCTGAATCCGCCTCGACAGCACTGAAGAAATAGACCAAAAAGAAGTAAATCAACCATACGACTTTAGGCGCTGGAACAAATAATAATTATTCTGAAGTGGATCTAGGAAGATGATAAATCGATATCTAATGGAATTGGCATACTATTTCAAATGGAAACGTATTGAATATATTAGAACATTAGATTGAAAATAAAAAAATATCAGAAAATCTGATAAATGTTTGTACTCAATATAACTTACCAGGGAATATTGTTTTTCTAATGAACGACAAGAACTGATAAATATGCTTGAAAAACAACTTAGTTATCTACCAGGTTATGAAGAACTTCCAATCAAAAGAATTTTTGTTCAAGGGGACGCCGGTTTTGGAAAAAGTATATTAATTACTAATTTCACTATTCAATTCAATCAACCATTAAAACCATCTTCTTATTTATTGCTTGCGGCAACTGGTGCTGCTGCCGTCAATATAAATTGTTCATAAATTCATTCCAAACATTTAATGGGAATAAATAAAGTATTTACATTTACTTGCTCAATTTCAAGACGAAATTCACAAGTGTAAATTTCTGTTTATAGGAAATGAGTCATTTGAAATGACTATGATTGCATGTAGTCTTTTGAACAAAAATGATTTACGATTACGAAGAGCAATTCCTTCAAGTCAAGATGAACCATTTGATGGCATGGTTATGTATTTTTTGGGGGGTGGAGGATATAAAACAGTTACCGCCTCTTAATGACAGGCCACTTTATAGCGATAAAATTTAAGGAAATGAATTCCTCTTATCAAGAAAAGTAAGAGTCACATCAAGTATTCAAAAATATTGTTTTTATCCGTATTATTCCGACAAAATGAATTTCAACAAATATTTCGAGATATGCTTGATCATACTGGGAATGGTGAGTACAATTGAACACTATAAAAATTTAATGGCACGCAGTCTACAAACTTTTCAGTTACAAGAAAATAATTTTTTCAACGATGCTATCAGATTATTTGCTACAAATAAAGATGCAAAAGAATTTAATCATCAAAAATTAAAAGAATTGCATCAACCAGTTGCTTTTACTATCTGTTCATTATGCATGAAAATCAGCAAATTCTGAATTATTAGAAAGACGGGAACCATTTATAACTTTGTTTATTGCATCTAAAGTTATGTTACGCTCTCATATTTGGTCAGTAAAAGGATTAGTGAAACGAGCTTTAGGTTATGTTGAAGATGAAATTTCTGAAGAAAATCTAAAACCACTTGATCAAACGCCAAGATAATGGTTAGTTTTGAAAATTATATTGATTCTATTTATGAAAATAGTGGTCGTGTTCAGATTCCATCGACAACTAAATTTTGTGAAGTAGGTAACATCACTTGTTCAAGAAAACAATTTCCCAATCACAATTTATAGAGCTCAAGGTTTAACATTGGATAAAGTTGTACATATTGGAGGAAAAGACACATCTAATGGTTTAATATATGTGGAGTTGTCGAGAGTAGAAAGCCTAGCATTAAATAGAAAATTTTCTTACGACAGAATTAGGAATATCAAAAATTCAAGTATGTTAAAATGTAGGAAACAAGAAGAAACTCGAATGAGAAAATTGGTATCTGATTAAAAACGAATAAAATAAATTGATTTTTTAAATACTTAAAGATTGAATATTATTATAAATGTGCATAAATATTTTTTCAACAAACCAAAAACACGGATTTTGATGATAGTTCGTGAAGTTTGATGATTATTATTTAATTTCTTTAATTCTATATAATATTTCTTATAACAAAACTTCGCAAGCCACCACAATGTCGTGCTTTTAGTGTAGGTATAAAATGCTTGTCGTCAGCAAGGGCTTGTGGCCATAAAACCATAGCTCCACAATTGAGCATGCCAGCGATAGGTAAAACTCAACAAAGGCAGCCGACCCCAAAATTTTTGGAAAAGGTGGTGAACGGAAAGATTGTATGTTTTGTATTGTTCGAGATACCATCAAAATTCGACCATTAGTTTTTGTGGGTATCGTTTTAAACGAAAAACGGATATATCCACTTGCAGAAACTTTGATCTTAATTCCCAAGATTTCCCAAACCTCAGATATACCATATGTTACTGCTGGGACCATGGCCGGAACATTTTTCAAAATATCATCAATCTATTAGCAATAGTTTTTTGTTTTGGTAGAAAGGTTATGCTAATGAGGTTCCTACAGCTCCAGCCGCCTCCCGTTGCGCTCCGCACAAGGATGCGTGTGACGGGGTCAGCGCCACGCTCCGGCCGTTTTTTACCTTCCCGCGGAGTTTCCTCCACGGTACTCATTGGATAGCATGCTGAGTGGGCCTGGGGAACCATTCCGGAAGACCAGCTTTGAGAAAAAAAATCCTCGGGGATCGAACCTCAGTCGTCCAGGTTGCGGTCAGTAGTTTTTGTATTCAATGAAAAAAGATCCATCATCATCATCATCATCATCCTCAACAGTTTCCGGCCTCTGGCCGGGTCTGCATTATGCACAAGCCTCTCCATTTCCTTCTTTCTTCCCACCACCTCTCTGTCACCACTTTGTTCCAGTCCTCTCCTCTCTTCCGTACACCCTCCTCCACTCCTTTCAGCCATCCATCTCTTCGTCTTCCTCTGGGTCGTTTACCTTGTATCTTAATTTCATGGATCTTTCTCGGGATTCTCTGAGCCCCCATTCTCTTGACATGCCCATACCATCTCAGTCTGGTCCTCTCTACCCTTTCCTGTAGCGGTTCCTCTTTCATGGTGCGTCTAATCACTTCATTCTTTATTCTGTCCATTTTAGTGACTCCCATTCTACGTCTTAAAAACTTCATTTCACTTGCTTGTACTCTGCTGATGTCCCGCTTTTTCATTGTCCACGTTTCAGCAGCATAAGTTAAGATAGGCACATAGTACGTATGATAGATTACTCTCTTGCTTCTCTGTGGCACCTCTTTATACCATATCAGGCTTCTAATGCTCCTTAGGAACGCCTCTGCTTGTCTTCCTCTTTCACTTATCTCGCCATCATTTCCTCCACATTCCTCTACTACACTCCCCAGGTACTTGAACCTGTTTACCTTCTTTAGTTGTTCCCCTACCATCACATTTCCTTGGGCTACTCTATTCTTTTTCCTGGTTGTTACCATGTACTCACATTTCTTTACATTAAATTTCAGGCCATATTCCTCCACATTGTCTGTCCATACATCCAACTGCCGCTGCAATTCCTCTTCTTCACCTCCCCAGATCATCAGATCGTCCGCAAAAGCCATCACCTTCATGTTTTCCTCTCCCATTCTCGCTGCCACCTTCTTATTTCATCCATGATTACAATGAAGAGTAGTGGTGATAGGGCACTTCCTTGTTTTAGTCCATTCCTTTGTTCCAGCCAATCTGATCTTCCTTCCCCTATTTTCACATAGCTCACACTTCCTTGGTACAGTTCCGTCACTCTCTTGATGGTTTCTTTGGGAACTCCTCTTCTCCAAGGCCTTCCATACCTTACTCCTGTGTACACAATCATATGCTTTCTCGATAGATCCATAAGGAAGTTAAATTCGAAAGTTGCTTCTCGCAGTTGAAATGCTAATGAATATATATAATTATATGTAGCACCGTTTTATTAAAACGTATCTGAGATATAATCTGTTCTGTTCATATAATTGTTTTTTTTCCATTTAATAATGAATATTGTTCTATTGTTGCTGTTATGATCCCAAAATTTACATTAACTTGTAACTGAAAAATCGCAGAGTCTGGAACTACTTCTAGAATAGCAGTTGGACCAAGCTTTTCGTAGAATAGTTTTAAAATGGGCAAGTAGAAGCAATCACTGACAATAATCTCAAAGTTCGTTTCACGTAATTGCAATTTGCAGGTTAGTCTTACTTTTTTTAATGGGCATATGCCAACAGAAAAATTACAGCCTAAATAAATACAACATTCTGAAATCAAGATTTCATTTTTCATATGTTATTTTTTGTAAGCAGGCTTACATTCCGCATGTATACACAGATATTGATTTTAGCCAGACATGCAGTAATTAATTAAATATATACATACAAAGATTTATATACTTTTTGGTTTTAATATTATTTTTTATATGTGTATTGCTTAATATTAAAATGATAAAATCAAATGTTTAAGAAACGTCAACAGCAAAACGAGATACGACATCTTTTAGATGAACTAATAAATTCAGATGCCGAGTTTTGCGCATTTCTGACATGTATTTTGAGATAGGTTAAATTAAAATATAGGACAGTTATCCTTCAATAGAGGAACTGGTTGATATTGTACCATTTTATACGTTTGTATAGCTGGGCATCGTTAATCCAAATGTTAACTTCGTTAATCGTTAATCCGTGACTCAAAAAACCAACTTCGATAAATGCTAAAGCGACACAGTTTTTCAAATTTAACTTAAGTTACATTTATCTGTTAAAAATTAACCATCAACAATACGTCTACCCTCCGGAAATTGAGTTCTTACTGGCGTTCAACGTTTTGATCAGCTTCTCAAACACGTCGGATTCTACAAGATGTAGTGGAATCATGGTAGCAAAGAAAAAATTTGAGATTCATTGATCAACAACCACCTGAGATATGCCGCTGTCAAGAATTACAATTCAGATGGAAAAAAAAAAAAAATCCACTCCTGCCTACATGAGAAGAATCTACAGCACTTGAATGATTTTTCCCACGAGTTGACCCTGTTTTTACTTTCTCTTCAAACTGTAAATATTTCAATGTATACATCCTCTTCATGTGTTGTTTAAGATCAATAAAGGATAGTAACATTGACCGCGATTGTACGAGAAAGTTTAGGCAAACGCATTTTGAATTCATAAATCAACTGTTCTCCCAGTCTTGATTTAAATTCAACATAATTGCATAAATGTGAACAAGGATTTTTAATCTTCTCGTTGCTATTGACAGCGTTGCTGCTTTCACAAACAGATATCTAGATCTTCACCTTCCATGATATAATCATGTGACGAATGTTAATTTAATTTAATTCGCTAACAGACACCAAATCAACACAAACTAAAAAGTGGCAATGTATTTCTGGTAAATCAGTCATCAATAGAATTTTAAACGTGTAGTGAGCGCTAATTTGCAGACGTAAAATACAAACACACCACAACTCTATAAGAGTTCCCACTCACACCCGCATCATGCCTAGCATAACAGTTTTTTTTAAAAAAATTTATGGCATACAGCTAATTCAAGTATGGGTTCAGTTCATCCAGTGTTTTCAGTTTCTCCACTGTGTATAATATCATTCAAGTAATTCCAGACACACCACAGGACGGACACAACAAGCACACTCACATACAACACTTAAACACTAACGTCCTCGGCCGGACTCGAACAGGCGACGCAAAGCCAGCACTCTAAACCCTACGCTACCGAGGCCAGCTAGCATAACAATTATATATGCATCAAGTCGCACTCGCACTTCGCATTACCTAATTCGTTGGCTATTCGACTCGCGAACGTACCAGCGTCTCGTGGCGCGCAATTCAAAGAAATGAAATGACTAAATGAGTTCAACCATCATTGTAAAGTAAGTTCAGAAGAACTTTAACAGGAGTAAGGTATGGAAGGCCTTGGAGAAGAGGAGTTCCCAAAGAAACCATCAAGAGAGTGACGGAACTGTACCAAGGAAGTGTGAGCTATGTGAAAATAGGGGAAGGAAGATCAGATTGGCTGGAACAAAGGAATGGAGATTCTTATGTTTGTCACTACATATGCTGAAACCCACTACATGGAAGGTTCTTCGCTGTACCAGGATGGACAACCCACGAAAACGCGATTTGGCAATATCCTCAAGTACAAGGTAATTAAATTCAGATATCTAGGAGACATTATTCAAACTGTAGGACTAAATCGTGCAGCAAACAAAGAGAAAATATCTAAATTAAATAAAGCTTATAGAATCATCTGGAACAGATACAACAAAAAGTCAATACACAAAAATTCCAAATTAGGACACTATAACACCGTAATCAAACTGGAGGCATTATACGCATCGGTAACTGATTATTGGTTGTAGATCATTGTTTAAAGATATAGAAAAGTGAGAAAGAAAAATTTTAAGAAAAATCTTTGGCACACTTTGTACGGGACGAATTTGGATAAAAAATAATCACACGAACTATACCAGCAATCGGAATTTTTTTTAGACACATCCAGGAAAGGACGAAATAAATTTTTCGGCCATACTATCAGAATGAATAACAACTGTCTAACCAAAAGAATTCTCAATCTGGCCATTTCAATAAAAAAAAAAACAATTGGCCAATTGAAATCGGAAAGGACCTCCAGGAAATCGGAATCATAGATGACACAGGACAGATGCAGATTCAGTGGCATGGTCAATAGGGTGTCCCAAAAAAATCGAAGTAGTTATTTTTTAACGCATACCCTCTTAATTTATTTTAATGATGTCAAAACAATTGTAAATAAAATTTCATAAACGTAGGACCTGGGCATCCCGTGCCGACTTGTATTGGAACATGTCTGTACTTGCGCAGTAAGACGAACGCGAGCTAACGCGTCGATGTGCTTGTAACCAATTGTTGTATTGTTAGTAAACGTATTGTTTTCAATCAGTGAACATGTCAGTGGAATTACTTAGTTATAAAAAAAGGTATATTTTTAATAGGGGGCGTAAAACATCAAATAAAAGATTCAAAATTGCTCTCTGATGGACAAGTTCTGGCAGTTTTATTTTATAATATCCGTGAAGTGAATTTAACTGACAGTGACAGTGCAAATCTCACTATTCGCGAATGTATTATCTTTTGGAAAAAGGCGCGTATACCTACTAAATCTTTGCCTAATTGTGTGAAGAAACTAGTGAACCTATATCAAGTTTGGAGGGAGTTACAAAAAAATGCACAAAAAACACAAAAGGTATTTGAGCTGCGCCGACAAGAGTTTGTTAACAACTTAGATAATTTGTTTGACATTGCACATGCCGATGCGCTTCAATTAATGAAAATAAATGAGGATAGAATATTCTTACAACGACAGAGAGAGCCAGGTCGGCCTGGCCACTAAGCTGGAGTGGACAAAAAACTGACTGATAAAGAGGAAAGGGCGCGCCTCAGAACTATTGATGAAGAAAAGCGACGTGCTAAATATTTCTCCACGCCAACTCCTTCGACATCATCCTATGAACCGTTACAAAACGACTCATCTTCTGATTCAAATGAAAATGACATGCATTTACAAGAAGGTTTTCCAACTCTGATCGGGAACATACAACCCGAATCTAGTAAAAGAACTATGCGGAAAAATTTAATTACTCCAAACTTAGTAGCAGCACTAGATAGGTGTCAGTTAAGTATGAGAGATTCAGTGTTTATTCTTGAAGCTACCGTTGAGGCACTTGGATATAATACTGATGAATTCCCTATAAGTAAGGCCTCGATTCATAGAATCCGCATGGAAAAAAGGAAAGAGCGTGCGGAAGCCATAAAAGCTAATTTTCAAAACGAGGTACCAGATGTGACTGTTCACTGGGATGGCAAACTGTTGCCTGATGTAGTTGCTCGGAAATCAAAAGAACGTCTTCCGATAGTTATTTCATATGGAAATAAAGAACAACTTATTGCTATGCCAAGGTTGGATAGCTCTTCAGGAAGCGAACAGGCGCAGGCTCTTTGGAACGTGATTGTAGACTGGAATCTCGAAGATAAAGTGCAAATTCTTTGTTGCGATACTACAGCTTCAAATGTAGGTCGTATCAATGGTGCCTGTGTGCTTCTTGAACAAAAACTTAATATAGAGATGCTTATTTTCCCTTGCCGCCATCACGTATATGAATTGGTGTTAAAAAGCGTGTTCGAAGTAAAAATTTGTCAAGTGACAACAAATCCTGATATCCCACTCTTCAAAAAGTTCCGAGATAATTGGAAAAGTGTCGAACCCGATAAAATACAGTGCTACAAAGAAAAACTCGCATTGCACCTGACTGTTACCGAAATTGACAATCTGCTTGAGTTTTACCGAACTGAATTAACTAAAGAAATAGTCAGAGATGACTATTGAGAGTTGATAGAGCTTTCTGTGATATTTTTAGGCGGAGATACACAGAGAACATTTAAAATTCGACCTCCAGGTGCCATCAACCAAGCTCGATGGATGGCGAGAGCAATTTATTCCCTAAAAGTATCACTACTTAGGGATCAATTCAAAATTACAAGCAGGGATAAGGCAGCGCTGTTAGAAGCGTGCCTGTCTATCGTGACATCCTACGTCAAGCCATGGCTCCAATGTATTTGGGCTGTAAAAACACCTAACCACGATTTGTGCATTTTGAAGTCGATGAAGGCTTATGAAAAAATTGATAAAAGCATCTCAAAAGCAGCTTTACAGAAGATAAGCCAGCATTTATGGTTTTTGACTGATGAAGTTTCTGTCTTGTCACTGTTTGACGATGATGTGGATCAAGAAACTAAAGTAAAAATGGTTGAAAATTTTACCAAAGAGAATTTATCAACTCATGCTAAACGTTACATCCCATCGAAGGAAGAACTTTGCGGTCCATTGTATGGTAAGTTAAACAAGTAAATATAGAGGTTGTTTCTTTAGTTTTTTGTGTATATCACAATTTTGCAGAGAAAACCATCTACGACTTCATTTCACTCAGAAGTAAGTCATTATTTGATCGTCTTAAAATTGATGATAGTTTTCTCCACGAAGTCCTACTATGTGGTCAAATAATGCTTCGTTTCAAGAAGCCAGAAAGAAGGTTTCAACGCTGAGGGCAGTGAACGATACAGCTGAAAGAGCGGTCAAGTTGATGCAAGACTTCCATGGTTTAATCACGGTTGAAGATGAACAAAAGCAATTTTTGTTAAGCTGCGTACAAGAACACCGGAAGATTTATCTTGACTGTAAAAAACAAACTTTGAAAAGAAAATTTAAAGAATAGTGTTTTTTACATGTTAAACTGTAAATAAACACGATTTGGGCATATTAGTGTTTTATTTACCAAATAAACATTAAGTTCTACAATCCTTTCATAATAACTCATTACCTATTTTCATGTCTCATGTTTGGCATCGAGTCGGCACGTGTTATCATAATTAAATCGCAATAATATTAATTATTTGAGTTATTAAAGTCAAACAGAAAAAAATAGAGAGTATGCGTATATAATTTCACGAAAAAAAAATCTCCCTTATGTCTTGGGACACCCTAATGGTCAATAGCAACCAATTTGCCAACAGAGATTATATTAGAAGAAGGAACGCCTGGACAGATGAACGTAGGAAAGAGCTCAGCGAGAGCATGAAGAGAATTTTGGAAAAGAAAAACGCTTCTGCTAAGTAATTTGATTAGAGCTCCTCAGTTGGGCATACATCTTATTGCTATTACGTTTTGCAGATAAAACTTAGGTCAGAATTATTCATTAATGGTGGATAATTTTTGCAAAAATTATTTCTTTATTAAAATCTCAATAACAACCATTAGGCCTATCTTGTTCTTGCCAAATATTATATCTCTGGTTAGAAACAGTATTAAATAATTTAAAAATAGTACACAGGTCTGAAAATTTAAAAATTGTTAAATCATAATAGATTTGGGATATAAGAATACAGTAGTTATAGATAAACATTTATTTAAACTTATTTCGATAAATATAAAACCATCGCATTAAGATAGAAGCAGTAATTGGAGTGAGAGCTGTTGAAAAGACTTCAAACGAGCAACCCTAAAATACATTAACTTCACACACAGAGAAAATGCGATATGAATAAGGAATACATTTAACATTCGATCGTAACAAAGTTAAAAATGTAGTGCCTTAGAAGGATGTTCAAAATAAACTCGACAAACAACGCATGACGTAAACTTTTTTTAATGAAAAGAAAATACTGAAAGAGTCTTTTAAAAAGATAAGACAAGACGATAGGTCATATTTTAAGATGTTTTGGATTGTTTAAGTTCTTAATGGAGTGAACAGTTGAGGGGAGAACCGTAGAGGAAGACAGAACAGGGTTTGTGCTTCAGAAAATTGATGATGTAGGCTATAATGGATATTTTCAAATAACGATATTACCTGCGGAGAAGAAATTGAGAATTGTATCAGACCAGTCGAGGCACTCATAAAAAACAAGTTCATTTACTCATAAATAAGCCCCGGATTTTTAGGATCTAAAAAAGTAAATTTAGGTTTATTCATTTCACGTTTTAGGCTTTTATAGGTCTTTAAAATTCTGATTTAGGAATTTACACATTTTAAGGGAAATAAAATTTAAAACGCGCAATATTACTGCCATAGCGTTAAAACCATTGCGACTTTATAATACAATGTCAAGTACCAGTAGCTACTCCTTTAAAACTTCTAACCAGACATTGCTCGTTCAAATTTAAACAAGCGACATAAGCCACTATTATGATCAAAACATTGCGTTTTTATTGTGGACTGTAAACCACTCATTTAAAACTTCTAATATGACACTGAACAATGAAACACTGGCAGATTTCCTTAAGATTTCAAGTCAGTATTTCTTTAGTTGAGAGAGAACACGGCCTATTTGTTCCATCCTCTTGATCATCTGGACTGCACGCTAAAACAGCCTCCAACTTCAGCCCCAACTAGTCCAAGAGCCACTTTAGCCCTCACTTCTTGGATGATTTGAAGCGCTTCCGTTAACGGTAGAGTGCCTCCTTCCAACTTCTTGATTGAAAATTCCAAGTTGTAAAAATTTCTCTTTACATAGGCCAATTAGCTGGTACTGAGTGTGACGCTTTCTTTGAATTTACTATAGCAACAGCTTCACTTTCATCCAGTGTATCAATGACCCCATGATGCTCTCATACTTTTCTGCGTAAAATGTTGCGGCTGAGAGTCGGGTCCTCCATCGTCTCACTACTGGTTCGGAAGGGAGCGGTATTGTTGGACGATTTTTCCTGAAAGTAAATACTAGACTTCGCGCTTTCAGGAATACTTTCTTCACTGATGAAATTACCTGATTAACTACAGGGTGTAATTGTCAATTTCTTTTTCAGCTAGCCGGTGGATCCCATGAGCTAGAAAGGTGACATGGGCCATTCCAGGATGGAATGTCATACACACTGCCATGATTTTATCGTGTGACCTGCTCTGTCTGTCACCAACGACCGCAAATTATCCTCGGATTCTGGATCTGGCCACAATACATTTAATGCATCGCTTACAACAATTGCTACAGTAGAGTGGTTTGATGTTGGAAGTTCTCAGCACATAATGACATAGGGTATACTAATTTCCTCACATGCAAGCTTGTCCTCGGTGTAGTATGACAGTGTCATCCTCCATTGAATATATAGGCTGCGACCTGATATATTCATATTTATTATCGGAATTAATATTCAAATTATTCAGATTAAATATAATTATTTACTAAATATAAATTGTATTACGGCTATTCAAATCATAGATAATTTATTTCCCGGGCGGCCAAATTGTTATTGTACAGGGTGTACCTAAATGAATATCGGGGTCTTAACGCTTTGTAGTATTTATTACATAAAACATAAAATTATAATTACTGCTTGAAATGAAAGAGCAACTCAAACAGTTATACCTACAAGCTTAAAAGTGTTCAATGTGAGCACCTCTCGTCACATGGCACACATCAAGTCGATAGCCCATTTCTTTCCAAA
The DNA here is from genome assembly GCA_031002005.1 of Vandiemenella viatica. Classification (NCBI taxonomy): domain Eukaryota; kingdom Metazoa; phylum Arthropoda; class Insecta; order Orthoptera; family Morabidae; genus Vandiemenella; species Vandiemenella viatica. The sequence continues at coordinate 357,799,772 of CM061920.1, forward strand.
CGTTGATTTGTGTTTGTGGTGTAATTGTTGCAACAGCTGCCCCAATCCTGTTTCTTAGGTCGGGTACGTCAGCTAGTCAGTGGGGGCACATACACACGATCCTTTATGAACCCTCACAGGTAGAAATCACATGGCGTCAGATCGGGAGAGCGTGGAGGCCATGCGAAACAAGCTCTGTCTTTGGGCCCTGTCCAGCGGTCGGGTACAGTGACGTACAACCAATCACGTACGTCGTTATGTCAGTGAGGCGGTGCACCATCTTGCTGCCAAATGAAGTTATTTGGTTCGTCTTCTACCAACTGGGGAAATAGCCATAGTTGTAAAGCATCAAGGTAGGAAGTACCAGTAATAGTTGTTCATCCAAAGAAAAAAGGCCGATAAATTTTCCGCCGAGATATGGCGCAAAAAACATTAGGTTTAGGAGAATCTCGGTGCAATAGGACCATCTCGTGAGGATTTTCTGAGCCCCAGACACTCACATTATGAGTGTTCACATGTCCACTAAGGTGAAATGTCGATTAATCACTGAAAACAACATGATCCAGAAAATCTTCATCGTCGTGCAACAACATTTCATGTGCAAATTTGGCACGTATACCATGATCTGTAGGCTTTAGAGCCTGTAACAACTGCAAACAGTCATCATCGGAATTGGAAGTTCACGACTAGTCTTCCGAACGGATTTCTTCGGGCTACGCATGAAAGATTGTCACCCTCGCTCAACACACTCTTCATTAACCCTTACAAACTTTTCACTGGCTGTTGACGAGAGCACTGATACTGTTGATACAGCTCAACTTGCTGTTTTTGTACGAGATATTAACAGTAACTGAAGAACTATTAAAGTGCGTTCCATTGACAGGTACTACAACAGCAAATGATATTTATTCTGCAATTGAGCATTTCACAGCAGAATATGATCTCGACTGGAATATACTTAGCAGCACAACTACGGATGGCGCTCCTGCCATGGCTGGCAAACATTCGGGCGTTGTAACTAAATTAAAACAGAAAACATCAGGGAATTTTGTGGGATTTCATTGTATAATTCATCAGGAATCATTGGCATCCAAACATTTAAAAATGGACCATGTCATGCAACCTATAATTAAAATAGTAACTTTTATAAGGAGCAGAGGATTAAATCACCGACAGTTCAGGCAGTTTTTACAATATTTGGACGAAAAGTTTTCTGATGTCCCTTATTTCACCGAAGTTCGTTGGCTCAGTCGAGGAGTAGTTTCAGAAAGATTTTATTGCATTACGTGACCCTATTCAAGCTTTCATGTTAGAAAAAGGCAACCCAATTGATTATGACAATGACTGGTGGGTTGATTGTTCCTTTTTGGTAGATATGAATAAACACTTGATTGATCTGAATGTAAAGTTAAGGGGTAAAAATCTGATTTTCACTCAAATGTATTCATGCATTTGAAACAAAGTTGAGGCTGTGGGAAAATCAGGTAAAAAAATCAAACTTTGGATCATTTCCCTCATTTAAAATCATTTGGCATTGTGGCGTATCACCAGGGGGGGGGGGAGAATTATTAATTAATTCTTAATATTTTTTACGCTATACAGGGTACTATAATTAAATGTAAACTATTCAAATGAGAATTGGATGATTCTGGGATTTGAAAACTGTCACAAAGGACATTTTAATAAAGATTTTTACAATGGCATCTACAAATCTGAGCGTATTTACCATTACGTTAATAAACAAGGGGTTGTGCAATTTTCTAAGCAACGCTCAGACGTACAATGAGCCCTTTAAATGCAAGCAAACAAGTATAGTTGTACTTTAAAAATCTCACAATTATTCTAATACAAAGTATGTTACCAGTTATGATGATAGCAAACAGTAATGAATTTTAATGGGTTGGGACGCCACGAATGATTAACCTGTCATTCGACAGTTACACAGTCTAGCTCAGTGGTTTTATCAGATCAGAGCAAGGATCTTTAGCTCAGATGCGCTTAAGTGTACAGTTTCAAGTGAGTTGCAGGCTGAATGGCTTCGTAGAAACACATTACCGTTCCACGGCAGGTAGCGCTGAGCCACCTGGTCGATCGTCGTAACTGGCCACGCCAGCAGTATGCGGCACGTCGCAAGTTAGAAGTGCGCCTCAGATGGTCTCCAGCACACATGGACCCCAATTCGCCAGTGACTCGTCTGGGCTCCTGACTGGAAGGAAGTGTCCTCGTCTTTTTCTGCCGCCACGGAGGTAAACTCTAACTCCGCCTCTTGTGGCTCGAAGACGACATAGAACATAAAATTCCCCGAATCTTAGTACTATGTTCCCTGTGATTGGCTGACCATCTGACGTCATGTGATTCTGTGGCTTCTCTTCTCCACGTTAAGTTTCGGCCATCTTCGGGAGCCGATACCTCCTTCGGGAGGAAGGAATTCTGTTTACCGCCAGCCCGACAGAAATCCCTAATCCTCTTACCATTCTGCCAACAAGGCGCCAGCCCGTCTGCCCTTCACTGAAGCGTAAAATCCTTGCCTCTCACCCTTTCAAGCGCATCTTTCGACATCCCAAGAAATGGAAAAATATTCTAATCCTTTACTTTATATACAATAAAAAGTGATATGTAACAGGAACCTTAGCGAATCGTTACAGCATAGTGAACCAAAAAAAAAATTGGATCAATATTCTCAACTTCTGCAAAATCTGATCACGGAATTCAACAACCGTTTTGAAGACTTCCACAAAATGAATGAAATTCCCAATTTTCAACAATCCATTCAATTTTGAAGCTTCACAGGCACCAATTCATTTGCAAATGGAGTTGATAGATCTTCAATCGAACAGTAATTTGAAAGAAAAATTTAAAGAGGTTAACACTCTTACATTTTATACGAAATATTTCAAGAGTTTGAATAACTACCCGGAATTAAAAAAGCATGCAGCATGTTTAGTAGCACCTATTTATGTGAGCAGATGTTTTCCGTCATGAAAATAAATAAGAACAAACATCGCACAAGACTTACGAATGAACATCTCCAATCAATTCTTAAAATAATTACAACTAATATGATACCTGACATCAATGAGCTTGTTAAAAACAAGAGAAATCTTATATCTGGATCCTCGAGCTCTAAATAATTACCATCTTTTATAACTTTGATATGATTTTAACAACCGTATATTATATACTATACAATTAAGTAAATAAAATGTTATAATAATGCAGTACATTTTTTTTTATTTGAAATTTAGTATACGTCCCTCTGCAAAATTGAGTTTGACACCTATGGTTTAGACTCTACAGAGACCATTTAAGTCACTTTAGAAATGAAAACAAAACCTATTTTTACACGCTTTATATTAGCTTGACTTGTATGTATGTATGTATGTATGTATGTATGTATGTATGTATGTATGTATGTATGTATGTATGTATGTATGTATGTATGAATGTAACGGAATTTTGCAACTCCATTTTGACCCACTTCCCGATGTCCGAGCTGTTTGAAATTTGGCACACATATTAAGAACCGGTGACAATACAATAATTTCATAGCTATATCCTGCTATGCTCATTACTTTGACAGTAACAACAGAAAAATGGTTGAATGTCGTGAAATTTTTCAATTTAATTTTAACCCAATTCCAGATGTCCGAGTTGTTTGAAATTTTGCTCACGTATTGATAACTGATTAAAATACAATAATTTCATAGCTATTTCTTGATATTCTGATTACGTTGACAGTAAAAACATAAAAATTTTGCACACGTTTTAAGAACCGTTGACAATACAGTAGTCTCCTAGCAACGTCCTGCTATTCTCGTTACTCTGACGGTAACAATAGAAAAATGGTTGCCATGTAATGGAATCTTTCATTTCAGTGTTTACCCGCTTCCTGACGTCCGAATCGTTTTAAATTTTGCACACTTATTAAGAAACGATAAAAAATCAATAATTTCACTCTCACCACGTTGTCAGTGTATCCTATACTTGATGGGATTACTGAGTTAGGCAAATGCAGCCGCGACATTAGTGCACAGGTGCGATTCGAGAAATCTTCGTCATTTGGCGGCCACACCCTTCGGAGATTTCCCACCCAATATAGCCATCATCATCATCATCATCGTTCTCCAGTTTCCCGGGTGTGATTTACTAGCCTTGGTTGCTGTAGACGATCGACTTTGGCTGTCTTCTATCCAGAAATGTTTCTCTGTCTGAAGTCGCTTAACGTGATGTTGAATAGTAAGTATTCGAAATATTACTTCGTACTATTATAGAAAAGTAGCCTTCCTCGTTTACCGTGCTATTGGATCTCTTGTTGAGTTGACCATTTAATTGTAATTAATAATGAAACTACAACTCAAAGAAAAAGAGAGATTGGCGAAGAAAAGCCAACAGTAAGAAACATACTTTTTAAACTATCTGAACTAAAAAGTTAAAAATAAAATTGTAGTTTAAAAAACTAAAATCACGCTTTCGTAGTAATGTGAACTAAAAGGTTAAAAATAAAATTTAAATATAAACATTTTGTTTAACAGTGATAGGACGTCCCACAATTCAGGATAAATTAATTTTTTTGAATAAGCTTAAAGTATAAAGTCACTGATTACAAAATTAACTTTAATGTTAAAAAAGCGTGGGGTGCGCTCTACATAACTTTTGACAATGACTCTGTCTTTACAAACAGCCAACGACAAAAAATATAAGACAACTGAAATAGCACCCCATGCTTTTTTACATTAAAGTTAATTATGTAATCAGTGACTTTATACTTTAAGCTTATTCAAAAAAATTAATTTATCCTGAATTGTGGGACGTCCTAAACAAAATGTTTATATTTAAATTTTATTTTTAACCTTTTATTTCACATTACTTCGAAAGCGTGATTTTAGTTTTTTAAACTAAAATTTTATTTTTAATTTATAAAAAAATATACGTTTTTATAACAATTTTACACATGATTGAGAATATATTATTTCTCCATCTGTAGAAAAGTTCCTATCTGTTCCAATCCACTCTTACAGTAGACAACTTCTTGAGGATTTATCTTTAGGCTTGACCCCTTTTAACGAAGGAACTACAAATATGTACACAATATTTTAATTCCCGTGTTACCACCTGAACGACGAAGATATACAGTGTTCATTTGTCAGAGAGGGTTAGCCTGAACGTATAAAAATTGTTAAAAATTGCTTTGTTGATTTATTTCTACTGATGTGGACCCTTGTAATATTCACCACATTGTTATAGCATATCTTCATGTTACCGTCACCTATGAGGTTAAACTACATCATTTAGTAATGTGATGAACAGTTATTCCAAATTTTAAATGAAGCCATTTGTTTTACACGTTCACGTGGTCATTTACCCACTAAGTTCGGCTTCACCCTCTGACTCTGCGAGGAATCATTCCTATACCACGTACATTTGAAGTGTCTTGGAGCTTATGATTCACGTAGTCATAGCTACAACTGCAGATAGTGACTAGCCGGATCGCTCAGGTGACATTAACTTCTTTGGATTTAAAAGAAGGAAAGTGAATTTCGATGTTGAAGAAGACAGGAAATTTTTTTAGAAGGAAGGGGGAAAAGGATGCGGCCAAGGCCTGTCAAAAAGGTACTGTTCTCCGTGTTTACGCGCGAGCAGTGTCGAGTGGTGTTTACCAAGTGATTGGATTTCACTAATCGGTACAGTGTGTGTTATTGTATTTATCGACTGTCTATTTTAAGTGTTAAAACAATAGTGGTTAACTAACGCGAAAAAGGACGTTAATACACGGTAGCCAACACCGTAGTGCTCCAGAGACTTAGTCTCGGAACGCTATGGCTGAGGCCTCTGGAACGATTCCGTCGACCAGCCAGGCAGTGGGCGCGGCATTACACACGTACTATACGATGCAAAACCCAAATTTCGATCCTCTCTTCGACATCGAAGATCCTCAGACACCTCTTACATTTCAAGATGCAGCCTGTACAAGAACCATCATACGCCGAACGACTCCCACATATGGCAACGGAAGAGATGCAGTACGACCAGGTCGGAGATCTAACAGAGAACAGCAGCCTCGCCAGACTCAAAAAGTGGCATCGCGATCCCGCCCAAGATCACGCTCACCTCAGAAGATTAACCAGTCATCACCAGTGAGTAAACGCGCGAAGCAAAAAGACCAGTGTCAACATAACCTAGAACTTACTGCAAAAGTCCAGGAACCTATCAATGTAAATGATTCATTAGTTAATGAAAAGACATCCCCGAACGTGACAAACTTAACCCATATGTCAACATCGCAGCCATACCTGGACTCATCCAGTAACTACGACAAATCTGACTACCCCTCAAATCAAAGTAGCCAAGACAATAGATATTCACATACTGACAATGGCCCTTACTATGTGATGGTCGAAAGCACTAACAACAACATAGGCAGACTCCATCCTATGTCTGTTGGAAAAATACTTTTTTGCCAGAGCAACCACCTAAGATCAGAAATCAGTAACATAACTTCAGCAGGGCGCAACAGAATTAGAATTGAAGCTAAATCTAGTGCCTCCGCAAACTCCTTGGTGGAACTAAAATCACTTAAAGACAACAACTTAGAGGCGTACATCCCGTACTACATGACGAGGAAGCAGGGAGTGATTCGAAACATTGACACCTCACTGTCTACAGACGAAATAATTAGTGAAATAGTTTCTCCCTTCCCCGTACTGAAAGTCAGAAGATTCACAAAAAAAGTCCCATCGGATAGTGGCACTCAGTACCGCCCCCTACCTGTATGTGTGTTAACCTTCCAGTCCCAAGTATTACCTCAATACGTTTACTTATATGGCATGCGTTGCGAAGTCCAACCCTATGTGCCACCTGTATTACAGTGTTACCGTTGTCTTAGATATAATCACAGTCAATCACAGTGCAAAAGCCAACCTCGTTGCAGCAGATGTGCAGGCCCCCATAATCTCAAAGATTGTACCTCAGAAAACCAGCTAAGTTGCATTTACTGTCAAGGACACCACTTGTCCACCGACCGTTCTTGCCCGGAATATAGACAGCAAGCTGAAAGGAAACAAACTTTGGTAGCCAATAGTCCCCAATACTGGCCACAATTAACATACCCGCGTTCATACGCAAACATAGCAGCATCCAGCCCTCAACTTGTACAAATGGGTCAGCAACCACCGGAGCAAATTCCTATTCCTATAGCTGCCAAACAAGTCGTTCCGCAAACCTTGCCTCTAAGCCCCATCGTAGCCTATGATGGTAGCAGCTCTCAAGCACGTGAAGTCGGAAGCCGCTATGATTTCCGCCAAACAGCTCCACGCAGCCGCCTAAAAGGAAACTCGACCCAATCAAATATAGCAGGAAATAGAATAACAATTCCCAGACATTTATTTTGGAGAAGTCTTGAACAGGCATTAAGAGCGCACGACGTAGATATTGCCACAGTCGCCGAAACATGGCTGAAACCAACTGACAGCATGAGTATTAAAAGCTACAGCATCATTCGTTGTGATCGTGATGACGGATATGGAGGAACTGCTATCTTCGTCAGAAAGGGAATGACGTACAACACAGTGCAACTTGACACCACAGGACTACCGATTGAAGCCTGCGCCATCTCCTTAAGAGTTAACAATACCTGGCTGACAATAGCGACGATATATCGACCGCCCAACACGGCTCTCACAAAACTTCAAATATTAAGGCTATTACAAAAACTACCCAGCCCATATATTATCACCGGAGATCTGAATGCGCACAACAGTGCTTGGGGGAGCGGAAAAACAAATCATCTTGGCCGAATAATAATAGAGATAACAGAAGAAGAAAATCTAGTTATACTTAATGACGGCACAGCTACAACAATCTGTAACCCGACGGAACGTAAATCAGTAGTGGACATTGCATTGGCCTCCTTGAATATTGCAGCATTGCTCGATCACAGAGTGATCCACGAGCCTCTGGGATCAGATCACTACCCGATTTTGATCACCATGAGACAACCCAGCAAAAAACTCAGGCAACATCAGGTCACAAATGGAATATCAGGAACGCAAATTGGAATGTATACACTGATACTGCTGCGACACAGTTAAACAACCTAAACGATGGTGGAGTGACAGAGGAAAACTATAACAGCCTGATCCGGGTTATAAACCATGCGGCCAAACAAGGCATACCCCAAAAGAAACAAAAAGAAATGAACACTACCAGGAACCACCCACCATGGTGGAACGAGGAATGCGAGAAGGCTATTCAAGAGAGGAGAGACGCGCTCCGAAAATATCGTAGATGCAGCAACATGGAAAATTTCATAGAGTTAAACAAAGCACAAGCTCGTACAAAAAGAACATTGAAACAGATGAAGAAAGAAGGTTGGAAAAATTTCTGCGCATCAATCAATAGAAACACCCCAATGGACAAAAGTCCCATATGGACAAAAGTCAGAAACTATAAACGATCAACTGAAACAGTGCACCCGACGTCGAACATAAGCACGGAAATGCTGGAGCAAATACTAACAACATTAGCACCTCCTTCCGCCAACCCAATCTGCAACTCCCCACCTGAAGATGAAGCTAGCGACCCCATGTCAAGACCTTTTAACATGGAAGAATTTGAAAAAGCGTCCAAGAATTCCAATAACACGGCACCAGGAATAGACAACGTCCACTACAGAATGATCGGAAACTTACCATCACGAGGGAAAAAGATGCTCCTAAAAGTTCTAAACAATGTCTGGAATAAAAGACAACAGATTGCAGGATTAAAAACTTCGAGAATCATCCCGATCCTGAAGCCGGGTAAAAACCCGTCAATAGCCACATCCTACAGGCCCATAGCACTATTGCCATGCCCATATAAACAACTGGAGAGGATGGTGAAGAATAGGATCGAATGGTTTGCCGAACACAATGACCTTCTGCCAGAACACCAGTGGGCGTACAGACGCGGAAGAGGCAGCAATGACCTACTAGTAAGACTTGTCACAGACATCCAATCCAGCCTAAGTAGAAACCGATACCTCATAGCCCTCTATACTGACATCAATAGCGCCTATGACAATGTCAACCTCGAGCTACTGGCGGGGAAGATGCAGAACGTGGGCTTCTCCGCAACCTTTACTTACAACCTAATATCAATGCTGCAGGACAGAATACTGATAATAAAACACAAAGGAGTTACAATAGGACCGCGACACACGAGCCAGGGTCTGCCGCAAGGATCGATTGTATCACCGATCCTCTTCAATATATACACGTATGACCTGGCCAAAATACTACCCAGGGGAGTGTACATACTACAATATGCAGATGACATATGCATATACGCAGAAGGCGAAACGCTGACGGAATGCATAAAATTGCTTAGTACAGCGATGGAAAGATTAAACAAATGGTTGCAAGATAATGGGATGCAGATTGCACCAGAAAAATCAGCAGTAGTAATATACACGAGACACCGATTACAACAAATGGAATCTGTACGACTTGGGCCATACCTATTTCCAAACAAAAAGCTAATAAAATACTTGGGCATGCAAATAGACGCCAAACTTAGCTGGGGTCCACATATAACATACATGATAGACAAATGTGAGAAGGCTATCAATCTGCTGCGTGCAACAAGTGGCTGCTGGTGGGGAGCTGACCCGAAAGTACTCTTACTCCTCTACAGAGCTTTGGTGCGTCCGATAATTGACTATGGGTGCCTCTGTTATAGCTCTGCAGCTGAAACTCTGCTCAACAAAATAGTTAAGGTTCAATACAAAGCACTGCGCATATGTTTCGGCGCAATGCGCTCTACACCCACAAACGCACTCTTGGTAGAAGCCATGGAACCTCCACTGTACATCCGACGATACTACCTATGTGGGAAATTCATCTCAAAGATTATGCAGTTCCGAATCAATCCCTTAATAGATGTATTAGAGACACTGGCGCACAGAACCACTGTGGACAGTTACTGGCGTAGGAAAAAAATACCACTGCTCGCTACAACATACATCGACTTAGTTCAATACCAACCTATAATCATTTCCTCAAGCAGAATGCCTTGCTTTGAAGGCTCATACAAATCAACTATAATCAAAATGGAGATGAACTTGGACATACCATTCACAGAAAATACAGAACGGAACACAAGCCTTTTATTGGAAACTCTTGCGCAATACGAAAACAGTGTACACATTTACACCGATGGTTCAAAGATCGGCAGCACAGTAGGCTGTGCCTTCGTGGATATGCACGCACGAGTCGAATCGATGTATAAACTCCACAGCGAAGCGACGATATATACCGCCGAAATGGTTGCCATACTCAAGGGATTAGAATATGCCAAGAGCACCAGCTCCAAGACAGTGATCATACTATCTGACTCTCGAAGTGTCCTCGAATCTCTACACCATCTTAATAATAATGCGTGGAGATGCCCCTTAACTTACCAAATCCTGGAAAGTGTCAGGGAACTAGAAGAAATAGGAAAACGGACCATCTTTATCTGGATAAAAGCGCACACGGGAATTTACGGCAACGAAAGAGCGGATCAGTTGGCCAAGTCGGCAGCCTCCGACGGTACAACATACCCATATATCAAGACGACTGATCTCCTGTCCACCTTGCGCGCCAAGGCAAAGCAACTGTGGGAAATATCGTGGGAAGAAACAATAAAAACAAAAGGAAAACATTACGGCACCATACATCCAACAATCCCTAAATCGCAGTGGCATCAAACGAATTACGTACCAAGGAAAACAATTGTCACCATTAGCAGACTAAAATTCAATCATGGCTTCTTCCCAAAATACTTACACCGCATTAATTCACTGAACACCCCAACCTGCACATGCGATGGAAGCAGCATATGCGAACCCAACCACCTCCTATTTGCCTGCAAGGAAAAAATGGCGGGAGAGCACACAGCTCATACAAGAACTTGTGGGATTAGGAATACAATTACCAATAAACGTTACCCACCTCCTGGCTCTGGAAGATGTTACCATCTATAAAATAATAACGAGGTTCCTGGAAGAGAACAACATCAAGATTTAGTGTTATTGTTTTGATCTTGTAATTCTGTAATCACATTGTATATATTATATTTTATATTATATCATATTATATTTTAATCACGTTGTGTACAGAGTGAATGCGATTGCGTTGTTATATTGTATATTGTATTGTGGTCTAGATGCGGTATGACTGTGGAGTGACGCTCTGTATTGAAATGTGTCACATTTTTGTGTAAACATTATACTCTAATTGTATTGTTGTGATGTCTGTGAGATTGCATTGTTGAATTTCATATTATACTATGTTGCGGCATGGCTGCGGTATGTCTGTGCAGTGGTACCGAGTGTTGAAACATGAATGCCGTATCTTTGTGTGGTCAAATTATGTTTAATGGTATTGAATTGCTTATATATACTATAAATGTAATTGTGTTTTTATATTGTGTATGATATCATATCACAGTTTGGCGTTGGCTTTGGATGTGTTATCAATGGTGAAAATAAGTGTATTCCTATTTCAGTCTTATGCTGCTATTGATCACTGATGCAAGTATTATAATGATATGAGGCTGGCTGTAAGGACAATATCCAAATGCCATTAAAAAAAAATTAAAAAAAAAATTAAAAGTTACTGTTCCGGCATTTGCCTGGAGGCGAAAAGGAAAACCATTTCAAAACAGCCGATGCTAGGGTTCGAAGCCATAGCGTCTCCCGAGTCCAGATTACTAGCCCCACGGCCCGTTCCACTGAGCTAATCTGGTCACTCATTTGTTTTATGTAACTAACAAACTTACAGTCGGACTGGATCAGTACATCGAATTAGGTCTTTTTAGGTTCTGAAAACCGAATTAAGTCATTTTGGGTAATAATATAGAATTAGGTTCTTTTAAGTCCTATTAAATTTACGATACTATCAATGTATAGAAAAGACGAAAAAGAAAACTCAAATTTCGAGAATGTTGCGGTGGGTATAAAATAGGTTCTAACCTAGGAATACGGGACTTACTCATTAAATAGAATAAGCTAAACGACATATTTGAGTGCACAACTTGCACTAAAAACTGCAATGCAGAAAAATTAGTACACGAACTTTGTTATTACGAAATTACATCGCTTAGACAAATGAATCATAATATCCACACCTACCTTGAAATATACATATGAAAGGAAAGGAAATACAGTTGACAATACAGAGATGGGAGTACTTGGATTTGGTAATATACAACTTTTTACACACTTCGACTGCGAGAAACAATCTACGTTTCATTTACTACGATTCTGTCAATTTACAATACATCAGTGTATCAGTGATCACCAATGTGCGTTGGAGAGATCATCCGCCACTGGCTTCCCAATACTGTATTCGTCTTTCAGGAATGCGTGAAAGACGTTTTTAACCACATTCCCAATGATCAGATCACTCATTGCTGCAACAGTGACATAACTAAAAAATGGCCTTTATTGAGTTATGACCAAAGATTGATCCATTTTCGTATATACTTTTAGTTTGTAGAACGACACATTTGAGCTTCAATTATTCACCGAGAGAGAGCAGATTATGTCACTATTGTTTCTCAACAGACCGCCCTACAGTTTACTCACAACACTGTCATATATAAGTTAAGTTTTGGCTGTTGTCAAGTAGCATAGCAAAAGTTTCTTCAAATGGTGAGATTATTCACGTTAGATTTACATTTATTCAATAATGTGTTATATCAAATTGTGACATTCTTTTTGAAATAATCTGCTTAAATGCCTTTAGTTTTATTCCTTAATGTCTAGCTCTTGACACAAGCCACCTTGTTTGTCATTGGATTATTTTGAGTTATGACGTTACAAAACACCATATTGCATAAACTTAGTCTACACTTTGTGGTTTGAGACGATGTGACGTTCTTGCACGAAATAATCTCCTCAAACATAATTTTCGTCTTCTACGGTTGACACTTACGTCACTCTTGTAACTAAAATTTTGATATCAACACTAATTGGGACACTTATTTTTTTTTAAAAATAATTGAAAGAATGCTAGCATATTATGTAGGCAAAAGTGGGGTTTAACGTAGATAGAAAATTATTATCCCAGAAAAAGAAAGATTATCAGAAGTGAAAAGCGGCGATTTACGATTCTTGATTACAATAAGGCACCAAATTTCGAAATATTAGTTTTATTACACCGACATCAGCTCTGTAATTCATTTTTTAAATAAAATGTATTTGTTAGTCAAACGATGAATAATACGCCAATTTCGTTAATATTTTACAATAAAGTAATTTTGGAAACATGTCTGTATTATTCTAAATATATGATACTAGCTCGTACCCGCGACTTCGTACGCATGGATTAAGAATTTTTTTGCCAGAATTAAATATAGAAAGTTGTTGGTATCGAAGGATTGGTTCTAAACAATATCGGGTCTGAATAATATAACACCGTCGAACCTGTCTCTTGAAGAGAATCAATTTCCAACATATTTCTGTCACCATTCGATAATCTCTCAAAACTTCGTGGCTACAACTGTTAATCATATTGGAAAAAATATCCTGTGCCCTTCACACAGATTTTCTTACCAAATTCCATCAAAATCAATATAGCCATTTAGTCGTCAAAACGTAACAAAAAGACAGAGACTTACTTCCGTATTTATAATACTATCACTGCGGTTCACACACACACACACACACACACACTGACTGCGAACAACACCTGAGGGATCATTATAACGTAAAAAAGTTTACACCTACAGCATTGCAAGACTACCTACGATTTGCCTCGCATTGCACCCATAACTTTCTAATATCTACAGTTTAACATTCAATCCGAATAACCTACGGCCCAGGCGTGATTCTTACGATCTAAAACAATTTTTAAAAATCTTAGCTTCCACGGAGGTTTGAACCGGAGACCACGACTTTTGTAAGCAAGCGCTTTAACCACTGAGCAACACGGAAAAACAGTACAGAGACGTCCATATCCAACGCGTCTGTCAATCGCCGTCCAGTAGTATTTCGAAATTATGTGACAACATGTGTTATTTATACAGATAATTTTTCAACCATTTGAGACAGTATTTTTCCCCTTGTTTCAAAGGATAAGTGTGCAAAGTTTCATAAACAAACAAACAAAAATAAACAAATAAAAACAAACAAACAAACAAACAAACAAACAAACAAACAAACAAAAACAAACAAACAAACAAACAAACAAACAAACAAAAACAAACAAAAACAAAACAAAACAAAACAAAACAAACAAAACAAACAGACACACATTCATCATTATATATATATAGATTGTACACTTCACCTAAGAGCTGCGCCTTCGAATTACTGTTTCAAAAAGTGGGTTAGCACCTAAAAAAGTTAGAGCACTTCGTGTTACATTATTTGTTACAAGAAGGGAAGTCGACGTGTTTTTTTTTTTTTTTTTTTTTCCTGAACGATGGCCGGGTGTATTTCTTGTTCTTTTTGTAAAGGTGGTAGTAAGCAAAAACGCTGGGAATTTATGGTTTAGATGAACAGGATTCGTGCTATAACTATCGTTGGGAATTTGATGGGTTTCGAATAATGTACTGTACAATCCATGGTCCGGGGGAGGGGGGGGGGGGAAGGCGGATTAAAAAATTTCACAAAATAGTATTCCCTTTTTCGTTGAACGCGATTCATGCAAAAGCTACTGGTCGAGGGCAACACAGGGTCTACGTTTTTTACTGCCAAAGGCTTCCACGTTGGGGGCAAAATTGTGTGATCTGCTTCACTAGGAAGTCAAAGGGGTAAATTATTGTTTATAATGTTATGAACAAATTAAATAATTGAGGATATTTACTTATAAGAAGCAATGCAAATATGAAAGAGGCTAGAATCTTGACGCTACCGGATGTACAAAAAATTGGCACAATATGACATATATATATATATATATATATATATATATATATATAACAACAAAGCATGACCTCAGACATCATCGACAATGATGCTGTGACTTTAAATAATGAAAATGAACTTGGCCGCCATGAATGGGACAAATATGCCCTTCAAAATGTACGAAATCATACCAAAATTCTCTTGAAAAGCAAGGTTCTTTTCTAACAACTATACTGTCTTGGAAAATTATGCCGTTAGCTCTGGGGGATTTTGCTTTGAAGAGCAGAAACTTCTCATTCCAGAGAAGATTACTGGTCGCTATCTAGTTTCATGGAATGCACATACACTGGGCTTGGTGATGTAACAATTTATCACAGCAACTAAAGTCTGAAAGCTGATGATGGTTGAAGATCGACCCACGGAATGTGAGATCCTTTGCCTCGTAAGGCAGCTGCAGTCAAGCCAAGCCTATGTAATGTTCACGTCAGCACTAAGGACTCTTCGCTGTGCGGGTGTCGGTCCAGCATCCGACTCAGAATGCAAGTAGGAAAGAGCAGCAGCGTCTGACCAGGACCAGACCAAAAGTCAGATCTGAAGCCAGGCATAGAATGAGCTCGTCGCCTGTTTCATCTCCCACGTAAATTTTTTGATAGCCTGGTGGTCAGGTGTCCTGATGTCACGTGATACATCGCTGACATTTTTTTTTTTTTTTTTTTTTTTTTCGCGCTCGCACATACTGCGTGTGAGCTACGATATTCGGCTCCATTCGGCAGCCTTCGGTGGGGACGTTATGAGCCGTTGGAATCACGTTTTCCCGTTAGGTACAATGACCTGATGTTGACTGGAGCACCCTCTCCAAGGATACGGTCGAGCCACTAGGATACATAAGGGGGCATCCATAAATTACGTGAGGTGTTTTACCGGATTTCCGGACCCCCCCTCCCCCACTGGTGAGACTTCGTGAGATCTGGTCCGATCCCCCCCCCCTCCCTCCCTATGGTGAGATCTGTTCCATGAGACCCCCACCCCTAAGAAATCGTCGTCGCAACTTTTGTAGACTTTCTTTTAGCTCTACAGTCCAACAAAAATTTCCAAAACCTCATGCGAGATTTCCGTTGACCTCCCCTCCTCCTTGGTGAGATTTCGACCGACCCCCCCCCCCTATTCACCTCAACGTAATTTATGGACGCCCCCTAAAGCTCAGGTAAAACCACCCCACATCCCACTCTCTTTGTGC
>CM061920.1:357816856-357833053 GCA_031002005.1 Vandiemenella viatica
CCTTTGTTCTATTGTTCTATTGTAATTCCACTTGACCACCTGCTCCCCCTAACCCCAATTACAGCTGCTTTCCACCACCCCTCCTCGGGCGGCCATTTTATGACGTCACGAGCTCTCTTCTCCAATTGTATTGCATTATTTGAAACCACGCCCCCTTACTCCACGTGGAGTCCATTTCTTCTTCCCCAATTGGGTTGAATTACTTCAAACCACACCCCTCAGTCCATATGGCGGACAGAGGGTGAACTTGTTCCCGCGCACACCTGCTCCCCCCTCCGTCCCCTCAAGCTCCTTACCTTGTTCAAAACCACACCCCTCACTCGATATGGCGGACCGAGGGTGAACTTGTTCCTGCTCGCACCCCAATCAGGCGGCCATTGTATGACGTCACGAGCTCTCTTCTCCAATTGTATTGCAGTATTTGAAACCACGCCCCCTTAGTCCACGTGGAGTATTCCACTTCTCCAATGGGTTATAGGATTTCAAACTTCAGCCATCACTCCAGGTGGGCTGCAATTTGAATGAGCACACACCCGTTTGCAGCAGATGCCTTCCCTGTCCCCCTCGTTGTTATTGGAGTCTTGTTTGCCCACAAAAGACACAGCTGCGTTCTTCGAAACCCTTCCAAACAATTTGGAGACCATTTGAATGAACACACGCAGCAGCTGACCTCCCTGTTCCCCTCGTTGTTATTTCTGTTTTGTTTGACCACAAAAGACACAGCTGCAAAACTCCTGCTGCTGCACACAGACGGCAGATGGCGATGGAGTTATTCATTTGCAGCAGTTCGAATGGAGTTATTCATTTGCAGCAGATGCTTTCGCAGTGTCCCTATAGAAATATCGTACTGCTATACACAGACGGCAGATGGCGGTATTCATCTTTCATGCCTCAAAATCAACAGCTGCGTTTTTCGAATGGCGTTATTCTATAGAAACTTCTGCGTCCCTCGTGTCCCTATAGAAATATCGTACTGCTATACACAGACGGCAGATGGCGGTATTCATCTTTCATCCCTCAAAATCAACAGCTGCGTTTTTCGAATGGCGTTATTCTATAGAAACTTCTGCGTCCCTCGTGTCCCTATAGAAATATCGTACTGCTATACACAGACGGCAGATGGCGGTATTCATCTTTCATCCCTCAAAAATAACAGCTGCGTTTTTCGAATGGCGTTATTCTATAGAAACTTCTGCGTCCCTCTTCACACACAGAATTTATGACGTCACGAGCTCTCTTCTCCAATTGTGTTGCAGTATTTTCAACCACCCCTCCCTACTCCACGTGGAATACATTTCTTCGCCAATTGGATCATAGTATTTTAACCACACCCCCGTCACTCCACTGGAGTCCATTTCTTATCCAATTGGATTACAGTATGTGAAACGCTCAACCCCCACCACTCGAGCAAGAAGGACTATGCGACCCCAACCGCTCTGGTGGCGCCAGTGTTTAGTCATGGGTCGTCCTGTACTGTTGTTCTCTTCGTTCTATCAACTCAACGCTGCAGACTCAAAGCGTTTGACGATAGGTTTATCGTCCAAGGACGATTTTGAGCCAGTGGTACTGCTCGAAAAAGTGGGGCACCGCACGAGAGTTACACTAGCATATGAAGAGTGGATAGTGTTGACG
This sequence comes from Vandiemenella viatica, assembly GCA_031002005.1. NCBI lineage: Eukaryota > Metazoa > Arthropoda > Insecta > Orthoptera > Morabidae > Vandiemenella > Vandiemenella viatica. The sequence continues at coordinate 357,818,489 of CM061920.1, forward strand.
CAAGTATCGGACGTTGTGTCAGATTTGTTCAACACAGCCAGCAGCCAGAACGATATTTACCTTGGCGAGCACACCGTCTTCCGCCGTATGGTAGCCGGGGTAAAAACCATATATTTCGCCCCGAATGCTGATCCTACCAACGGTGTCTACTTCGGCGAATCGACGTGGAAAAACCTTGTCGACACGCAGCCTGCAGTGACCGGTGCCTTGGACATCAGGAAGAGGTGGGCATACCTAGTTTCAAAATATTATACCGAATTTGTGAACATTTTAACTGCTAAAGTGCTACGAGACCTCAATATGGGCACTGTGGAAAAACTGATTGATATGTATATTAACGATGTTTCTGTGACTCAAGTGACTTATAGTTCTTCGCTCGACTATGTGCTACTGAAGCAAGAACTTATTGCATATAAGAATTTGCTTGTATTACCCCATGTCAATAACATTGTAACTAAGAATTACAATCCTGGTTATGATTTTTGGGAACCGTCCTGTACCACCTGTGAATGATAATTGTAAAAAGTGAAGTGTACGTCAATATGAAAATTTCTGTTAATAATTACATGTATAAAAATGAATAAAAACGAATTGTATTTGATTTGATTTGATTTATTTTATTATTATTTCACCCACCATTGGACAATAAAATATATATTTTCAACAGCACATATAGCATTACATAATAAATGTGCTTTACAGTGTTTTATAAAATTATTCTTCCTGATATATATATATATATATATATATATATATATATATATATATATATATATATATATATATATATATATATAGAAATGAATTTAAAAAAAAACGCATTGTATTTGATTTTATTGGATATTTTTTTATTATTATTCATACGACATTGGACAATCAGATATATATTTTCAACAGCACATATAGCATTACATAATAAGCGTGCTTTACAAAGTTTTATCAACTTATTCTTCTTGATATAAAAAAATATGAATAAAAAACGCATTGTATTTGATTTGATTTTTTTTTATTTATTTAATCCACCATTGGACAATCAAATATACATTTTCAACAGCACATATAGCATTACATAATAAATGTGATTTACAAATTTTTGTCAAATTATTCTTCCTGAGTTCTCGTAGAGGTGGACATCCCAAATTTTCTATATTATAACAGATTTTCTTTCTGATAATCTTCTGAAACCATCTAGCCTTCTCCAGTCCTTTAACATAAATAATTGCATCATCTTTATTGGTGATTGTATGTAGAATAGTACATAGTCTACTGAAGGTTACACCAGCAGCATTCCAAGGTATTCCATGGTAATTATGTGTCAACCATCGCACTGTTCGATCGTTACCTCCACGCCTTGGTGAGTTTACAGAGATGCAATGTGTGGCTATGATGTTGTCTGATTGCACTACACAGACGGCAACTTCCTTGAAGATAAACGCACCTTCTCTCGTCTTGAATCCTTGAGCGTCCAGGAAGATGGTCGACATGATAATGAGTGGTAATGAATGGTGCTACACCGTTTTATGCGAGCTTACGCACAACACTTGTTAGCGGTACGTATTCCACAACACGATCGTGAAGGATTAGACAGTATGCGGCGGTGTAAGCTGGAAAATTGTCAGTGCTATCAAACTCCATACGAATATCTACAGGCCCCGTTTTTACCGACTCATTTTGATGTGAACAGTCAATTACTGCGAGAGGTGCCGTAGCGACAAATTCTTCACGGTTTAGTAGCGGCGAAGGATGCTCCCGTTCGTAGTAAGTCTGTTGGAATCTTGCATACATATCGTACAATACTGTGGTTCGATTTTTCTTAAAGTCCCAAATTCATGTTCTCATAGGGGTACGCCACATCATTTAGAAACACTTTGACGTTGGCAAGATTACAGTGGTCAAATAAAGCCGCACTTAATTCTACATTCCGTTTCCTGTTTGTTTGAAATCCCAGAACAACGAACCTAGGTTTCTCCAGTTGAGTTGATGTTTTCAAAGACCAGATTTGAGTTTTGCTTATAGGAAGTAGCGGGTACTCTAATAAATCCCAGCTTCTGAAATTAATTCTAAGTGGCTTCCCACTGTCCACAATCTTAAGCAGCGCGAGTTTTTCTCTCTCACTTACTTGTAAATGAGGCACCACCCATGCTAGTTTACTGATGGTAAATTTACTTTTCTGGGGATTTGGATTGGCTTGTACATATGAATTTGTATCGTCCCTAGATCGAATAAGTATTAGTTCTTGTTTTACATTTGCAAGTATTCTTTTAAAGTCTTCACAAAAACCCAAAAGCATACTCAACGGGATGCATACGTCGAAGTAGCCATTTCCAAGATCGCGTTGCCCCCATCCTGAGTTTTCCAGCAGGCCAATTTGTTGAGGACCAGCGGAAATAAGAGTCTTTATTGTGCTTGTGACACCTACATTTCTATTTCGGTCAATTTCAACACCATTAATTTCTAACCGAATTTCCTCAAATAGGAACGCAAACGCATTGGATGTAACAATTGAATTTGTAGCCCCAGTTCCATCTGACTTGACAAATCTTCCTTCAACATGCAAGAAACTTTCTCCTGGCAGCGTATATGTATCCTGGTTCTGAATAGGTATCCGAATTTCATCATTATTATTAAATGTTGTTGGTGTATGTGGTTGGTGACTCAAAAACTGTTTACGCGTCACCGACTCATCAAATTCCACACTGGAAGTTATATGAAGCACTTCATCCATCTTTTACTGTATAGCCTAACGACTGTAGGAAGAGCACGTTAGCAGGTATTAACCGTTTCACTGTTGGTTCACGCACGTTAGCAGATGTTACCCGTTTCACTGTCGTTTCACTACTGACAATTGTTTGAGTCTGCCTTTTCTTATAACGAGCGCCCATTCTTTATATGTAGTCTCAGAGTAATAGTTTCGCCTCTGAAATCCACTAAATTTCCGTCCTGATCGACAACTCTAATGTGAATGCTGTTGAGCGTTTTCACCGTGATGGGAAGATAAATGACGTTTGCAGGTACTTCTACAATCTTGTACCCTGGTGGTACTGTTGGAAAAAACTCGTGTAGTGTATGCCCCAGCTTATCATTGACGTAATTTCCAGTACATATGTTGCATTCCACACGTATCGCGTTAACTTTGAATATCTGCACAGTGTAGTCTGAGGTATGAAATCCTGGCTTTAATATACGTCTCGAAAATCCCAGCAGTGAGCCAATTGAGTTTGGTTTCGTGAAGTCTATTTCAACAGGTGTTTGTATCTCACACTTGAGTGAATTGTTGTTTGCTTTAATAACTAGTTTTCTCGTTATTTGAAAGCCGAGCCAAATAGCTGGCCAAATCATCAATATCATATGATCCCGTAGGAATATCTATCACTTTATTCTTCGAGTAGTGAAATTATTATTTGACTTATCAATATTCGGAATCGAGTTGTATGTTTGAAAATCTGCTAGGCCGATCATATAATCGCCTTGACTCAAATCTATCGGTGGAAAGTAATCACAGCTCAAGACCGAACTGTTACCAGACAAGCAGAGTGTCACAGACATGTGTTACCCCGATTAAGGTTCATACAAGACTGATGTTAAACATTTTGCTGCAGGAATTTTAAACATAAATGTCCACATACGTGTGTGCCAAATTCCTGATGCCGTTGCACATTGTACAGTATTCTGTTACCTGCAAAGTATCGCTGCAATTCCAATGGTGGAGGTAAGTCACCAAAACTGTCGAAATATTTCACCACACCATCCTTGTATTTGATGTATGCAACCCAGTGCGTCCCAGCATTTGCAGCATTGTCCAAGTTCACAATTCCACATTCACGTTCACTAATTTTTATAGGTAATGCATCGCGCATGAAGACGCCACGAAAATGAGGTATACGCAAACGTTTTACATGTCTACGTATATCGTGATCAGTCAAAGCCTGATCTAACTTTTTTTTTTTTTTTTTCTTTAATCCTGATCCACCTTTGCGATACGGTTTCAAATACAGACCTTTACCCTCATTGCAATTGCCTCCATGGTTTCATTGTGTCGTTTCTGTTCAGTCAACTGCTTTTTTGCTTCTTTAGCAGCTTTGACGGCTCTGACGATGGCTGAGGCTCCACAGCAATAGCTCCGGCAGCCGACAACCCGGCAAAAATAGGTATTAAGGGGAGGATTCCACCCTTCTTCACCTTCTTCTTCTTCTTCTTCATCTTCGTCGTCACCGTCTTCTTTTTAATGCCTGCACCCAACTTTAACTTGGTACGCATAGCGCCGTTAACTAGAAATGCAGCTGCCCGTTCACCAAACTTTGCATCTTTGGCCCTCATTCTATTTGAAGCCTTCTCTGCGAGTATGCGGTCTGCATTACGTCTATCAGCGCCTTGTGCATACGCAATATCATGTTCTCTGCATGCGGCATCTAGTGGATTGATCCCTGTCTGACCGAGTTTCAACCGCTTTTCCAGTTTCGTCCCAGGTCCGCAGAACTGGTAGGTTGGAATGTGTGCTTCAATTGGCATTTTGTCGATTAACTTGTTTAAGAAGCCACGTCCCTTCTTCTTCTTCTTCACCTTCCTTGTAGGAGGCATTGTTATCAACTGACTAATTTTACATGCACACTTGCCTATATATATAGCCTGAGCAACTATCGGAACACGTCAATATGAGGTTCGTCAAACAGCGGGCAACATTACCCGTTAGTAATGTGGATGTTGCCGACACCAAGCGGGAGAAGAGGAAGAAGAAGAACGGGCCTCTTTTACCCGACACATTGAGAGCAATAGTGTGTGGACCATCAAACTGTGGTAAAACCAATCTCATGTTCTCCCTGCTGGAGCACCCCAATGGGCTTAGATTTCAAAATGTTTACGTGTTTTCCAAGTCGTTGTACCAACCAAAGTATCAGTTGCTAGGTGAAATACTGAAACCTCTTAAAGAAATTAAGTATTTGACTTTTGACGATAATCAGAGTGTGCCACCACCTAGTGAAGCCCTACCAAATTCAGTGTTTGTGTTTGACGATGTTTCATGTGAGAAGCAGAATAATATACGAGATTACTTTTGTATGGGGAGGCATAGGTCAGTAGACTCTTTCTATTTGTGCCAGACATATAGCCGGGTACCAAAACAGCTGGTAAGAGACAACGCTAACTTCATTGTACTCTTTAAACAGGACGACACGAATCTCAGACATATTTACAATGATCATGTTAATACTGATATGTCGTTCAACGAATTTAAAAATCTATGTGGTTCCTGCTGGAATGAGAGCAAGCATGGATTTGCAGTTATTGACAAAGACTGTGATATGTATCATGGACGGTACCGAAACGGATTTGATTCATTTTTGAATAAATAGACAAGCACACTAGGTGCTGTCATCATTGCAACCATGGACAAGTTTGGGAGAACTTCAACGACACAGAGCAGGAGAGTTTTGGTGTACCCACCTCAAAACATACTTCTTACAAAGGACGGTAATTTGGATTGCCAAGGTAGAATACTCAAACATGTAGCTGACCCCATCGAAGATGATGATGTAGCATCCAAACGATACATTGACAATGCAGCTACCGCTGCGGCAACTAGCGATGTAGCAATGCTTCTGAAGGAAATACAATCGACAGTGGTTACTATGGTTGTAACTATTGCGGTAACAGATTTGATTAAAGATCAAGCATACATTCTAGAGACAGGTCTAAACTATTATGAAATTCCCGTCACTGGTGTAATCCTCTCAATAACCAAACCGGGCAGGGTTGATGTAATACTGAATTGGATTAAAACTACAAAGTTAGACTTTGTGAGGCTAGGTGATAAACTTATTTTTGTCCCAATTGCCAAACCCCACAAACCATTTACAGCAATATTAACTATAAAGTATAAAATAGTACAATAAACTCTCATAAACTTCATTCGATGCTTAAACATGGATACGTCAACAACTAAACGTGGCATCATAAAGGCCCGAAATGCAATTCGACGGAAGTTACTTGAACTGAAAACTGGTCAAATCGATTCTGAGAAATTTTTCAAAGATTCTTTAAGGCCTGTGACGGATACAATGGAAAATGTTTTCTTACCTCCACAACATCATCATCAGCAGCAGCAAAAGCAGCAATCTCCAGGTTTAATCAAAGAGTTCTTGAAGTCACTCAATCGAAGTGAAAGAGATTATGATTCAGTGTATGGTGTCCGGAAGAAAAATGATTCGCTAATGATTGGAAATACTCCTATGATTATGGATGGAGATGTTATTCTGATTGATGGAAATGAATATGAAAGAACTCAAGGCTTAATGGAACTGTTGTTCTTAAAAAACCCTAAAACATTTACCAGCATGGACTTGAAAAGTTATTATGAAATACTAAACATTACGAATGCCCACAGAGTTAACTTTAACCCATCTGAAAAAGTTTTGAAAAATACAACCACTAAATATAAAAACATTATTTCTAAACTTGCCAATCAGTCGGGTTCTGGTCTTCTTCCCATGAAGGAATATGTGTATTGGGACGATCCGAACGAGCTCGTTGAAAGATTGAAGTTACTTACCGCATCAACATCAGCAGGACATACTGCACACTCCAACGAAATTTTATCGGTGATTGAAGAACTTCGTGAGAGAGACATCATCGTGTAATATGGATCAAGTTGTGGCAGAACTTCATAGGCCAGCAAGAAGGAATTTCCCAAGACGGCGTGTAATAATCAAAGGCCTTGACGATCTGTGGCAAGCTGATATTGTTGAAATGATCCCATACTCTCGTAAAAATAGTGGCTACAAGTATATACTGATGGTGATCGATACTTATTCAAAGTTTGCATGGGCTCTACCTCTCAAAAATAAAACGGCTAGTGTGGTGGTCGACGCTATGAAGAAAATACTAAATGGTGATCGTGTTCCTAAAAATTTACAGACTGACAACGGGAAGGAATTTTACAATTCAAAGTTTAAGACACTCATGACTAACTATGGAATTAATCACTACTCAACATATACTCATCTTAAAGCATCAATAGTTGAGCGTCTCAACAGAACTATCAAGAATGTGATGTGGCAGGAATTCAGCAGACGTGGTTCACATAGGTGGATTGAACTTCTTCCACAGTTAATGTTTGATTATAATAACAAGTGGCACAGCACCATCAAGATGAAGCCATGCGATGTTAAAGATAACTCACTACTTTCAACAGTGTACAGCCGTATTAAGATTACTACTCCTGCAAAATTCAAAGTAGGCGACCATGTCAGAATTAGTAGGTTTAAAGACAAGTTTGAGAAAGGCTACTTGCCTAACTGGTCAACTGAAGTTTATACCATCACTAAAGTAAAATTAACAAATCCTGTAACTTATTTACTGAAAGATTATCAAGGTAAAGATATTGCAGGAGCATTTTACCAGCAAGAACTACAACTAACAAAACTTACAAATACATTTTTGGTTGAACGAGTAATAAAGAGAAGGAAAAATATGATCTTGGTGAAGTGGTTGGGTTTTGATAAAACACATAACACATGGATTCATGAAAAAGATTTAATTAGAATGTAAAAGAGGTACATTCATAAAAAAGATTTAATTAAAATGTAAAATATGTACATTTGTTCTTAATACAAAAATAAAAGAAAAAATTAACAAATGTGTGATTTATTTTTTTCCTTCAGTTATCCCAAACCAAAATACAATGAACAAGCAACTCAACAAACTTGCAATGTATGTACGACATGATTCCATTCGTACACTTAGTCTAATTTTTTAAAATTAAAAACATAGAAAAGAAATGTGACTTATAATATATGAATTCAGTAGCAACACCCAGCAGCTTCAATAAAAAATGCGCATAGCACTCAGGCAAAATATACATGTTACTGTTTTTTTTTTTTTTAAATTCAAAAACCAATAGTGCACTGCATGTATGTACAGTATTTGTACAACAACAAAAATGAACCTAATATTTTTTTTTTTTTTTTTTTATTTTTTTTTTTTTGTATGTACAGCACACGGAAAATATATATGTTGACAAACTCACAATGTATGTACAACATGATTCTATTTTTATACTTAGTCTAATTTTTAAATTAAAAACATAGAAAAAGAAATGTGTCTTATAATATATGAATTCAGTAGCAACACCCAGCAGCTTCAATCAAAAATGCGCATAGCACTCAGGCAAAATATACATGTTACTGTTTTTTTTTTTTTTTTAAATTCAAAACCAATAGTGCACTGCATGTATGTACAGTATTTGTACAACAACAACAACAAAAATGAACCTAAATTTTTTATTTTTGTATGTACAGCACATATTTAGTCTATCCTATTTTTTTTTTTTTTTTTTTTTACTGGTTTTACATTATCCTAAGCAGTGCACTATACATATACATATACACACGGATAAGCGGTATATTTTATCTTCACTCACACATTATTTACAAGCATTCACAAATTATTTACAAACATTCACTCATTATTTACAGGATCAGGAACAAACTTGTGCCCCCACGGTAGGGTCTCTATCCCGTCGGGGAAAATATACCGCTTATCGTCCGTCCTAGTCAGACCCAGTTTGGATATTTGTAATGTATTAACAATGTGGAGGGAGGAACCTATTCTACGCTGCAGATGGAATTTTGTTGTTGCTCCATGAAGACAATTTACATAGTCTTCCATCTGCAGCCTCCGTGTGACGGAACGAGCCAAACCCTTAGCCCGTCTAGAGGTTTGGCCCGACTCTAGCCGGAATGTGTACATCTTTGACCTCAACCCAGCAAACTCCACAATAGGGATGCCATTCGCCTCGTCCTTCATAACACCGACAACCTTTTCATTATAGGACTTTATCCCGAAAGGGTTGTCGGTGTTATACCCAGACGTGTCAAATTCATCCTTGTTGTGGAGCATCACTTCATATGGATCGCGGTTCATCATGTAAATGAAGCTGTCCGTGTCCATATAAAGCAGCTTGGGGCTTCCAAAGCGAGGAATAGCGAATTCATAATGAAATCGATACATTCCTCACTTTGGAAAGGTCAAGAATACACATTCCGACATACACAGGTTTATTATAGAGGATCCGCACTTTCGCCATTTCCAGAGCTACAAAGTCTTCACGAAAAACGGTCATGTGTTTCAATCTGGGTGATGCTACGTAATTTCCGGGCACCGCGGGGACCCGGCCAACCTGTACACAATTTCACTTCGCGGTGTTTACGAATGTCCTCCATTGTTTTTCCGAAAATAGAATTGTTCATTAACTTGTAGAAATCGCTCTCAAAATCTGTGTTTAGCTTGTCGGCGAGAATCCGTGTTGAGAGAGATGTAATCTTTCAACCACGGTGACTGGTTGAAAGAAATCACGCGATGTATTTTGCTCACTTGCAACCCCAAGTCTACACATTGTTGAAGGACTCGGTAATGGAGGACATACCGTACCTTGTCCTCCAGTGTGGTCATCAACTTGGGGAGCGTAGAACCTACAGGGGCTTTGTGCTCTGGACATGGCGGTAGGTCTGCTAGAACGTCGTGTCTATCATGAGGAATCGTAAGGTCTACCTCCATCACGAATCCCCTGGGTGAATCAGATGCAACGCTCATAAAATCTATGCTCGCAATCTGCTCGGCCGACAACCACTGAAACCCACCAGAGGGTAGATACTCGGACATGGCCCAGCCGTACAGATTGTTTACGTCGAAGTACATGATAAAATTGTCTGGCACCTCGCGGTTGTACTCCGACATGTACTTGTTATTTGCCTTTGCATATCCTATGAGCACATTGGCAAATACCTCCGCGAATTCCGCGTTCGAAAAGGAGCAGCATGTTGATATCGGTCAGAAGGTCCAACTCAACATGTGTGCTCTTTAACATGGCCTGCCACGAAAGGCCTGGGGAAGTGTAAGTAGTGGGCAGGGTCCAGGGTGTATTTCCTCAAACATACACTCCTAAATTTTTCAAACAGATCTGCAAGTAACCGCACATCTGTCTCCATGTACAGACTTGCATATTCACCTAAATTATTGATCTGGAAAGTCTGCCACTACTTGTGTCGCGTGTTCGTAATCATCATCTGAAATTTCAGACTCCGACAACGAACTGTAAAATTTAGATTTTGGAGGAAGCGTGGCCTCTTTGAGCTTGTCCCACGAATCCATATATTCATAGGGGAAGACTCCTTTCCGCTTAACTAATTGAAACTTCTCAGGGTCGGCAAAATGAGCACTAGTAATTTTCATGTCGCCGTCCTCAAGGGTTCCAACCAGTTTGTCTAATGGGGACTGCATAAATCGATAAGAGTCCAGAAACCGTAACCTAATTGAGGTATGTTCAACCTTTTTTGAAAAAGAAATGTAGCGTTCAGTGTTTATGGGAAGTACATCCATCCCATCGCCATCGAGGTCGGATAAAGCCATAACTATGAAATGTGCATCATACCCTGAAAGATTATGGAAAAAAATGGGTATGTACTTTTTAGTCTTAAACTGCAAATTGCAGTCAGTTATGTGCAGCCCCCCTAAATTCACCTGTGATATGGACAGTGATCGCGAACCTTAACAGTCCCCGGTTCAATGTCTTTCTCACAGATGTGGCATACTGTAGCATCAGCAAATTCTGCTTCTTGCTCATCTGACATTACAAGAGGAATGCACCTCTTGTAAATTTTATCAACATCCTTGGCAAGCTCAACAAGTTGTTTCACAAGCCATTTCTCCGGGTTTGGGCCCGAGAAGGAGTTGAAACGTGACAGACTAGGTACGAGTGAACAAACGACCTGGTATGCCGCAGCGAATGGGGTATGCTTCTGGACTTTTGTCATGTGAGAGGCGTTGGGAGGTGGGCTGCATGAATCATAAGGTTCTAACAAACTTTCAAAATCCGCGTAAACGACGACGGGCACACGCTGTTTGTGTGCAAAATCCTTAAACTTTAAGGTTTTATCATCGTCGCCGGGCAAATCTACTCTTACAGGATCTGCCCTTGCACAATCGATCCCATGTCGGTACAGGAGATCTTTGTCACCGAAGTGCTGCAGACATCTGTCACATATGTGAATAGTATGGTGGTGATTACTTATTGAGGAACTAACTAGCCGCGACAAGTTGCGAATCCAACAATAATGGGAATTCCCACTACTGTCAGTATGCAGCAACATGTTGACATGGTTATCGCGTTTGTCTGCAGTTAAGTGTAAGGCCCCGGCAACTTCATTCCTACCGTTAATAAGATCCTAGACCGAAAACATTTACTGAAATTTCTAGGATTTTGCCTCTCGAATTTTGAAATATCTGATAGTTTTACCTGGAAACTTCAATACCTGAGAAATCGAAGTCATGGTTCTCGAATGCCTCCCTATAAGAACTAACTAGGTGTGCGCGTTTATTGCGGTGCCTGTACTTGAGCTGCAATGAGAGACCAAAGAAAGCAGAACTCATCATAGTTACGCACAGTTGACTACAGCTTTCTTTCTTTGGATATCAACGCGCAGAGCAACATAGGATGACCCTCTATAAAAAGGCTGGAAATGAGCTATGCTTATGTCGAGGGAAATTAGCCTCTCGAGGGCCTTTACCCGAGGTCTCTCTCCTGAAACTCTTCCAATTTAGTCCTGAGCTCCGACTTCACATAGATCTTATACCAATCAGAAGGTGAGTGCTGGTCGTGACCTTATGCATTTTGGTCAAAAAATACAAATTTGCGGATACGATATTTAATGCCTTCTGAACTGCAAAAGATGTAGCAAGACCACACTGAACCTTTACAGACGGGGTGGACTTGCTACTAACAATTTCACGGATTTTATTTGCCAAAAGTTCGTAACATGCGTCAATGAAATTAAGTGGTTCAATAAAATTTTCAGAATTTAGAATAGTGCCGGTGTATATTCTATTTCTAAAATGCACTCTGCCTATCTTCAAGGATTAAGCGCGCTGCATCTGGAAACTCACCCCCTATTGGTACATCATTGCGGCTGCTTCCCGCTATTGTGCTGTCACCTGCTGCTGGGTTTCTTATGTTGTTGTTGGTTGCAGGATTCGGCTGCCATGTGATGGCGATAGGCTGGTGTGGGGCAGCTTCTGCATGCTGCTGCTTTGGCCGGCAATGTGATGGGGTCGGCCGCCGTGATGACGTTGTGGCGATGTGTCCACGAGGAGTAGCAATGGCTGGCATGGACGTGGCCTCCTGCATGTTGGGTCCTGTTGCATACTGGGATTCCCAGGGTCGCCACATCTGTGGAGAAGGATCGTTCCTGTTGATGGCGGCAGGTCCGTCCATGTTAGCGGCCGACCCCTGTATGGCAGAACCTGAAACATGAGGAAAAAGAAAAGACAAATTTTAGTAACATAAGAGGAAAAATATGTTAACAGAAATAAATTATTTAAAGAAGTAGTAATGACTTATTCAAAGAGGTAATATTTACTTACCATTAGCTCTTTGGTTCTGAAGTGTAGAACAATGTGCTTCTGGCTGTGGTGAAGGCATATAACCCACAGCCGGTGAAGGATGGGTCATACGTCGTTTTTTAGAGTTACAATCTATTGGATCGTCATCATCACGATTACTAGAGTCCATATCTGAAACATAGAAACACAGTACATATATATTAATATAGAGAATAAACAAGGAGAAAAAAAAAATTCAAGTTAAAAAGATTGTGACTATAAAAATCATATGACGCACACGCATACCTTCAAAAGATAGTGGACTATGGCACGATGGAAAAACTTCCAAACTCCAATGTGAGGAACCTGAAACTGTGAAAAAGAAAATATATTTAACAACACGAAAGAAAAAAAAAAAACAATATGACAAGTAATAACTTATTCAAAGAGGTAATATTTACTTACCATTAGCTCTTTGGTTCTGAAGTGTAGAACAATGTGCTTCTGGCTGTGGCGAAGGCATATAAGCCATAGCTGGTCGTTTTTGGAGTTACCATCTATTGGATCGTCAACATCACGATTACTAGAGTCCATATCTGAAACATAGAAACACAGTACATATATATTAATATAGAGAATAAACAAGGAGAAAAAAAAAATTCAAGTTAAAAAGATTGTGACTATAAAAATCATATGACGCACACGCATACCTTCAAAAGATAGTGGACTATGGCACGATGGAAAAACTTCCAAACTCCAATGTGAGGAACCTGAAACTGTGAAAAAGAAAATATATTTAAAATCACGAAAGAAAAAAAAAAAAAAAAACAATATGACAAGTAATAACTTATTAAAAGTAATATTTACTTACCATTAGCTCTTTGGTTCTGAAGTGTAGAACAATGTGCTTCTGGCTGTGGCGAAGGCATATAAGCCATATCTGGTCGTTTTTTGGAGTTACCATCTATTGGATCGTCAACATCACGATTACTAGAGTCCATATCTGAAACATAGAAACACAGTACATATATATTAATATAGAGAATAACAAGGAGAAAAAAAATTCAAGTTAAAAAGATTGTGACTATACAATTCCCATGACATAAACATACCTTCAAAAATTACATCAATTAGTTGGTTGGATGGAATTTGTAGAAGTTCGTCGATTCCTGAAAAAAAAAAAAAAAAATAAATAAATCAATGATATAGCCAGAAAACTAACACTTTACAGTATGAACCACAATCGCTAAAGCATTCTCACCATAATCATCAAACTGACCCAACTCCGATAATGAGGGCATTTCTGTGGAAGAAACATAATATATATTATACATTTAAGAATAAGCAATAAAAGTGTACATATTTTTTTTTCCTTACAAGTATTACAGAACGTACCTTCGTAGTTGAAAAGATCTTCTGACATGGCTAACGTTCAGGAGAGACACGATGTTACTCTTCGAACTTTAGCACAGAAGTGAATACGAGATGGTGCGTGCAGGCTTTTTATACCTCTAGATAGGCATTCATGGGGCCTGTTCCAGAGCTGGTACGTTGTTCACTAGAGTCACTGTGTGGAGAGAGGGGGTTGAGCGTTTCTCATACTGTGATCCAATTGGATAAGAAATGGACTCCAGTGGAGTGACGGGGGTGTGGTTAAAATACTATGATCCAATTGGCGAAGAAATGTATTCCACGTGGAGTAGGGAGGGGTGGTTGAAAATACTGCAACACAATTGGAGAAGAGAGCTCGTGACGTCATAAATTCTGTGTGTGAAGAGGGACGCAGAAGTTTCTATAGAATAACGCCATTCGAAAAACGCAGCTGTTATTTTTGAGGGATGAAAGATGAATACCGCCATCTGCCGTCTGTGTATAGCAGTACGATATTTCTATAGGGACACGAGGGACGCAGAAGTTTCTATAGAATAACGCCATTCGAAAAACGCAGCTGTTGATTTTGAGGGATGAAAGATGAATACCGCCATCTGCCGTCTGTGTATAGCAGTACGATATTTCTATAGGGACACGAGGGACGCAGAAGTTTCTATAGAATAACGCCATTCGAAAAACGCAGCTGTTGATTTTGAGGCATGAAAGATGAATACCGCCATCTGCCGTCTGTGTATAGCAGTACGATATTTCTATAGGGACACTGCGAAAGCATCTGCTGCAAATGAATAACTCCATTCGAACTGC
>CM061920.1:357834053-357862862 GCA_031002005.1 Vandiemenella viatica
AATGACGTTTGCAGGTACTTCTACAATCTTATACCCTGGTGGTACTGTTGGAAAAAACTCGTGTAGTGTATGCCCCAGCTTATCGTTGACGTAATTTCCAGTACATATGTTGCATTCTACACGTATCGCGTTAACTTTGAATATCTGCACAGTGTAGTCTGAGGTATGAAATCCTGGCTTTAATACACGTCTCGAAAATCCCAGCAGTGAACCAATTGAGTTTGCTTTCGTGAAGTCTATTTCAACAGGTGTTTGTATCTCACACTTGAGTGAATTGTTGTTTGCTTTAATAACTAGTTTCTCGTTATTTGCAAGCCGAGCCAAATAGCTGGCCAAATCGTCAATATCATACGATCCCGTAGGAATATCTATCACTTTATTCTTCGAGTAATGAAATTTATTATTTGACTTATCAATATTTGGAATCGAGTTGTATGTTTGAAAATCTGCTAGGCCGATCGTATACTCACCTTGACTCAAATCTATCGGTGGAAAGTAATCACAGCTCAAGACCGAACTGTTACCTGACAAGCAGAGTGTCACAGACATGTGTTACCCCGAGTAAGGTTCATACAAGACTGATGTTAAACATTTTGCTGCAGGAATTTTAAACATAAATGTCCACATATGTGCGTGCCAAATTCCTGATGTCGTTGCACTATTGTACAGTATTCTGTTACCTGCAAAGTATCGCTGCAATTCCAATGGTGGAGGTAAGTCACCAAAACTGTCGAAATATTTCACCACACCATCCTTGTATTTGATGTATGCAACCCAGTGCGTCCCAGCATTTGCAGCATTGTCCAAGTTCACAATTCCACATTCACGTTCACTAATTTTTATAGGTAATGCATCGCGCATGAAGACACCACGAAAATGAGGTATACGCAAACGCTTTACATATCTACGTATATCGTCATCAGTCAAAGCCTGATCTGACTTTCTTTTTTTTTTTTTTTCTTTAATCCTGATCCACCTTTGCGATACGGTTTCAAATACAGACCTTTACCCCTCATTGCAATTGCCTCCATGGTTTCATTGTGTCGTTTCTGTTCAGTCAACTGCTTTTTTGCTTCTTTAGCAGCTTTGACAGCTCTGACGATGGCTGAGGCTCCACCAGCAATAGCTCCGGCAGCCGACAACCCGGCAAAAATAGGTATTAAGGGGAGGATTCCACCCTTCTTCGCCTTCTTCTTCTTCTTCTTCATCTTCATCGTCGTCGTCTTCTTTTTAATGCCTGCACCCAACTTTAACTTGGTTACGCATAGCGCCGTTAACTAGAAATGCAGCTGCCCGTTCACCGAACTTTGCATCTTTGGCCCTTCATTCTATTTGAAGCCTTCTCTGCGAGTATGCGGTCTGCATTACGTCTATCAGCGCCTTGCGCATACGCAATATCATGTTCTCTGCATGCGGCATCTAGTGGATTGATCCCTGTCTGACCGAGTTTCAACCGCTTTTCCAGTTTCGTCCCAGGTCCGCAGAACTGGTAGGTTGGAATGTGTGCTTCAATTGGCATTTTGTCAATTAACTTGTTTAAGAAACCACGTCCCTTCTTCTTCTTCTTCACCCTCCTTGTAGGAGGCATTGTTATCAACTGACTGATTTTACATGCTCACTTGCCTATATATATAGCCTGAGCAACTATCGGAACACGTCAATATGAGGTTCGTCAAACAGCGGGCAACATTACCCGTTAGTAATGTGGATGTTGCCGACACCAAGCGGGAGAATAGGAAGAAGAAGAACGGGCCTCTTTTACCCGACACATTGAGAGCAATAGTGTGTGGACCATCAAACTGTGGTAAAACCAATCTCATGTTCTCCCTGCTGGAGCACCCCAATGGGCTTAGATTTCAAAATGTTTACGTGTTTTCCAAGTCGTTGTACCAACCAAAGTATCAGTTGCTAGGTGAAATACTGAAACCTCTTAAAGAAATTAAGTATTTGACTTTTAACGATAATCAGAGTGTGCCACCACCTAGTGAAGCCCTACCAAATTCAGTGTTTGTGTTTGACGATGTTTCATGTGAGAAGCAGAATAATATACGAGATTACTTTTGTATGGGGAGGCATAGGTCAGTAGACTCTTTCTATTTGTGCCAGACATATAGCCGGGTACCAAAACAGCTGGTAAGAGACAACGCTAACTTCATTGTACTCTTTAAACAGGACGACACGAATCTCAGACATATTTACAATGATCATGTTAATACTGATATGTCGTTCAACGAATTTAAAAATCTATGTGGTTCCTGCTGGAATGAGAGCAAGCATGGATTTGCAGTTATTGACAAAGACTGTGATATGTATCATGGACGGTACCGAAACGGATTTGATTCATTTTTGAATAAATAGACAAGCACACTAGGTGCTGTCATCATTGCAACCATGGACAAGTTTGGGAGAACTTCAACGACACAGAGCAGGAGAGTTTTGGTGTACCCACCTCAAAACATACTTCTTACAAAGGACGGTAATTTGGATTGCCAAGGTAGAATACTCAAACATGTAGCTGACCCCATCGAAGATGATGATGTAGCATCCAAACGATACATTGACAATGCAGCTACCGCTGCGGCAACTAGCGATGTAGCAATGCTTCTGAAGGAAATACAATCGACAGTGGTTACTATGGTTGTAACTATTGCGGTAACAGATTTGATTAAAGATCAAGCATACATTCTAGAGACAGGTCTAAACTATTATGAAATTCCCGTCACTGGTGTAATCCTCTCAATAACCAAACCGGGCAGGGTTGATGTAATACTGAATTGGATTAAAACTACAAAGTTAGACTTTGTGAGGCTAGGTGATAAACTTATTTTTGTCCCAATTGCCCAACCCCACAAACCATTTACAGCAATATTAACTATAAAGTATAAAATAGTACAATAAACTCTCATAAACTTCATTCGATGCTTAAACATGGATACGTCAACAACTAAACGTGGCATCATAAAGGCCCGAAATGCAATTCGACGCAAGTTACTTGAACTGAAAACTGGTCAAATCGATTCTGAGAAATTTTTCAAAGATTCTTTAAGGCCTGTGACGGATACAATGGAAAATGTTTTCTTACCTCCACAACATCATCATCAGCAGCAGCAAAAGCAGCAATCTCCAGGTTTAATCAAAGAGTTCTTGAAGTCACTCAATCGAAGTGAAAGAGATTATGATTCAGTGTATGGTGTCCGGAAGAAAAATGATTCGCTAATGATTGGAAATACTCCTATGATTATGGATGGAGATGTTATTCTGATTGATGGAAATGAATATGAAAGAACTCAAGGCTTAATGGAACTGTTGTTCTTAAAAAACCCTAAAACATTTACCAGCATGGACTTGAAAAGTTATTATGAAATACTAAACATTACGAATGCCCACAGAGTTAACTTTAATCCATCTGAAAAAGTTTTGAAAAATACAACCACTAAATATAAAAACATAATTTCTAAACTTGCCAATCAGTCGGGTTCTGGTCTTCTTCCCATGAAGGAATATGTGTATTGGGACGATCCGAACGAGCTCGTTGAAAGATTGAAGTTACTTACCGCATCAACATCAGCAGGACATACTGCACACTCCAACGAAATTTTATCGGTGATTGAAGAACTTCGTGAGAGAGACATCATCGTGTAATATGGATCAAGTTGTGGCAGAACTTCATAGGCCAGCAAGAAGGAATTTCCCAAGACGGCGTGTAATAATCAAAGGCCTTGACGATCTGTGGCAAGCTGATATTGTTGAAATGATCCCATACTCTCGTAAAAATAGTGGCTACAAGTATATACTGATGGTGATCGATACTTATTCAAAGTTTGCATGGGCTCTACCTCTCAAAAATAAAACGGCTAGTGTGGTGGTCGACGCTATGAAGAAAATACTAAATGGTGATCGTGTTCCTAAAAATTTACAGACTGACAACGGGAAGGAATTTTACAATTCAAAGTTTAAGACACTCATGACTAACTATGGAATTAATCACTACTCAACATATACTCATCTTAAAGCATCAATAGTTGAGCGTCTCAACAGAACTATCAAGAATGTGATGTGGCAGGAATTCAGCAGACGTGGTTCACATAGGTGGATTGAACTTCTTCCACAGTTAATGTTTGATTATAATAACAAGTGGCACAGCACCATCAAGATGAAGCCATGCGATGTTAAAGATAACTCACTACTTTCAACAGTGTACAGCCGTATTAAGATTACTACTCCTGCAAAATTCAAAGTAGGCGACCATGTCAGAATTAGTAGGTTTAAAGACAAGTTTGAGAAAGGCTACTTGCCTAACTGGTCAACTGAAGTTTATACCATCACTAAAGTAAAATTAACAAATCCTGTAACTTATTTACTGAAAGATTATCAAGGTAAAGATATTGCAGGAGCATTTTACCAGCAAGAACTACAACTAACAAAACTTACAAGTACATTTTTGGTTGAACGAGTAATAAAGAGAAGGAAAAATATGATCTTGGTGAAGTGGTTGGGTTTTGATAAAACACATAACACATGGATTCATAAAAAGATTTAATTAAAATGTAAAAGATGTACATTCATAAAAAGATTTAATTAAAATGTAAAATATGTACATTTGTTCTTAATAAAAAATAAAAGGAAAAAATTACACAATTGTGTGATTTTTTCTTCTAGTTATCCTAAACCAAAAACAATGAACAAGCAACTCAACAAACTTGCAATGTATGTACGACATGATTCTATTCGTATACTTAGTCAATTTTTTACATTAAAAACATAGAAAAGAAATGTGTCTTATAATCTATGAATTCAGCAGCAGTAGCACACCCAAGCAGCATTTTTTTTTACAATAAAAAATGCCATAGCACTCAGAAAATAATATACATGTTGATTTTTAAAAATTGAAAATCCAATAGTGCACTGTATGTATGTACAGTATGTTGTACAACACAACTATAAAATTCAATATGAGTTTTTTTGATATGTATTTATATTATTTATACAACAGCACATGTACATAATTTTTTTTGTATGTACAGCACATATTTAGACTACCCTATTTTACAAGTTTTACGTCATTATAAGCAGTGCACTAATATATAAACACGGAATAAGCGGTATATTTTATCTTCACTCACACATTATTTACAATCATTCACACATTATTTACAAATATTCACTCATTATTTACAGAATCAGGAACAAACTTGTGCCCCCACGGTAGGGTCTCTATCCCGTGGGGGAAAATATACCGCTTATCGTCCGTCCTAGTCAGACCCAGTTTGGATATTTGTAATGTATTAACAATGTGGAGGGAGGAACCTATTCTACGCTGCAGATGGAATTTTGTTGTTGCTCCATGAAGACAATTTACATAGTCTTCCATCTGCAGCCTCCGTGTGACGGAACGAGCCAAACCCTTAGCCCGTCTAGAGGTTTGGCCCGACTCTAGCCGGAATGTATACATCTTTGACCTCAACCCAGCAAACTCCACAATAGGGATGCCATTCGCCTCGTCCTTCATAACACCGACAACCTTTTCATTATAGGACTTTATCCCGAAAGGGTTGTCGGTGTTATACCCAGACGTGTCAAATTCATCCTTGTTGTGGAGCATCACTTCATATGGATCGCGGTTCATCATGTAAATGAAGCTGTCCGTGTCCATATAAAGCAGCTTGGGGCTTCCAAAGCGAGGAATAGCGAATTCATAATGAAATCGATACATCCTCACTTTGGAAAGGTCAAGAATACACATTCCGACATACACAGGTTTATTATAGAGGATCCGCACTTTCGCCATTTCCAGAGCTACAAAGTCTTCACGAAAAACGGTCATGTGTTTCAATCTGGGTGATGCTACGTATTTCCGGGCACCGCGGGGACCCGGCCAACCTGTACACAATTTCACTTCGCGGTGTTTACGAATGTCCTCCATTGTTTTTCCGAAAATAGAATTGTTCATTAACTTGTAGAAATCGCTCTCAAAATCTGTGTTTGCTTGTCGGCGAGAATCCGTGTTGAGAGAGATGTAATCTTTCAACCACGGTGACTGGTTGAAAGAAATCACGCGATGTATTTTGCTCACTTGCAACCCCAAGTCTACACATTGTTGAAGGACTCGGTAATGGAGGACATACCGTACCTTGTCCTCCAGTGTGGTCATCAACTTGGGGAGCGTAGAACCTACAGGGGCTTTGTGCTCTGGACATGGCGGTAGGTCTGCTAGAACGTCGTGTCTATCATGAGGAATCGTAAGGTCTACCTCCATCACGAATCCCCTGGGTGAATCAGATGCAACGCTCATAAAATCTATGCTCGCAATCTGCTCGGCCGACAACCACTGAAACCCACCAGAGGGTAGATACTCGGACATGGCCCAGCCGTACAGATTGTTTACGTCGAAGTACATGATAAAATTGTCTGGCACCTCGCGGTTGTACTCCGACATGTACTTGTTATTTGCCTTTGCATATCTATGAGCACATTGGCAAATACCTCCGCGAATTCCGCGTTCGAAAAGGAGCAGCATGTTGATATCGGTCAGAAGGTCCAACTCAACATGTGTGCTCTTTAACATGGCCTGCCACGAAAGGCCTGGGGAAGTGAAGTAGTGGGCAGGGTCCAGGGTGTATTTCCCCAAACATACACTCCTAAATTTTTCAAACAGATCTGCAAGTAACCGCACATCTGTCTCCATGTACAGACTTGCATATTCACCTAAATTATTGATCTGGAAAGTCTGCCATACTTGTGTCGCGTGTTCGTAATCATCATCTGAAATTTCAGACTCCGACAACGAACTGTAAAATTTAGATTTTGGAGGAAGCGTGGCCTCTTTGAGCTTGTCCCAAGAATCCATATATTCATAGGGGAAGACTCCTTTCCGCTTAACTAATTGAAACTTCTCAGGGTCGGCAAAATGAGCACTAGTAATTTTCATGTCGCCGTCCTCAAGGGTTCCAACCAGTTTGTCTAATGGGGACTGCATAAATCGATAAGAGTCCAGAAACCGTAACCTAATTGAGGTATGTTCAACCTTTTTTGAAAAAGAAATGTAGCGTTCAGTGTTTATGGGAAGTACATCCATCCCATCGCCATCGAGGTCGGATAAAGCCATAACTATGAAATGTGCATCATACCCTGAAAGATTATGGAAAAAAATGGGTATGTACTTTTTAGTCTTAAACTGCAAATTGCAGTCGTTATGTGCAGCCCCCCTAAATTCACCCGTGATATGGCAGTGATCGCGAACCTTGACAGTCCCCGGTTCAATGTCTTTCTCACAGATGTGGCATACTGTAGCATCAGCAAATTCTGCTTCTTGCTCATCTGACATTACAAGAGGAATGCACCTCTTGTAAATTTTATCAACATCCTTGGCAAGCTCAACAAGTTGTTTCACAAGCCATTTCTCCGGGTTTGGGCCCGAGAAGGAGTTGAAACGTGACAGACTAGGTACGAGAGAACAAACGACCTGGTATGCCGCAGCGAATGGGGTATGCTTCTGGACTTTTGTCATGTGAGAGGCGTTGGGAGGTGGGCTGCATGAATCATAAGGTTCTAACAAACTTTCAAAATCCGCGTAAACGACGACGGGCACACGCTGTTTGTGTGCAAAATCCTTAAACTTTAAGGTTTTATCATCGTCGCCGGGCAAATCTACTCTTACAGGATCTGCCCTTGCGCAATCGATCCCATGTCGGTACAGGAGATCTTTGTCACCGAAGTGCTGCAGACATCTGTCACATATGTGAATAGTATGGTGGTGATTACTTATTGAGGAACTAACTAGCCGCGACAAGTTGCGAATCCAACAATAATGGGAATTCCCACTACTGTCAGTATGCAGCAACATGTTGACATGGTTATCGCGTTTGTCTGCAGTTAAGTGTAAGGCCCCGGCAACTTCATTCCTACCGTTAATAAGATCTAGACCGAAAACATTTACTGAAATTTTAGGATTTTGCCTCTCGAATTTTGAAATATCTGATAGTTTTACTGGAAATTCAATACCTGAGAAATCGAAGTTATGGTTCTCGAATGCCTCCCTATAAGAACTAACTAGGTGTGCGCGTTTATGCGGTGCCTGTACTTGAGCTGCAATGAGAGATCAAAGAAAGCAGAACTCATCATAGTTACGCACATTGACTACAGCTTTCTTTCTTTGGATATCAACGGGCAGAGCAACATAGGATGACCCTCTATAAAAAGGCTGGAAATGAGCTATGCTTATGTCGAGGGAAATTAGCCTCTCGAGGGCCTTACCCGAGGTTCTCTCCTGAAACTCTTCCAATTTAGTCCTGAGCTCCGACTTCACATAGATCTTATACCAATCAGGAAGGTGAGTGCTGGTCGTGACCTTATGCATTTTGGTCAAAAAATACAAATTTGCGGATACGATATTTAATGCCTTCTGAACTGCAAAAGATGTAGCAAGACCACACTGAACCTTTACAGACGGGGTGGACTTGCTACTAACAATTTCACGGATTTTATTTTCCAAAAGTTCGTAACATGCGTCAATGAAATTAAGTGGTTCAATAAAATTTTCAGAATTTAGAATAGTGCCGGTGTATATTCTATTTCTAAAAGCACTCTGCCTATCTTCAAGGATTAAGCGCGCTGCATCTGGAAACTCACCCCCTATTGGTACATCATTGCGGCTGCTTCCCGCTATTGTGCTGTCACCTGCTGCTAGGTTTCTTATGTTGTTGGTTGCAGGATTCGGCTGCCATGTGATGGCGATAGGCTGGTGTGGGGCAGCTTCTGCATGCTGCTGCTTTGGCCGGCAATGTGATGGGGTCGGCCGCCGTGATGACGTTGTGGCGATGTGTCCACGAGGAGTAGCAATGGCTGGCATGGACGTGGCCTCCTGCATGTTGGGTCCTGTTGCATATTGGGATTCCCAGGGTCGCCACATCTGTGGAGAAGGATCGTTCCTGTTGATGGCGGCAGGTCCGTCCATGTTAGCGGCCGACCCCTGTATGGCAGAACCTGAAACATGAGGAAAAAGAAAAGACAAATTTTAGTAACATAAGAGGAAAAGTATGTTAACAGAAATAAATTATTTAAAGAAGTAGTAATGACTTATTCAAAGAGGTAATATTTACTTACCATTAGCTCTTTGGTTCTGAAGTGTAGAACAATGTGCTTCTGGCTGTGGTGAAGGCATATAACCCACAGCCGGTGAAGGATGGGTCATACGTCGTTTTTTAGAGTTACAATCTATTGGATCGTCATCATCACGATTACTAGAGTCCATATCTGAAACATAGAAACACAGTACATATATATTAATATAGAGAATAAACAAGGAGAAAAAAAAAATTCAAGTTAAAAAGATTGTGATTATAAAAATCATATGACGCACATGCATACCTTCAAAAGATAGTGGACTATGGCACGATGGAAAAACTTCCAAACTCCAATGTGAGGAACCTGAAACTGTGAAAAAGAAAATATATTTAACAACACGAAAGAAAAAAAAAAAACAATATGACAAGTAATAACTTATTCAAAGAGGTAATATTTACTTACCATTAGCTCTTTGGTTCTGAAGTGTAGAACAATGTGCTTCTGGCTGTGGCGAAGGCATATAAGCCATAGCTGGTCGTTTTTTGGAGTTACCATCTATTGGATCGTCAACATCACGATTACTAGAGTCCATATCTGAAACATAGAAACACAGTACATATATATTAATATAGAGAATAAACATGGAGAAAAAAAAATTCAAGTTAAAAAGATTGTGACTATAAAAATCATATGACGCACACGCATACCTTCAAAAGATAGTGGACTATGGCACGATGGAAAAACTTCCAAACTCCAATGTGAGGAACCTGAAACTGTGAAAAAGAAAATATATTTAACAACACGAAAGAAAAAAAAAAAACAAAACAATATGACAAGTAATAACTTATTCAAAGAGGTAATATTTACTTACCATTAGCTCTTTGGTTCTGAAGTGTAGAACAATGTGCTGCTGGCTGTGGCGAAGGCATATAAGCCATAGCTGGTCGTTTTTTGGAGTTACCATCTATTGGATCGTCAACATCACGATTACTAGAGTCCATATCTGAAACATAGAAACACAGTACATATATATTAATATAGAGAATAAACAAGGAGAAAAAAAATTCAAGTTAAAAAGATTGTGACTATACAATTCCCATGACATAAACATACCTTCAAAAATTACATCAATTAGTTGGTTGGATGGAATTTGTAGAAGTTCGTCGATTCCTGAAAAAAAAAAAAAAAAAAATCAATGATATAGCCAGAAAACTAACACTTTACAGTATGAACCACAATCGCTAAAGCATTCTCACCATAATCATCAAACTGACCCAACTCCGATAATGAGGGCATTTCTGTGGAAGAAACATAATATATATTATACATTTAGGAATAAGCAATAAAAGTGTACATATTTTTTTTCCTTACAAGTATTATAGAACGTACCTTCGTAGTTGAGAAGATCTTCTGACATGGCTAACGTTCAGGAGAGACACGATGTTACTCTTCGAACTTAGCACAGAAGTGAATACGAGATGGTGCGTGCAGGCTTTTTATACCTCTAGATAGGCATGCATGGGGCCTGTTCCAGAACTGGTACGTTGTTCACTAGAGTCACTGTGTGGAGAGAGGGGGTTAAGCGTTTCACATACTGTGATCCAATTGGATAAGAAATGGACTCTAGTGGAGAGACGGGGTGTGGTTAAAATACTATGATCCAATTGGCGAAGAAATGTATTCCACGTGGAGTAGGGAGGGGTGGTTGAAAATACTGCAACACAATTGGAGAAGAGAGCTCGTGACGTCATAAATGCTGTGTGTGAAGAGGGACGCAGAAGTTTCTATAGAATAACGCCATTCGAAAAACGCAGCTGTTGATTTTGAGGCATGAAAGATGAATACCGCCATCTGCCGTCTGTGTATAGCAGTACGATATTTCTATAGGGACACGAGGGACGCAGAAGTTTCTATAGAATAACGCCATTCGAAAAACGCAGCTGTTGATTTTGAGGCATGAAAGATGAATACCGCCATCTGCCGTCTGTGTATAGCAGTACGATATTTCTATAGGGACACTGCGAAAGCATCTGCTGCAAATGAATAACTCCATTCGAACTGCTGCAAATGAATAACTCCATCGCCATCTGCCGTCTGTGTGCAGCAGCAGGAGTTTTGCAGCTGTGTCTTTTGTGGCCAAACAAAACAGAAATAACAACGAGGGGAACAGGGAGGTCAGCTGCTATAAACTGGCGTGTGTTCATTCAAATGGTCTCCAAATTGTTTGGAAGGGTTTCGAAGAACGCAGCTGTGTCTTTTGTGGGCAAACAAGACTCCAATAATAACGAGGGGGACAGGGAAGACATCTGCTGCAAACCGGTGTGTGTTCATTCAAATTGCAGCCCACCTGGAGTGATGGGTGAGGTTTGAAGTAATTCAACCCCATTGGAGAAGTGGAGTACTCCACTTGGACTAAGGGGGCGTGGTTTCAAATACTGCAATACAATTGGAGAAGAGAGCTCGTGACGTCATACAATGGCCGCCCGATTGGGGTGCGAGCAGGAACAAGTTAACCCTCGGTCCGCCAAATGGAGTGAGGGGTGTGGTTTTGAACAAGGTAAGGAGCTTGAGGGGACGGAGGGGGGAGCAGGTGTGCGCGGGAACAAGTTCACCCTCGGTCCGCCATATGGACTGAGGGGTGTGGTTTGAAGTAATTCAACCCAATTGGGGAAGAAGAAATGGACTCCACGTGGAGTAAGGGGGCGTGGTTTCAAATAATGCAATACAATTGGAGAAGAGAGCTAGTGACGTCATAAAATGGCCGCCCGAGGAGGGGTGGTGGAAAGCAGCTGTAATTGGGGTTAGGGGGAGCAGGTGGTCAAGTGGAATTACAATAGAACAATAGAACAAAGGGGGAGGGGGAGCAGGTGGTACCAAGAACAATAGAACAAAGGGGAGGGGGAGCAGGTGGTATCAAGAACAATAGAACAAAGGGTTAGCAGAAACGGCGCCCCTCTCCTACTCAACGGTAAAGCTCTTACCGCAATACACCAAGTGAAATTTTTAGGGATGTGGGTAGATATGAGATTAACATGGAAGAAACACGTAATGGAGTTACACGGCCAAGCAATGAAACGAATTAACATCCTGAAAGGGATAGCTAGTAATCATTGGGGAGCCGACCCAACAGTGTTACTGCGCCTGTACAGACAACTAATACGTAGTAAAATGGACTATGGGTGCATGCTATATGATGCAGCTACTACATCAACCCTAGTCAAACTAGACCGCTTACAATCATTGGCATTACGCATAAGTGGAGGATTCCTACGTACAACCCCCATTAACGTACTTCAGATGGAAACAGGTACACCACCGCTCTCACTCCGACGAAGTATGCTTACCAGACGTTTTATCTTGAAAGTCAGAGCTATGATCAACCACCCACTAAATTGGAAGCTAGGGGCTTTTAGCCAAATTATGTATAGGAAATACTGGAGAAAAAAGGCAACCCCAATTACAGTTAAAAATTACAATGAAATGAAAGAATGGCCAATAAAACAACATAAAATGAATCCAGCGTTTATAGGGGATACGTTGTAACGTGACGTTATCACGCCACGATACAATTTTTATTTTTATTAAATTGTGATTTATTTTAATTTATTCAGATTAAAATTTAATTAATGTTGATCTCGGGCAGCCCAAAATTGTATATAATTATATGAATATGCAAGGGTATTTCCTTTGAAAAGACTCAGAAAATGTGTGAGCATTGGATTTTGCTTGAAGCGAAGGGTCGTATATCGGAGCCACAGGAAGTGGACGGACAATAGCCCGCCTTGCTGTCGCCACCCCAAGGCCAGTCAGTCACCTCAAAACGGTTCTTGCAGCAAACAGGTGAAGGTCAACCTTCCCCCCCTTCCGCGTCAACAAGCATGGACGCGAAGAGGGACGCTAGCGAAAAGCCGCGAATCTGAGTGTGCATCGATACCACGTGATTTCCAACCTGCCTATGAAATCATCGGTAGGGGTCTTCACATGTGAATACAGGGTGTATTTCTTTCTGCCCGCCATGTTCCTGCGCGGGAGAGGGACGCCATCACCTTCCGGAGAGAAGGAAGTTACTTCTGGTCAGACCGCGGTGCCGTGCGGTCGATTGTGACTTCTGCCCGGACCACGGGCGAGACAAGTCGAGTCTTCTGGTCAGACCGCGATCCAGTGCGGTCGATTCTGACTTCTGCCCAGACCACGGGCAGAGAGAGGTCGAGCTGACTTATTGCCAGGCCAGAACTGTTAGGCTTGATCGGCACAGAGATCTGCCTGTGATCACTGGCTGGTGATCATTTTTGTCACGCTGAGCTGATAGCGTGACGAACTTCAGTGTTGCTGCCTACACTAGGTAAAGTGTTAACGCCAGGTCTGGTATCGTTGAGTTCTTGTGAGACTGCGAAAGACCCGTAAGCGACTTGAGCAAGAGACTTATGTTCTTTGAGCTAATTTTGACCCTGAGCTAGCCGGCATTTTATTGAACATTAATGGAATCTTTGCATTTCGCGAGTTCCTTGCTTTTCTAATTGTTATTTGATGGTGCCCGAGATTCATGTTTATCTCATGTATTCTCTTTGATTGATGATTGTTTTCTTGTAGTAGCGTATTGCGAACATTTGTTCCCGCTCACTAAATGTAACTTCGTCAGAGTATTTGCAAGTAAAGTAAAGTTCATATAATTGTTTGCTTGAGTAGATCGGCCAATTGTAACGTCTAGGCTTGCTTGACATTGCATTAATTTATATTAATATTAAATGTAAATGTGCCTAGCGGTGTAGCAGCCTATTGAACTTAATAAATTTATTTCATATGTCAGGTGTCCATAACGACCCGGCGTATGAAGTATGATGCTTGCCAATCAATAATTAATAATTGATTTATTAATTTTATATTAAAAATCATAATTTTATAAAATCCCCCCTCCCTTATTTTTCTCATCCTATTACAATTGCGCTTACAACGTGGGGCAATTAATTAATTAATCCGGGGAATTAATTAATAATCAAATGTTCAGAGTCTCAAAAGAACCAAGTTCATGACCTTAGGCATTTATTTTTGATAAATTTTAATGCAATCTGATTCATGTTAAGTCAGTTTCAGAATTTCAATTGCAAATTAATTTTTTTTCAATATGCAAAGTTCATTGTGAACGCATATAATGTCGAGCCAGTGCTTTGTCTGTGTAACATGTTAGCAATTAAGAACTTATTGGTGCATATTTTGCTCATGTTGGTTTGTTGTCGCATGATTCAACGTTGTGATGTGGTCTTGCACATTTTTTTGAATGGTTTGATGCTCAATATTCTTGATGGGATTTGTGCCTATGTTTTGTGAAAATTCTAAGATTTTAACTTGTACTAAAGATCGCGATGTTTGTAGTTTAACACGTTGCCTGCTAAAATCTTTAATCTTTATTGGAATTTTCCTATGCCATTTAATAGTCCTATGCGTTTGAGAACCGGACATAATCTAAAGAAATCAATATGGAAGCCTCACCCACCATGCAATATCCACCAGAAATGCCTCCCTGGGCCCGAGTGATGATGGCTGAGTTGATAAAGGGACAAGAAAGTATCAGAAAGGGACAAGAAGAGATAAGGGCAGATATAAAAAGGATGTTTTACACATTGGATGGGAATAAATTAAGCAAAGATAGTGAGGTTGAAGTAAATGTTTCTAAAGAGGATTGCAAAATTACGAGTATAGTCTCAGGGCTCGATGTAGCTCAATGTAGAGCTGACACTGAAGGCATTAAGGGGTATTTGTTTCATAATGACGTATCGGATAGTATTTCCCAGTGTGAAATTGGTCATGGTGAAGGCATTAAAGATTCTCAGGGGTATGGAACTAAAGATTTAGTGGGTGCTTATAGTTTCCAAGATGGAAGTACGTGCACACAGAATTCATCAAAAGAATCTTCGGGAGAAAAGGTGAATAGGAATATGGAACATGTTATACATGAAAATATAAACAATAAAGTTCCAATGATAATCCAGGATGATATTGATTTGCAGGGGGAGATAAGTGAATTTTCTAGTTATCTGTCTGCTGCTGATATAACTGTAAATGCTGATGGGAGTTACTGTGAAATTGAAAGAAGTTTGTTTGAACCAGATCAATCCATAGCTACATTTAAAGGGAGAGCAGATATTAGATTACAAATAAATGAAATTTCCCAGAAATTGTTGCATATTCAAAGGGAAATAGCTGAGATGTGTTGCTCGCCACGAAAATCAGTTAAATTTGGTGGTGCTCACAGAGATCGTGGTTACGCGAATTTTATCAGGGAAAATTTATCGGGTCTGATTTCTGTAGGGAACTTCAGAGAATCACGACTTAGAATTTCCTGGAATTTGGGTAGTGAGACTCTAATGACTGTGGCCTTCCAAACTGTTCATTACCTGAGAGGCGGGTTGCTTGCTAGCTTTAAAGAGGATATTCCTATCGGCAGATTTCAGCTGACCAGTTTCTTGAAACGAAACTCGTTAGAAACAAATTTCGAGAGCTCTGTTTGCCGAAAAACGATACTGAACAACAGGGATGGATACTGGAAATATGCTCAATGTGATCGCATGAGTAGACGCAACAGCAAATTAAAATTTGATGTAATATTGAATGTTGGTTGTAGATCCAAAGACAGGACTTTATTCCATTTTAAACATGGGACGTTTGAAAATGGAATGGAGAAAACAAATTTTGGATTCTCTCTTTCAAGGAAACTGAATTGTTAGAGTATACGGGTATCTATGCAGACAAATTGTAGGCAAATGAATTTTGTGGTATTATAAAAAGGTAGGGAATGGTTCTGGGTTAAAAGTAGGAAGTAATAATAAATTACCGTTGTATGCAGAACTCATCATTATCAAATAAATTTCTGACGACTGTTGCGGTCAAATAAAACACTTCGCGATCTGAAAGAGCACAGCTTTGTGAACAAGTGTTTACTGCTTGAGTAGAGTCGTCTCTAAGTAATTATGGGATGTTAACTTTTTTAAAAGGGGTACGATTGTTTAGCCATCTGATAAAGATTGTCACGGCCTGTCGTATTTTAAAGAAAACCTTCAGAATAGTAGTTGGGGAGAGAGAGATAAGATTCCTTTTCTTTTCAGTATTTGGGTCCTTACAATGTTGACTGCTGAAATAATAATTATGTAAGATCGTCTTGTACCGCAAAGGTGGCGATTCTTCTTTTGTTGGCATTCATGGAATATAAGTCCAATGGTTTTTTATATTGCTACGGCAAATGATAATTACGTATACTGTAATTATCTGTGTGGAAAATTTAGTCCACATTTATTGGCAGTTGTAAGAAGGACAAGTTCACTGACAAATGGGAAGGAGAAGGTTGTGTTAAAAGTAAGTTAGAGGTTAAATCTTTCACATACGATGACGTGACATTGAATTATTACCCGAATGGATACATGTAGTTTTAGATATTGTTATCTGTCGACCATTAAGTCCCATTGATAATTTAGAGATTGGTAAACAATAATTGCATTGAGATTATTTACGCGATTGTCGGAAGAAATTAGCTCAATTTTCACGAAAGCTAAAAAAAACAGAACAGACGGTAATGTCACATAAGAGTTCCAATTTCTGAAATGTGAGTTGTAAATAAATTAGCGATGATTATTGTATTAAAATTCGCACAAAATTAGAAGTATTAGATCCTACCATTCTGCATAGACCTGTTATGATTATGATGAAGTTTCCTATTAAGTGATACATAAATTGATAAGATTAGGAACAAAATGTAAACACTAATTGTTGAATTAGCGAAATAGTATTCATTTTGTAAGAAGCCTTGTGGAGAGCAAATGTTGTTGACATTAGTCTAAGGATAACGACCGCTAAACAGTTATTACAGCTGAGTGCCTGCGACTAAGTTGCGGTGTAGATTCTTATCTAAACTCAGGTAGAAGGGAGCCGCCAGAACAGATGAGAGCGAAAGTGTACAATGCCCGGGACCCGGGATTATAACGGTATAACGTGGACGAAAATATTTGTCTGACCACTCCAGAAGCAAGGAGGGTTTAAAATGTTGTTTTGAAATGATGTGGCGTCGGAAAGATGAAGTTTGAAAGAGATATATTCCTCAACGTGCAGTCTAGGATTGCTGTTGGTTTGCGAAAAAGAAGGCGGATATTTAATTTGTCGCTGTCACTATTATAATAGGTCAGGACACAAGTCAGATGTATGATTGCACCATTTCGGCAATGGGAGTAAAATGTTCCTATAAGGTTCCCACCGATGGGCTCGTACATCACCTGTATTACCGCCACAAAGCCTTTCAAATTTGCAGCTAAACGGCTGACAAAAAAGGGGATATGTAAAGAAATCACTTACTGACGCTTTGCATTGTGTAGAATACACGTATTGCGTGAGACACATACTCGAAACTCACTGTTATACGGGATGGCATATGGCCCGGGTATTTGAATGAAATCATAAGACCCTCAGTAGAATCTTCAGACTAATAATTTGAATGGAGATGTTTTTAATGAAAAGTCAATGGCGGTTTCTTTTACTTTATGTTTGGGAAATTATAACGATGATCTTGATGCATTCTTAAGTAGGAGGATGGCACAATCTGGTCTAGAAATGCAACATCATTCCAGTTTTCCGCGGTTTCATTTTTTTTGCTTTAGTTCATGGAGTTTCATAAAAGGTAACAGGACTCCGACATGAGCAGAACTTGCAAAATAATTAGGCAAAGAAATATTTCATTCACATGTAAATAATTTTGTGTTTGTCAATTTTTTTTATTTTTATTTCATGTTCTACTATGTTTTGTGTTGTTTAAGATAAGAATCTTTAATCGATAAGTTAATATGAAAAGGCAGGAAAGAAATCATGTATGGTTGTCCACATGTTGTAAAACAGTCCAAGGTCATGGACAGTCGTTCAGTTTAGAATTTGTGGCAAGAATCATAGCATTGTGGGTTCCCATATATGTAAAAATAACGATTACTGGTTACAGTGGAAGGTGGTTAGAATGGCTTAAAATAAAATTATTGTAATAATTTTATTTTCCCGTAGTTGGCCGTATATTGTAACGTGACGTTATCACGCCACGATACAATTTTTATTTTTATTAAATTGTGATTTATTTTAATTTATTCAGATTAAAATTTAATTAATGTTGATCTCGGGCAGCCCAAAATTGTATATAATTATATGAATATGCAAGGGTATTTCCTTTGAAAAGACTCAGAAAATGTGTGAGCATTGGATTTTGCTTGAAGCGAAGGGTCGTATATCGGAGCCACAGGAAGTGGACGGACAATAGCCCGCCTTGCTGTCGCCACCCCAAGGCCAGTCAGTCACCTCAAAACGGTTCTTGCAGCAAACAGGTGAAGGTCAACCTTCCCCCCCTTCCGCGTCAACAAGCATGGACGCGAAGAGGGACGCTAGCGAAAAGCCGCGAATCTGAGTGTGCATCGATACCACGTGATTTCCAACCTGCCTATGAAATCATCGGTAGGGGTCTTCACATGTGAATACAGGGTGTATTTCTTTCTGCCCGCCATGTTCCTGCGCGGGAGAGGGACGCCATCACCTTCCGGAGAGAAGGAAGTTACTTCTGGTCAGACCGCGGTGCCGTGCGGTCGATTGTGACTTCTGCCCGGACCACGGGCGAGACAAGTCGAGTCTTCTGGTCAGACCGCGATCCAGTGCGGTCGATTCTGACTTCTGCCCAGACCACGGGCAGAGAGAGGTCGAGCTGACTTATTGCCAGGCCAGAACTGTTAGGCTTGATCGGCACAGAGATCTGCCTGTGATCACTGGCTGGTGATCATTTTTGTCACGCTGAGCTGATAGCGTGACGAACTTCAGTGTTGCTGCCTACACTAGGTAAAGTGTTAACGCCAGGTCTGGTATCGTTGAGTTCTTGTGAGACTGCGAAAGACCCGTAAGCGACTTGAGCAAGAGACTTATGTTCTTTGAGCTAATTTTGACCCTGAGCTAGCCGGCATTTTATTGAACATTAATGGAATCTTTGCATTTCGCGAGTTCCTTGCTTTTCTAATTGTTATTTGATGGTGCCCGAGATTCATGTTTATCTCATGTATTCTCTTTGATTGATGATTGTTTTCTTGTAGTAGCGTATTGCGAACATTTGTTCCCGCTCACTAAATGTAACTTCGTCAGAGTATTTGCAAGTAAAGTAAAGTTCATATAATTGTTTGCTTGAGTAGATCGGCCAATTGTAACGTCTAGGCTTGCTTGACATTGCATTAATTTATATTAATATTAAATGTAAATGTGCCTAGCGGTGTAGCAGCCTATTGAACTTAATAAATTTATTTCATATGTCAGGTGTCCATAACGACCCGGCGTATGAAGTATGATGCTTGCCAATCAATAATTAATAATTGATTTATTAATTTTATATTAAAAATCATAATTTTATAAAATCCCCCCTCCCTTTTTTCTCCATCCTATTACAACGTGGCCCCAAATAATCGAGGTCCAAACACATGAAAGGATAGGCAAGCTAGGAGCCAAGAAAAC
This sequence comes from Vandiemenella viatica, assembly GCA_031002005.1. Taxonomy (NCBI): domain Eukaryota; kingdom Metazoa; phylum Arthropoda; class Insecta; order Orthoptera; family Morabidae; genus Vandiemenella; species Vandiemenella viatica. The sequence goes on from CM061920.1 coordinate 357,853,623, forward strand.
AGATAATATTACGATAGATCTTTGTAAGACGACGTTACAAACCCTGAATGAGAAATGGAAGACATGGAATAAAATTTACACGGATGGCTCCAAAATCACAGGCTCAAATACGAGCGCAGCGTTCTACGAAGAAAAATCATATGTTGGAAAAGCAGTTAAGCTACCGGTGGATATGTCAGTGTTCTCAGCGGAGCTATATGCAATATTAGAAGCCATTAAATATGCACTGGAAACAGGGGAAGAAAAGATTTTAATCTGCTCCGATTCACTAAGTTCACTATTATGTTTAAAAAATGGTCCAAAAGGGAAAACAAAGAACCATCTAGTATATGACATCATAAATGAGCTAAGCAAAGCACAACAGTTAAAGAAGAAAATAGAATTTCAGTGGGTACCGGGACATGTAGGAGTAGTGGGGAATGAAAATGCTGACCACCTTGCAAGGGGAGCAAAGGAACATGAAAACATCGATGGCAGGGTACCATATAGAGACTTACTAAGTAAAATCAGAAACCTACAGATGAAGGAGTGGGAAGAAGTAGGGGAGGTCCAATTCAGAACCAAAGGTGCATGGTACCATGCAATACAACACAGCATACCGAAACAGCCATGGTTTAGTGTAAAGGCAAGTAGGAAAGAAATTACAATGATAAACAGATTGCGATCAGGCCACGTTATGCTAAACTCCAAAAAATTTATACTAGGTTTGACAACATCACCGAACTGCGAGCATTGTGGGGCATATGAAGACATAGTGCATCTTGTGGTGGAATGCCGCAAATACAGCGAACACAGGAAATCAATCTTACAGAAAGACGGAAGCAATAAGATAACAGACTATGAGAGCCTACGACAATTTCTAGGGACTCCTACGGTAGATAAGATAAAACAACTATGTAAATATATATCTAAATGTAATAGGAAAATATGATGTATTATAAAGGAACGTAGTATATTTCATATCAAATGGACTAATTTTGTATGTTTGTGGGATATGGGTATGTAAATATATGTATGGGTATAGATATGTAAGTGTTCGTGTATGCGCCCATGTAAGAGTGTATATATGTAGATATGAGAGCTACTTTGTACAAGAGAACACAAATTAGTCTTTAAGGAATTTTTGTTGTGAGCAGGGATATTAATAGTTCTTTTCAAAATAAATAAGGTATCTCTTATAATATTTCTCGATTAGAACTATTGTTATGAGGAAACTATCAAGTTTTCCAAATCCAGTACAGGATGATAGGAAAATGTTTGTGGAGAAATAATGTATTATAAACAAATGTACATTTCTGAATATCAATTAGGTTTTTGTATGGAATATATAAGGACTTAGGTCTTAGATAGACAAATTAATTACAAAAGATAGAAAGATAGAAATTAATTTTTGGATACCCCTGTTTGTACGATGTAATGGGTATCATGTATATGCATAATATAAAATGTATAGGTAATATGTAAAATTTTTATTTCCTTCCAACACTAAATAATGATATAGGGATTATATGTTATTATTAAAGATAGAAGGATAAAAGTAAGAGAAATATGTAAAAGTTTTTATTGCTAATTGTGTCTTAAAATGATTTCTATGCAAAATGTATTAATGTCAACTGAGCAAGAATTTATTTCTGTAATTTGGTCAAAAATGTAACATTGTTAGCTGGTCAATATTGGCGAAAGCCAAGGACCAAATAATAATAAAATAATAAAAATAAAAAAAAGCATTATCTACATATTTATCATACTTTGGCGAAAGATGCACATCTATACATATAAGATTCCTGTATTCCTTGTGTCTCGTCTGAAAATGCCTGTATTGTGAGACAACTTTACGGAGATGTCACTAGGGAACACAAACGATAACTTTTGCCTAATGCATTTTGTAAGACTAGGCTTCGAATCATGGTTATGGAACCGGACTTCCATTTGCAAGTCGAGGCAAATGGCAAAATAGTTTCCTCTTTTTTTCCAACCATCTTCCGCCAGTTTTAACTACATCGACGTTACAAATCTAGCATATAAATTCCGACATTTGGGAAGTGTTAGAGTGAAAATTAACCTGTAATAGCCATAATTATTTGTTTGGACCTCTGTAAACATATTGTTAATAGTTCAGTATTCCAGTTTTAAAGAAATTTTTGGATCTGTTGTTACTCATGAACAAGGTACTGTTTTCATTTTCAAGTAACCGCAACTTTGTTTCTCTAATAGTTTCGTGAGCTGTGAATTAAGTACTGTGTATGTACACAAGTGTGAAAATGTCACACGCATTGTTCTGAGACTATTATATTTGTTACTCTTCCCACAAGACGAAAATACTCGGAAGGTGATGTAATATGAAAGCAAGAATAGCAAGTAAACTGCTTACATTTTCTGGATTTTGATTACAGTTATTAACTAAGTGAAACACACACACATTGACTGTTACAGAAGCTACTACCTAATCTAGGAAAACGTAGCATACATATTATCCGTGTGACCCCATTTCACACAGCTTATTGTGGCCACTTCGCTTTGTGTCCTAATGAGCAGGCCAGGGTACAGAAACAAACAAACAAACCGGTCTGTGTGCCAGGTGCGCCGAGTTTGAGCCCAGTCCTTGACCAGACGCAAGAAGCCCAAACTCCTACGTCGTGAGAAATGGCCCAGCCGCTAGACTGACGGGGACAAGCTGTCTGCTGGTCTCTGCTACGCAGACAACTCCATCATTCACCTGGACAGCTCAGACATGCATCTGCTACGTCACAGTGTTAGCGTAACAGCAAACCTCCAGGGTGTCCATTGTCGATGAAACTCTCCATCAAACGGCCACCATTCTCATTTTGGGACGCTATTGTGACATAACAGGCGGTAAAGCGTGGACGCTCCAACTGTCAATGTAACAAGGAACGTAATCATAAGATTTAAGATAGTTATGTACGATAATTAGCGGTGATTTTAATGTGGTGATAATATTTATTCACGGCAAGTGAAATAGCGAGAGTGTTTTCTGCAGAAGGGGGAGAGATAGAAGTAAGGCAGCCTTGGAGGAAGGAATTTGGATGAATGGGGGGGAGAAGTTTTTCTATGGACTTGCTCGTAAACGGGAGAGCGGTCTGGTGGCCCAGAGATTAAATTGTCTGCCTGAGGATCTAAAGGTGGCCCGTTCGAATACCTGTCTCGGCAGGGATCTTCACAGACTCTTAACCTGACCTTCATCTCTGGCAGAGCTTGCCGTGTAATATGAAGTGTGCCAGAAGGCTCCAGTGGTTCGGCTTCCACTTTAAACTTTAGGTCCCCTTTACCCGGTAGGACTACCGGACCGAGCGTGGTGGCTGAACGGTTACCGTTATGGCCTTGCATTCGGGAGGACGCGGGTTAAAATCTCCGTCCGGGCATCCAGATATGGGTTTTCCATCGTTTCCTCAATCACTCCAGGCGAATGCCGGGATGCTTCCTTCAAAAAGGCCATCGCCGAATTCCTTCCCGTTCCTTGCCCCCATTACCATCCCACCTCTACTGACCTTAGCCGTCGACGAGGCGTAAAGCAATAAGTAATAAAAAGATCTACCGGGTTAGGTTAAGGAGGTTATGAGAGGGGTGCTATGCGCAGCAATATAAACCCTGTCACCAGGTCATTACGACCAGATGGAAATATTACGATATAAGCCAGAGAGGTTGAAATGACTAGTAAGGTTATTAGATAAAGTAAGCAAAACAAGAGTGAAAATTACAGTATGACTAATGTCTAAACTGGCAGAAACTTTCCACTTCTGTGGAGAATACTGTTTCTCCGCAGTAACTTCAACCGTCCTGTTGGATCATATTGCTGTGCCACTATGGTGGCCAGCCACGTAAATTGGTTCGATCCGAGAAATTGGCAGAAACGATCAACTTTTTTCTGATTGTCAGCAGAGTAACAGGGGTGGCGGTGCACGATTCTGAATCACCAGGCTGTGTATCTAAGGCATGGGTTTACTGACAAACTTGTCCCCAGCGCGTCTGGAGTAATAGCGTACCACACTGTTGATGGCGGAAAGAGTCGTTAAACTAGGCACCCCTCGTGTCTGTCGCAAGATTTGGACTCGATAACCCGGCGCTGGGTTCCGTAATATCGTTGCGTCCAGCGACAGTCACTCAATCACCTACCCACATAGAATAACACCTAGATACACACGCGAAATAAGCTAGCCGCCCTAACTTAATATCTAGCCTGGTACAATCCGTGTAGGAGTGTCGAAGAGGGCAAGAAATCTTTTTAGTCCTTTTTCTTCCTCTTCGTCGACTTCAACTTTATTGGAGGCGAAAAAGGACTGGAACAAATGTACGGGAAAGAATTTGGCCATTTGCTTTAGAAGGAACTAACCCAGAATGTGAACCTGTAGTATGAGGTGCACGTAAGAGCGATATCGACACGCGCTAGTTCTACTAAACTCAGTAGCTAAGCACGCCTGGTAGAAGACCACTTTTTTCGGCCACTAATTGGCTCTGAAGCACGCTTAGCTATAACAAGTGCGTTTCGCAAGTAGCTCGCAGGAGCGCGCTGGCGGCATTCCCAGGTGCGACACAGGTGCGCTAAGCTAATTAGCTCATGTCTATCAACAGAGAAAGTGTGGCAGTCGGCGGATAAAAAAGTTGTGGATTTCTGGAAGATGGACAAGGTGCAATTCAGAGATAATAGATGCCTGAGAATAGTGAAATTAGCATGGGTAGAGGCGGTTTGCTGGACCGGTTTTTAGATCATATGATAAGGTTTGTTCGCAGTAAACTGTTTCCTGTCGAATGTGATTAGCATCGACGTCTGAAAACAATATCAAGATTCACTCTTCGGATTTGATCCGTAATTCAGTCAATGGAAAGTTTAATGTGTACTAATAGAAGAAATACATGTAAAAAGTGAACAAAGTCTTTGTCTAACCGCGTTTAGAGCTGCTCATAATGGGAATCATACTATATCTGCATAAACAAGTAGGGTGGGCTGTTGATTTCCTATTTTCGTCTAAGGATTCCTGTATGTGTACATTTGACTGTGATGAGTATTGTTAAGTATATGGTAAATAGACGACGCATGTTTCGTATAAACTTATTGGTAAACATGCGTACTCCCACTTTCACTTACGAGTGTAGTGAAATACTTCGTCCACCAACCTATTTGGGTCGGAATGACAGGAAAGATAAAACTAGAGAAATAATGTGCCGCACTGATTCTTATATGAATTCTTTTTTTCCTCGTACCATTAGGGATTGGAATGCACAACAAAGAGATTAGGTTTGGTGCTGAGCACCCTCTGCCATCCACAGTTTTGTGAATTGCAGAGTATATATGTAGATGTGGATGTAAATGTATATTCGGTTGGGTTTACGAACATGACTAGCTTCAGAATGACGATAAAACTACATGTTCGTGGTGCTTCTGACTATTCAACGGCCCTTTGCCAAACAAAACTAAGTTTTTTATTTAGCGGCACTAGACGGATAAGTCGCAGAATCGTTAATAAATAGGCCATGTTTCTTCTATAACGAAATATCACAGCATTCGGCTGTAGTGATTTCAGAAGGCCATGGAAAACTTAAATTTGTATGAGTAAATAGGTGATGAAACACGGGTTCTTCCGGAAGGCAAGTCCGAATGTTAAACACTTATCCACAAGAGTCCGGAGTTTAGTAATCACCACTAGTGTGTATATCTGTGTATTCTTAGTGTGTTTGTGTTTGTTTTTATATGTGTGCTTTTTTGTATGCGTGTGAGTTTCTGTGTACATGTCCATATTAATTTGTTGTTGCATTAGTTTGTGTATTTTGTGTTTGTGTGTGACCAAACCAACAAATATTTTAGAGAGCACATCTTTACTTTTTTCTCAACTTGACTACATTTGATTAGTTGTTCTAGTGCGTACGAGAACGGTACATATCAGAAAGTGACCTCCAGTTTCTGACGACTGATCGACGAAATGTTGATACACGTGGATTATTTCTAATCGCCTTTCGAACTCACTTTCGACTGCTGAGCTGCTAGTGTAACCAAACACGTCTCTGCTATTGGCTTTCTGTGCCGCGTCTGGAAGCAATCATTACGGCCTTGGACGGCGCTTGCTTCGGTCTGGTGCGTGCTCCGGTTTCGCTGCGAAATCACTGCAGTTGCTATATAGCCAAAAAACAGCAACAAAATTGAAACTTGCTGCTATACTGTCGCACAGATTGGTTTTTCTTTAGAACACTAGGTTATGTAACAATTGCAACCTTATCACTTATCAAGGTAACAAAAAAACAGAACGGTTCTATTACGTGACATTAAATATAGATTATCTGGTACAGTTAGATTCAGAAACTTCAAGGAGAGGTTAAAAGTCGAAGCTTTAAAAGGGAATAAAGAAAATAATGTATCGGCTGTGACATGAAATGAGAACGGCGGAGGGGAAACTGCCATAGTTAGCGCACTTGAACAAAGCGAAGAGAAGGAACCCTGTTGAAATATCACGTACAAGATGGACGGACCAGGTAAAGAAAGTTGTGGAGGAAAAAATTATTAGTGACTGTCAGATATGGAGGAGTACTACCCGCAAAAGCGGAAATACCAATTGATCATTATGATCTGGTATGATGTTAAACATTGTTCAATAAATGACTGTAGGACCCACAAGTTAGAAAAAAAAGGAGTTTGTTTTATTCTCTCTTCGGGGGCAAAAAAAAAAAAATTGTCCTCGAATTTTCCTATCTGTTCTTCAAACAGTTTTGTTAAAATGTTATTCGCAATTCTACCATAGCTTCATTGATTTAAGTGATATTTCTGTATTTATGTGTGTGACAGAGTTATTTTGAGATTACGAAGAATTAAACGGAATAACTCGCAGCTCAATCGGAAGAGCCATGATCATGACTCAAACCTTGAAAAAAGTACAGAATTTCCTTCTTGTAACTGCTCACTTGTCTTGTTATAATATTAGACTGGAATTTCTCTCTTTGTAATGTAAAACGTAATGTGTTGGTGACAATTCTAGCTTTGTGCTAACGGTTATACTAGGCTACGAAGTGGTTGGGTCCAACTCCTCCAACATGCCATATGGATTGGACAGTGACTACACTTTAACTGTGACAAAGTAAAATTAAAAATTATTGATAACAGAGCATAAGAGCAAGAAGTATAAGAGGTTATGGTCTCACAGACAGGTAAGGAAATGTCTCCCCATAACATGGGGAGACAGTAAGTGTTAGAAAACACGAACGAATCAAAAAAGCTAACGACAGTCACTGATTCCCACAGAAAAGACTAACAAGTACGTGGTTTTTGCATTTATCGTCGTTCTAGTAGAAATATGCATAATTTCCACAAATGAAATGTTGATTGAGGTTTGCTGACCTCTGATGAATAACACTTCACAACTGTGATTTATTTCTGATGACATTACAAATTATTGAAATGAAATGGTGATTCTGCTGTTCCATCCATATATTTATGCTCTTCATACATATGCCAAGAAAATCTTACATAAAGTATGACAGTATATTCAACATTTTAATTTGGAAGAAATATTTAAGTAATCCTGAAAGTATTAAAGGTGGCCTGTTTTACACCTGATTCCTAAACACTTTTTGATATTGTTTTTCCAGAGGAGTGGATTCTTTTCCACGAAATATTTTTAAGGTAGTTGTTTTTATAGCCGATTTGTCATCTGCCTCTATTCGCCAGAAACTACATTCCTACTTACCTCGTTGTCATATAACAATCGTTGTCGGCGACACCATTTCTTCTATTATTCTTTGGTGCCAGAACTGGCAATTTTCCTAAATTTGTTCTGCCATTCTCTCCCTTCCAACATAAAATTCTATAAATTCTTAAACCATTGTTTTCAGAATTTATTATTTTCAAATTCAGTTTCATTCTATAGCTCCACTTCGGCATGCTGGTTTAGATTCATTTCTGAGCTTCCAGATGAAATTACCGAGCGCGATGGGTGAGTAGTTAACGCTCTGGCTTCGGATTCGGGAGGACGCCGGTTCGAATCTCTGTCCGGGCATCCAGATTTGGGTTTTCCATCGTTTCCTCAAATCACTCCAGGAGAATTCCGGGATTCTTCCTTTAAAGGCCATGGCCGAATTCATTCCCGTTCCTTGTGCCCCGTCCAACCTGCCTAATTATCTCGACAACGACGAGGCGTAAAGCCATAAGTAAAAAAAAATATATATATTAAAAACTGCTTAGCTTTAGAAAATTCATTTTGAAATGTGCGACAGTTATATTCTATGCTAGCTGTTGCGGCAACTACTTTTACGTGTAGTGCTAAAGTACGAAACTCTCGTAAGCCGATTATGTCATAGTTAACACATCGCCAGCAGGGGGGGGGGGGGACGTAATATGATGACGCTCGTCCACTGAAATCACGATAAACGTCTCGACTACCCTTAGTAACTGAATCTACACTGGAGTTTTTGCGCAATTCTCGTTCGACCAAAAATAGATACCGATTTGTGGACAATTTTTATCTTAAACTTCTCAGCTCTCCGACTTCACATCAAAATTAAACATCCCTTGAGATTATTGGCTGTAAATTATTCGAAATCCCAGCAAAATCCATTTGTTTTGCGCAAATAATGTTCAACATAAAATGAATACTAATTTGTGAGCATTATTGTCTTACAATTCTCCATTTTCCGAGAGCTCATCAAAATGAAACTGTAATGTGACTCTTTGCACCACATTCCATGGAGAATGTGTTATATTAATGAACGCATATTAGATTAACTATGCGTAAAATCTTGGGCGATTATTTTCTTTTTTTTTTAGATAATTTTAGTAACATATACAAGGCTGTAAAAAAAGGCGGTGACGCCAGTGTAAATATTCAGCTTATATTAATGAGAACGTGCAATGGACAAAAAGCATTTCGAACGGAGAGTATTAAGTTTTGTGCTGGCTTCGCGAGAATGCGTCCACGGGAAGAAAGTGATCTGTAGATAGATTCCTTTACTCAGTCGGGACAGACCGACTCCAGCTTCGCACAAAGAGAGTGGGATGGGGTGGTTTTACCTGAGCTTTAGGGGGCGTCCATAAATTACGTGAGGTGAAATAGGGGGGGGGGGTCGGTCGAAATCTCACCAAGGAGGAGGGGGAGGTCAACGGAAATCTCGCATGAGGTTTTGGAAATTTTTGTTGGACTGTAGAGCTAAAAGAAAGTCTACAAAAGTTGCGACGACGATTTCTAGGGGTGGGGGGTCTCATGGAACAGATCTCACCATAGGGAGGGAGGGGGGGGGGATCGG
>CM061920.1:357863862-357972998 GCA_031002005.1 Vandiemenella viatica
TTCCCCCCCCCCCCTTTCCCACGAGTTGCCCCTGTTTTAACTTTCTCTTCAAACTGTAAATATTTCGATGTATATATCCTCTTCATGTATTGTTTAAGATCAATAAAGAATAGAAACATTGACCGCGATTGTACGAGAAAGTTTAGGCAAACGTAGTTTGAATTCATAAATCAATTGTTCTCCAGTCTTGATTTAAATTCAACACAATCGCATAAATGTGAACAAGGATTTTTAATCTTCTCGTTACTATTGACAGCGTTGCTGCTTTCACAAACATATCTAGATCTTCACCTTCCATGATATAATCATGTGACGAATGTTAATTTAATTTATTTCGCTAACAGACACCAAATGAACACAAACTAAAAAGTGGCAATGTATTTTTGATAAATCAGTCATCAATAGAATTTTAAACGTGTAGTGAGCGCTAATTTGCAGACATAAAATACAAACACACCACAACTCTAGAGTTCCCACTCACAGCCGCGTGGGTTCAGTTCATCCAGTGTTTTCAGTTTCTCCACTGTGTATAATACAAGTAATTCCAGACACACCACAGGACGGACACGACAAGCACACTCACATACAACACTTAAACACCAACGTCCTCGGCCGGACTCGAACCGGCGATGCAAAGCCAGTACTCCAAACCCTACGCTACCGAGGTCAGATGATTTTTTTTTTTTTTTGCTGCCTTGCGGCTGTGATTGAAGTCCCACTACCTTCGGTAGTATAACTTCTAGGTGTTAGGATAGGGTGTTTATTTTTTGGGACACTTTTTATTTCACTTTCAGGGGAAAAACCAGGGCTATGACCATCTAGGATGGTCTTAATGGTGAAAAAACCCCTGCGGAGTTCATGTACTGTGCTGCTCTATGATGGCTGGTATAGAATACTGAGGGGAACTTTATACTTATGCCAACGTCTCGGCATTACCGTTCCAATCGACTCAGTTCTTTCGTCTCTGGCGTCGTTCAATTTCTTGTGGAATTTTTCTGTTAGATTAAATATTTCGGTATTGATTAAGGGAATATTGTCTCGTTATGTAGAGTTTCTATTGGTGTATATCTGGGTGCGTTTAGGATCATCCTTAGACATCTGTTCTGGAGTAGCTGGATTTGTTGTAGATTGGTTTGGCTTGCCAGGCCCCATATCTGGCATCCGTACATTAAAAATGGGAGAATAACCGATTTGTATATTCTTATTTTTGTATTAAACTGTAGGTTGCTGCTTCGTAATACTGGTGAAAGGTTGGAAATAATTGCTAGTCCTTTTGTTTTCCTATCCATGATATGTTGTCTAAAAAGTAATTTGTTATCCAGTAATATACCCAGGTACCGATGTTCTTTAACCCAGGGGATATTTTGGTTCAAAATTTTTAAATTTTGTTATTTCTGGTTTTTTTGTGAAATAGATTCCCGCACATTTTCCAGGATTGATTTTGATTTTATAGTTTCTGCACCATTTACTGATTTCATCTAGTCCTTGTTGTAGGTGAGTAACGTTAAGATCATGTCTTCTTCCTGATGTGTACTCTGTAGTGTCATCGGCAAACTGTGCCAGATTCACATAAGGCGGGGTCGGGATTTTGTTTGTATAAATTTTGAAAAGTGGCGGTGCGATAACCGATCCTTGCGGAATTCCAGCTGGAATCGGAAGAATTGAAGACCTCTGTCCGTCAACTTCTACGTAGAATTTTCTGTCGGCTAAGTAACTACCGATGAATTTAATGTAGCAGTGTTTAATAGCCGTTTGAGTCCGTAATTCCTGTATAAGTTTAGCGTGCCAAACCTTGTCGTAAGCTTTTTCTATGTCTAAAAATACTGCTGCTGTAGATTTGCTAAAGTTAAAATTTTTTGTTATATCTTCTGTAATACGGAGGAGTTGAGTTGTTGCAGTTACGCGGCTTTGAAATCCGAATTGTTCTGGTCTTATCGTCTTTTCTTCTTCGAGACTGGTGTTAATCCTCTTCAGCAGTATTCTTTCTAGTATCTTTGATGTTGACGAAAGAAGACTAATTGGGCGGTAGTTTACAGCTTGGCGGTGGTCTTTTCCACGTTTTGGAATGGCTTTAATTTTTGCTACCTTCCATGCTGTGGGATAATAACAATTTAGGAGACAGCTGTTAAAGATTCTAGTCAAAAGCACTAATCCCTTTTTCGGCAGGTTTTTCAAATGTATGTTTTTTATTTTGTCATGTCCTGGGCTTTTATTTTTTGCAAGATTCTTTATTATACTTCTTACTTCCCTCGGGGTTGTAAGCTCTGGCTGGTCTGCAGTTGGTTGTTGGAGGATTTCCAATGCGTGGCTTTCAGTTTCCTCGGCTTGTCGGATCTCTGCCGGTGTAAGTTGGTACTCCGCTGTGGTATACTGAGATGCGAAGTTTTCAGCTAGTAATTCAGCCTTTGCTACAGGTAGGAAGCAAGGCCCTGCCGGACCATTTATCGCGATGTTCGCTTGTCGAGGTTCTTTTAAGGCTCTAATTAGTTGCCATGCCTCTTTGTTCTGCAACAAAAGGCTTGACATTTTGTCCTCCCACTTTTCAGTTCTTCTTTCTTGTAGCCTAGCTTTTAGTTGCCGTGCGAGTTGGAGGTATTGTCTCTTGTCCCTTAGATCACGGTACCGATACCAAAGTTTTCTGTATCTGTTTCGCAGATATCGCAGATCTTGCAAAATGGCTGGAAGCTCCTCTCGTTGATGGTTATCCAAAACGATTTAAGTGGAGGCTCTACTTTCCGCTTCTAAAACTACCTTGTCGAAGTGTTGTATAGCTGCTTCGATTCGCTCTGTAGTAGAGACATTATATGTGGTTCGTATCTTATTGTGGATAAGTCTAGTAAAGTGGTTCCAGTCAGTTTCTTTTACTTTCTTTGGTTTCACGTCAGAGTAGAGTCATCTTTGAATAGTGAGCAGTACAGAGAGGTGATCTGATGAAAGGTCATTCAGCGTTGACAATTCTATGTGTCCGGAATATCTTTGGCGATTATAATGTCCAGCACGTCTGGTCTATGTCTCGGGTTGAAGGGAATATGCATCGCTTCTGATGGTCCAAAGACTTCTAAGTTCCTGAGATCGCACATTTGTAACAACCGTTCTCCTCTTCTGTACTTGTTCTTGAATTCCAAATGGAGTGTTTGGCATTAAAATCTCCACCAATTATGACCTTGTTGCCCACAGCCATTATCAGGTCTAGGTCCTGTTCATGTAAGTTCTTATTTGGGGCTAGATACGCACTGACAAATACTATGTGTCCTTCTCTTGAGTGAATGCACACGGCTGTAGCCTCTAGGTCTATAAGTTGTGGATTGGTTATTGGAGCGTGTGACAGGTTTTTGCGTATGCCTCCTCCTCTTTGTCCTACTCTATCCGTTCTGTAAACTTGGTATCCAGTTAAACGAAAAGTGTCTGTTGGCTGAAGAAAAGTTTCTGTTATTAACATGATGTCAACTTCTTCTCTGTTGAGAAAGGTCAGTAGTTCGTTTCTCTTGTTCTTAACGTTGTTTGCATTCCATATAGCTGCTGTCATGTTTTTCAGATAGGGTGTTTGCGCCATTATTTCGCTAGGGCCATTACACCTTCAAGCAAGACTAGTAGTTTCTGCAATCCTCGTGCTTTTTTCATTTTAACCATTGTTTTTTAAGATTTTGAAGAATTTTTCCATTTCTGAACCGAAAAAATCTGTTGATTCATTCTTATCTTTCTTGTTGTGTTGGGACTTCTTTTGGCGGTCGTCATCGGATTCGTCTTCCATATAATCATTACTATCTTTCGTCTTCTTCTTTTTTTATGGTCTTGTCCGTTTTTATTTGTTGACTGAGACTTATTTTTTGATTGATCATCCCCTGAAAGGGCGTTTGTGTATAAGCGAGTCTGTTGGCTGCTCTTATTTTGTTCAGTCATTCTTTGTTTTATTCTTCTTAAGTTGTCTGTTTCAGTGGCAGAGTTTTTATCTTTCTTGTCTTTTCCATCTTTTTCTTCTTGTCGCTTATTTGTGCGTGGAGGGCGTAGCAGTTTCTGATACTCTGGGCAGCGTCGCCAAAAGGCTGCATGATCTCCCTGGCAATTGGCACACTTTGCTTTTTCCGTTTTGGGTATCCGACAATCCTTTGTCAAGTGTGACTTTGCACACTTGACACATCGGCTTGTAGGTAGCAATAATTTGAAGTATGTCCGTGCCTTAGTCATTTGGTACATTGGGGTGGACCATTCTGAGAACGATACCGTTCTATTTGGACTCTCATATAAAGGATAGCTCGTTAGTTGTAGATTCTGTCCGAGTGCTGGCCGTTTGGCAAAGTTACAGTAAATGTTGGGAGGGGGATGAGCTCCTTTTCTTCTGATTTCGCTTTTTAAATTGATGGACCGCTTGAATGTCGTAGCCTTTGGCTCTGAGATCTTCCTCAATTTCTTCTGTTGCTATGGAGGGTGGTAGTCCTTTAATAACAACTTTTAGAGGCCTGCCTTCTTGAACCTGATAGCTGTAATGGTTGATACTGCTCTTTTTAAAGAAGTTCTGGATAATTAAGTGGTCTTCTTTGGATTCCGCATAATATTTCATGCAATCTCCTCTAAATACGCCTTTCAGTTCTCCAGTTATCATGCTCTTTAGTCTCTTGTTGAAATCCGTGTAATTCATTTTTTCAAATACAACGATTGGGGGAAGCTGTTGTTTTGGTTGGGCCGTGGTTTCGTTGGAAGTTCCCGGCTGTTCTTCCAAGGTTTTATTTGCTTTTGCTGGTTCTGTGTCATGTTCTTCACCAAGTATTTCAAACCTATTATTGGTTGTGATTTTGAAGGGGTCCCTTGTTTTGTTAGTTTCTTGGTATAGTCTTTTTGGAGTACTTTTTCTTCTATTTCTATGTTTGGATGCTTGTTGTTCCATTTGAATGTTTCTGGTAGCTAGTTCTTTTTGATAGTTCTCACAATCACTATTTTCTGCCTCTTCTTCAGACTGGAATTCTTCTGATTCGGTATTTTCATCCACTTCTTGGTCTTCACTTTCAGTCGATTCTAGGTATTCTTCGTTGTTATCGTCTTCATATTGGCTGTTGTTCAGTGGTGGTTCAGTAGCTTCAGCCCAGTGTTATTGCCGTTTATTTGCTCGTCGAGGCATGCTGCATTAAACTATGTAACAACATACGTTTGTGTGTGGTACCTAACAGGGAGTGTTGATCTGTACCCTTAGTTATCACCGCTAGGTATCCGGGTACAGACACAACCCTACGCTTGCACTCGGGGGCTCCACTCCACTTGGGAGTGGGCCGTGGAGTGGTAATTCCCTGATTCTAAGGTGGTTTGACTAAGTCCTTGCTTGATAACGACGCAGCACGATCTGTCGAGGCCTCGGCTCCAACCGGGTCCGCGATGGCCGAATACGAGCTAGGCCCGCAACGGAGCTGCCGAAACTCTGCCCACCAGTGAAACGGAACGAACGAACAGTGCTTCACTCTCGCCAGAATCTTCTTATTGAGAGTTCCATTTATATAGTAATAATATTACCGAGGCCAGCTAGCATAGCAATTATATATGCATCAAGTCGCACTCGCACTTCGCATTACCTAATTCGTTGGCTATTCGACTCGCGAACGTACAAGCGTCTCGTGGCGTGCAATTCAAAGAAATGAAATGACTAAATGACTTCAACCATCATTGTAAAGTAAGTCCAGAAGAAAGTTAATGATTTTTTAGATTAACTTAAGTTCCAATTTTTGTTAACTACGTTAATTAACGAATTAACGGTTCTATGCCCAACTGTGTACGTATGTTAGTATCTATAAAGTGTTATTAGGTCTGCTGGTAAGTAGTGTTAATGTTAGCGAGTTTTCTCATCATTTTGTTTTTGTTTGTTTAAACTTTCTGCAAGCATAAACTATGGCACTTAAGTCTCCAAAAACATCGTCAACACAACCGCAAAGGGGGTTATACGGTCAGGCCAGTACGACTCAGAGAAAACACAGTTTTAGAGTAGAATGTTTATCAGAGCACAGTATCAGAATAGAGCAAGAAAATTCTAGATATAATTTTTGTGTACTGCTATCGTAACAGTGACCTCAGAATGATAGACTCTACTGTAGTTCGTAATCCACATCAATGCACTGGTAAGGTAGCGTCCAGTCTTTCGAAGCAGCCCAGAAAATACTCGGCATTTAATATACCTTTCCTTTCCATATACATTTATAAATATCGCCACACACTTCCACTCCATTGTTGTTTACTCATCATTCAATATGATTTATAAGTCAGAGCAAATGACTACGTCCTTCAAGCATTGATATCATGACGAAGCCGAAGATCTTGACGTCAATAATTCCTGTCACGTTACTCAACCATCACACAAGAATCGGGAGGCTCTGAATCCTATTTAATTTATTTGTTATGGAGTGCACCCTCAGGTGCCAATTTCCCTACGCACCCATCTTCCACCTTTCCTGTACCCACCTACTTTTTCCCACCAAAAATTTTAACTTTAAATTGTTTCACAGTTTTTGGTAAATTATTCATCAATTCTCTTGCTAACTTATTCCAGTCTCTGACCCCTTACCTATGAAAGAAAATCTCCCCACACCCTTGTGCCTCAAATCGAAAGCCAGCTTGTGGTCATGGTCATCTCTTCCCTTCCATACATTACTTTTAATTCTTACACTAATATATTTCCACTCATACGCCTTGTACACTCCCATGACTCTTTTCACCCTCCTTCTATCTTCCAAAGAATCCCACTGCAGCTCTTTTATCATATCAGTTACCGATTGTTTTCTACTGTGATTTCCAGAGACAAACCTAACAGCCCTTCTTTGCACCCCTTCCAACTCCTGTATCTGATACCCAAACTGTGGGCCGCATACAGCACCAGCATATTCAAGCAATGGTCTGACAGTAGCACAGAGGAAATAGCATTGGTTCAGTAGCTCTCATAACAGTATATTTCACACCATAAATAAATAAACCCCATTTCCATTCAAGTTAAAATTGGTGTGACCAGCACCACCTGAGAATTCAAAAAAAGGTCCATGCGAACGGCAGGAAACGATGTATGCCAACGCTACTACAGGATAATACAAATTCAAGTATGTGAGAGTTCATAAACATAGCTCAATCATTACCTCTTCATGACGGAAGCCTGTCACTCTCTTTCGGCTTACTAAATTTGCTGTGAAATGATTTCTCTACGAGTTTCCTCCTTTTGATCTACAATGGGTGGAGTACAGAACTACTGCAAACCACATCGAAGAAAACGCTCATCTCTTCTTTCGTCCTCGTCCGGGCATCCAGATTTTCGTTTTCCATGGTTTCCCCAAATCACTCCAGGTGAATGCCGAGATGCTTCCTTCAAAAAAGGTCATGGCCGAATACCTTCCCGTTCCTTGTCCCCAGTCCCATCCCGCCTCTAATGACCTTAGCCATCGACGAGGCGTAAAGGAATAAGTTAAAAAAGAAAAACTTTTCTTTCGTCACGTCAAACCCAGCCTATGGAAGACACTGGAGAACTTTGGCAACTGATCAGAAATGTGAGAGGCGCTGGGATCTGCTGGAGGAGGAGGATATGGAGAGCTATTTTCGTGAAAAAAAAATTCCTTTCCGAATTATGTGTGAAGTGTTAATACTGATTTTTTAGATTTTACTTTTCTTACATTATATGTCTAATTTTATACCCGAAAAAAATTGTTCTTGAATTTGTAAAAAAAAAAGGTGTATCAACAACCTTTCCCATTAAGGTGTTTACTTGTAAATTAAATAAAGCAATCTGTAATGGTATCTTTCATAAAAGCTTATGAAGTCGATGACGTCATCCACATTTATGCCCATTACCGTTGCGTAGCTGCTTCAACATTTTGATAGCCGGGTTCCAGGACACACTAAGCTTATATCCAGTGTTCCTGTTAACTTAAGTATCATCTGTATCGATTTGAACAGAGTCTGTTACTATGCTGTCCCAGAAATATCTGATCTGAGCTAAGATTCTTGAGTATTCGAAATTAAAAGTTGGTCTCTCTAAAACACTTTGTTCGGCCTCCGCTGATTTTTTTCCTGGACTAGGCAAGCATTTCTTGCATACTAGACACACAGCTGCACAATATCCCGATGCGTTTGCCCAAACACAGTGTTTATAAGAGGGAAGCACTTTCAAGAATTTTTGGGACACTTTCAAAATGTTGAAGCAGCTACGCATCGGTAACGAGCAGAAGAGTGGATGCCGTCATCGCGTTTGGTCAACTTCTGTCTTCCACCGTTGCCGCGGCATCGTTAAAACAGTCATTTTGGCTTTACACTAGGTTAAGAGCAGAGGTGGCCTACCTCGAAACATTCCATGACATTTATACGCGGCTGGAACATGTTATTTGTAATAAGCTTGTTTCATCAAAACAAAAATATTTCAACGTTGTTTTTTTTTTTTTTTTTTTTTTTTTTTTGTAACAGTTTAACGTCCCTTTTTAACAACGTGGTCTTTAGAGACGGGAAAGGATGGGGCAAGGAATGGGAAGGAATTCGGCCATTGCCTTTTGAAGGAAGCATCCCGGCATTCACCTGGAGTGATTTGGGGAAACCATGGAAAACCCAAATCTGGATGCCCGGACGGGGATTCGAACCGCCGTCCTCCCGAATGCGAGGCCAGAACGCTATCCGTTACACCACCACGCTCGGTAATATTTCAACGCAGTGTACGGCGAACTGGAAACTATTTAATGAGATGTAAATCATCGAAGTGTGTAAAACGAACTTCAGACCTGAGTAAACTGCAACGTGTTCTCATAAATCATTACAGTTCATACATTAAAGGGAATTACTGTTTACGAGATACGTTTCCCAACTAGGTGTCACCACGTATGGGATTGCGGAAAGCATTTTCTACAAATACAAGCAATCATATAAACTCCCAGAAAAGAAACCTGTATAACGCAAATTAATTCAGAGAGCCTAGACGTATTTAACAAGTATAATGAGCAGAACAGCGTGTGGTTGTTGAAGCCGTGGCTGGAACCAATTAGTTAGGAAGACAGCCGAGCCTAAGCTCGTAAAATCACGGCTCACCGGTAACAGTAAACACTT
This sequence comes from Vandiemenella viatica, assembly GCA_031002005.1. Classification (NCBI taxonomy): domain Eukaryota; kingdom Metazoa; phylum Arthropoda; class Insecta; order Orthoptera; family Morabidae; genus Vandiemenella; species Vandiemenella viatica. The sequence goes on from CM061920.1 coordinate 357,872,911, forward strand.
TGACACTTAATTATACCTGACAGGGTACTTAGCAGTAAGCTAAGGTGAAATTATATATCACCTCCCTGGCACTCTACCTTTCTGGTGGAAATATTAACTATATCTAGCTCTGCAGTCAAATAATCTAACATCAAATCAAAGAATATAGCGACAGCGATTCTTTGAAATAAGCGATTTTTCAACTTCTGTAATTACTGTTTATTATTAGTGTTTCAGTACCTACGTAATGTTACACGTATATATTTATTTGATTCATAGTGTTAATGCAAATCAAATACTGAAAATACATGTAGATGATTTTTTTTTAACTGCTTAACGTCTCTTAACAGCGAAGTCTTTAGAGACGGGAAGGGATGGGGGGTAACGAAAGGGAAGGAATTCGGCCATGGACTTTTGAAGGAAGCATCCCGGCATTCACCTGGAGTGATTTGGGGAAACCATGGAAAACCCAAATCTGGATGCCCGGATGGCGGTTCGAACCGCCGCCCTCCCGAATGCGAGGCCAGAACGATGTAGATGAAAGCAATGCTCTGCAATTCATAAAACTGTGACCGGCAGAGAATCAGCTCAGCTCAGCTCCAGTTTCTAGAATTCATAGGCATCAGTACGGTATCTTATTCCGTTCGTGTTATCACTCAATGTCATTAAAATCCAAATAGACTACAGGGAGGAGTATTTCCCACAGAAGTAATGAAAATGGAGGTTCTTATGTTTGTCAATACATATGCTGAAAACCCACTACATGGAAGGTTCTTCGCTGTACCAGGATGGACAACCCACGAAAACGCGATTTGGCAATATCCTCAAGTACAAGGTAATTAAATTCAGATATCTAGGAGACATTATTCAAACTGTAGAACTAAATCGTGCAGCAAACAAAGAGAAAATATCTAAATTAAATAAAGATTATAGAATCATCTGGAACAGATACAACAAAAAGTCAATACACAAAAATTCCAAATTAGGACACTATAACACCGTAATCAAACTGGAGGCATTATACGCATCGGTAACTGATTATTGGTTGTAGATCATTGTTAAAGATATAGAAAAGTGAGAAAGAAAAATTTTAAGAAAAATCTTTGGCACACTTTGTACGGGACGAATTTGGATAAAAAATAATCACACGAACTATACCAGCAATCGGAATTTTTTTTAGACACATCCAGGAAAGGACGAAATAAATTTTTCGGCCATACTATCAGAATGAATAACAACTGTCTAACCAAAAGAATTCTCAATCTGGCCATTTCAATAAAAAAAAAACAATTGGCCAATTGAAATCGGAAAGGACCTCCAGGAAATCGGAATCATAGATGACACAGGACAGATGCAGATTCAGTGGCATGGTCAATAGGGTGTCCCCAAAAAATCGAAGTCGTTATTTTTTAACGCATACCCTCTTAATTTATTTTAATGATGTCAAAACAATTGTAAATAAAATTTCATAAACGTAGGACCTCGGCATCCCGTGCCGACTTGTATTGGAACATGTCTGTACTTGCGCAGTAAGACGAACGCGAGCTAACGCGTCGATGTGCTTGTAACCAATTGTTGTATTGTTAGTAAAGGTATTGTTTTCAATCAGTGAACATGTCAGTGGAATTACTTAGTTATAAAAAGGGTATATTTTTAATAGGGGGCGTAAAACATCAAATAAAAGGTTCAAAATTGCTCTCTAATGGACAAGTTCTGGCAGTTTTATTTTATAATATCCGTGAAGTGAATTTAACTGTCAATGACAGTGCAAATCTCACTATTCGCAAATGTATTATCTTTTGGAAAAAGGCGCGTATACCTACTAAATCTTTGCCTAATTGTGTGAAGAAACTAGTGAACCTATATCAAGTTTGGAGGGGGTTACAAAAAATGCACAAAAAACACAAAAGGTATCTGAGCAGCGCCGACAAGAGTTTGTCAACAACTTAGATAATTTGTTTGACATTGCACATGCCGATGCGCTTCAATTAATGAAAATAAATGAGGATAGAATATTCTTACAACGACAGAGAGAGCCAGGTCGGCCTGGTCACTTAGCTGGAGTGGACAAAAAAAAAACTGACTGATAAAGAGGAAAGGGCGCGCCTCAGAACTATTGATGAATAAAAGCGACGTGCTAAATATTTCTCCACGCCAACTCCTTCGACATCATCTTATGAACCAGTTACAAAACGACTCATCTTCTGATTCAAATGAAAATGACATGCATTTACAAGAAGATTTTCCAACTCTGATCGAGAACATACAACCCGAATCTAGTAAAAGAACTATGCTGAAAATTTAATTACTCCAAAATTAGTAGCAGCGCTAGATAGGTGTCAGTTAAGTATGAGAGATTCAGTGTTTATTCTTGAAGCTACCATTGAGGCCTTGGATATAATACTGATGAATTCAAAATAAGTAAGTCCTCGATTCATAGAATCCGCATGGAAAAAAGGAAAGAGCGTGCGGAAGCCATAAAAGCTAATTTTCAAAACGAGGTACCAGATGTGACTGTTCACTGGGATGGCAAACTGTTGCCTGCTGTAGATGCTCGGAAATCAAAAGAAGAACGTCTTCCGATAGTTATTTCATATGGAAATAAAGAAAAACTTATTGCTGTGCCAAGGTTGGATAGCTCTTCAGGAAGCGAACAGGCGCAGGCTGTTTGGAACGCGATTGTAGACTGGAATCTCGAAGATAAAGTGCAAATTCTTTGTTCCGATACCACAGCTTCAAATGTAGGTCGTATCAATGGTGCCTGTGTGCTTCTTGAACAAAAACTTAATATAAAGATGCTTACTTTTCCTTACCACCATCACGTATATGAATTGGTGTTAAAAAGCGTGTTCGAAGTAAAAAATTAGTCAAGTGACAACAAATCCTGATGTCCCACTCTTCAAAAAGTTCCGAGATAACTGGAAAATACAGTGCTATAAAGAAAAAACTCGCATTGCACCTGACTGTTACCGAAATTGACAATCTGCTTGAGTTTTACCGAACTGAATTAACTAAAGAAATAGTTAGAGATGACTATCGAGAGTTGATAGAGCTTTTTGTGATATTTTTAGGCGGAGATACACATAGAAAATTTAAAATTCGACCTCCAGGTGCCATGCACCAAGCTCGATGGTTGGCGAGAGCAATTTATTCCCTAAAAATATAACTACTTAGTGATCAATTCAAAATTACAAGCAAGGATAAGACAGCGCTGTTAGAAGTGTGCCTGTCTATCGTGACATCCTACATCAAGCCATGGCTCCAATGTATTTGGGCAGTAAAAGCACCTTACCACGATTTGTGCTTTTTGAAGTCGATGAAGGCTTATGAAAAAATTGATAAAGTATCTCAAAAGCAGCTTTACAGAAGATAAGCCAGCATTTATGGTTTTTGACTGATGAAGTTTCTGTCTTGTCACTGTTTGACGATGATGTGGATCAAGAAACTAAAGTAAAAATGGTTGAAAATTTTACAAAGAGAATTTATCAACTCATGCTAAACGTTACATCCCATGGAAGGAAGAACTTTGCGGTCCATTGTATGGTAAGTTAAACAAGTAAATATAGAAGTTGTTTCTTTAGTTTTTTGTGTATATCACAATTTTGCTAATTGACTTTCTCTTTTTTATTGCAGAGAAAACCATCTACGACTTCATTTCACTCACAAGTAAGTCATTATTCGATCGTCTTAAAATTGATGACAGTTTTCTCCACGATAGTCCTACTATGTGGTCAAATAATGCTTCGTTTCAAGAAGCCAGAAAGAAGGTATCAACGCTAAGGGCAGTGAACGATACAGCTGAAAGAGCGGTCAAGTTGATGCAAGATTGCCAAGGTTTAATCACGGTTGAGGAGGAAAATAAGCAATTTTTTTACGCTGCATACAAGAACACCGGAAGATTTATCCTGACTGTAAAAAACAAACTTTGAAAAGAAAATTTAAAGAATAGTGTTTTTTACATGTTAAACTGTAAATAAACACGATTTGGGCATATTAGTGTTTTATTTACCAAATAAACATTAAGTTCTACAATCCTTTCATACTAACTCATTACCTATTTTCATGTCTCATGTTTGGCATCGAGTCGGCACGTGTTATCATAATTAAATCGCAATAATATTAATCATGTGAGTTATTAAAGTCAAACAGAAAAAATAGAGGGTATGCGTATATAATTTCACGAAAAAAAAAATTTCCCTTATGTCTTGGGACACCCTAATGGTCAATAGCCACCAATTTTCCAACAAAGATTATATTAGAAGAAGGAAGGCCTGGACAGATGAACGTAGGAAAGAGCTCAGCGAGAGCATGAAGAGAATTTTGGAAAAGAATAAAAACGCTTCTGCTAAGTAATTTAATTCGCGCTCCTCAGTTGGGCATACATCTTATTGATATTACGTTCTGCAGATAAAACTTAGGTCAGAAGTATTCATTAATGGTGGATAATTTTTGCAAAAATTATTTCTTTATTAAAATCTCAATAACAACCATTAGGCCTATCTTGTTCTTGCCAAATATTATATCTCTGGTTAGAAATAATATTAAATAATTTAAAAATAGTACACAGGTCTGAAAATTTAAAAATTGTTAAATAATAATAGCTTTGGGATATAAGAATGCAGTAGTTATAGATAAACATTTTCACTTCAATCAATTATTTAAACTTATTTCGATAAATATAAAACCATCGCGTTAAGATAGAAGCAGTAATCGGAGTGAGAGCTGTTGAAAAGTCTTCAAACGAGCAACCCTAAAATACATTAACTTCACACACAGAGAAAATGCGATATGAATAAAGAATACATTTAACATTCGATCGTAACAAGGTTAAAAATGTAGTGCCGTAGAAGGATGTTCAAAATAAACTCGACAAACAACGCATGACGTAAACTTTTTTAGTGAAAAGAAAATACTGAAAGAGTCTTTTAAAAAGATATGAAGATAGGTCATATTTTAAGATGTTTTGGATTGTTTAAGTTCTTAATGGAGTGAACAGTTGAGGGGAGAACCGTAGAGGAAGACAGAACAGGGTTTGTGCTTCAGAAAACTGATGATGTAGGCTATAATGGATATTTTCAAATAACGATATTACCTGCGGAGAAGAAATTGAGAATTGTATCAGACCAGTCGAGACACTCATAAAAAAAGTTCATTTACTCATCAATAAGCCCCGGATTTTTAGGATCTAAAAAAGTAAATTTATGTTTATTCATTTCACGTTTTAGGCTTTTATAGATCTTTAAAATTCTGATTTAGGAATTTACACATTTTTAAGGGAAATAAAATTTAAAACGCGCAATATTACTGCCATACTGCCATAGTGCCAACATTGCGACTTTATAATACAATGTCAAGTACCAGTACTCCTTTAAAACTTCTAACATGACATTGCTCGTTCACATTTAAACAAGCGACATAAGCAACTATTATGATCAAAACTTTGCGTTTTTATTGTGGACTGTAAATCACTCATTTAAAACTTCTAATATGACACTGTACAATGAAACACTGGCAGATTTCCTTAAGATTCCAAGTCAGTATTTCTTGTTTCTTTAGTTGAGAGAGAAAACGGCATATTTGTTCCATCCTCTTGATCATCTGGACTGCACGCTAAAACAGCCTCCAACTTCAGCCCCAACTAGTCCTAGCCCTCACTTCTTGGATGATTTGAAGCGCTTCCGTCAACGGTAGAGTGCCTCCTTCCAACTTTTTGACTGAAAATTCCAAGTTGTAAAAATTTGTCTTGACATAGGCCAACAGCTGGTACTGAGTGTGAGGCTTTCTTTGAATATACTATAGCATCAGCTTCACTTTCATCCAGTGTATCAATGACCCCATGATGCTCTCATACTTTTCTGCGTAAAATGTAGCTGCTGAGAACCTGGTCCTTCATCGTCTCACTACTGGTTCGCAAGGGAGGGGTATTTTTGGAAGATTTTCGCTGAAAGTAAATGTACTGATGTCCCTTATTTCACCGAAGTTCGTTGGCTCAGTCGAGGAGTAGTTTCAGAAAGATTTTATTGCATTACGTGACACTATTCAAGCTTTCATGTTAGAAAAAGGCAACCCAATTGATTATGACAATGACTGGTGGGTTGATTGTTCCTTTTTGGTAGATATGAATAAACACTTGATTGATCTGAATGTAAAGTCAAGGGGTAAAAATCTGATTTTCACTCAAATGTATCCATGTATTCAAGCATTTGAAACAAAGTTGAGGCTGTGGGAAAATCAGGTAAAAAAAAATCAAACTTTGGATCATTTCCCTCATTTAAAATCATTTGGCATAGTGAACCAAAAAAAAAAAATTGGATCAATATTCTCAACTTCTGCAAAATCTGATCACGGAATTCAACAACCGTTTTGAAGACTTCCACAAAATGAATGAAATTAAATTCCCAATTTTCAACAATCCATTCAATTTTGAAGCTTCACAGGCACCAATTCATTTGCAAATGGAGTTGATAGATCTTCAATCGAACAGTAATTTGAAAGAAAAATATAAAGAGGTTAACGCTCTTACATTTTATACGAAATATTTCAAGAGTTTGAATAACTACCCGGAATTAAAAAAGCATGCAGCACGCATTTTAAGCATGTTTAGTAGCACCTATTTATGTGAGCAGATGTTTTCCGTCATGAAAATAAATAAGAACAAACATCGCACAAGACTTACGAATGAACATCTCCAATCAATTCTTAAAATAATTACAACTAATATGATACCTGACATCAATGAGCTTGTTAAAAACAAGAGAAATCTTATATCTGGATCCTCGAGCTCTAAATAATTACCATCTTTTATAACTTTGATATGATTTTAACAACCGTATATTATATACTATACAATTAAATAAATAAAATGTTATAATAATGCAGTACATTTTTTTTATTTGAAATTTAATATACGACCCTCTGCAAAATTGAGTTTGACACCTATGGTTTAGACTCTACAGCGACCTTTTAAGTCACTTTAGAAATGAAAACAAAACCTATTTTTTTAATTTATAAAAAAATATACGTTTATATAACAATTTTACACATGCTTGAGAATATATTATTTCTCCATCTGTAGAAAAGTTCCTATCTGTTCCAATCCACTCTTACAGTAGACAACTTCTTGAGGATTTATCTTTAGGCTTGACCCCTTTTAACGAAGGAACTACAAATATGTACACAATATTTTAATTCCCGTGTTACCACCTGAACGACGAAGATATACAGTGTTCATTTGTCAGAGAGGGTTAGCCTGAACGTATAAAAATTGTTAAAAATTGCTTTGTTGATTTATTTCTACTGAAGTGGACCCTTGTAATATTCACCACATTGTTATAGCATATCTTCATGTTACCGTCACCTATGAGGTTAAACCACATCATTTAGTAATGTGATGAACAGTTATTCCAAATTTTAAATGAAGCCATTTGTTTTACACATTCACGTAGTCTTTTTACCCACTAAGTTCGGCTTCACCCTCTGACTCTGCGAGGAATCATTCCTATACCACGTACATTTGAAGTGCCTTGGAGCTTATGATTCACGTAGTCATAGATACAACTGCAGATAGTGACTAGCCGGATCGCTCAGGTGACATTAACTTCTTTGGATTTAAAAGAAGGAAAGTGAATTTCGATGTTGAAGAAAACAGGAAATTTTTTTAGAAGGATGGGGGAAAAGGATGCGGCCAAGGCCTGTCAATAAGGTACTGTTCCGGCATTTGCCTGGAGGGGAAAGGAAAACCATTTCAAAACAGCCGATGCTAGGGTTCGAAGCCATGGCGTCTCCCGAGTCCAGATTACTAGCCCCACGGCCCGTTCCACTGAGCTAATCTGGTCACTCATTTGTTTTATGTAACTAATAAACTTACAGTCGGACTGGATCAGTACATCGAATTAGGTCTTTTTAGGTTCTGAAAACAGAATTAAGTCATTTTGGGTAATAATATAGAAATTAGGTTCTTTTAAGTCCTATTAAATTTACGATACTATCAATGTATAGAAAAGACGAAAAAGAAAACTCAAATTTCGAGAATGTTGCGGTGGGTATAAAATAGGTTCTAACCTAGGAATACGGGACTTACTCATTAAATAGAATAAGCTAAACGACATATTTGAGTGCACAACTTGCACTAAAAACTGCAATGCAGAAAAATTAGTACACGAACTTTGTTATTACGAAATTACATCGCTTAGACAAATTAATCATAGTATCCACATTCCATCCACACCTATCTTGAAATATACATATGATAGGAATGGAAATACAGTTGACAATATAGAGATGGGAGTACTTGGATTTGGTAATATAAAACTTTTTACACACTTCGACTGCGAGAAACAATCTACGTTTCATTTACTACGATTCTGTCAATTTACAATACATCAGTGTATCAGTGATCACCAATGTGCGTTGGAGAGATCATCCGCCACTGGCTTCCCAATACTGTATTCGTGTTTCAGGAATGCGTAAAGACGTTTTTAACCACATTCCCAATATTGCTCATTTGCTGCAACAGTGACATAACTAAAAAATGGCCTTTATTGAGTTATGACCAAAGATTGATCCATTTTCGTATATACTTTTAGTTTGTAGAACGACACATTTGAGCTTCAATTATTCACCGAGAGAGAGCAGATTATGTCACTATTGTTTCTCAACAGACCGCCCTCCAGTTTACTCACAACACTGTCATATCGCTCATTTGCTGCAACAGTGACATAACTCAAAAACTTCAATTTTACAGGAAGGTCAGTTCAAATGTTTCATGTGTAATAACTTTATGCATTCACTAGAAAAAAAACTTATATCTATGTTTTAGAGAAAGAACACAATGTAATAGAAGGGAAAATGTACAATTTCAGTTACAGGTCATGGGGAGATTTCTTTTATATCCTTACAATCATCCTCATTTTGAATTATGACATTCTTGCTGAAATTAATGTTTTTCTGTCATGGCATAAGATAAAATGTGTCGTTTTTGTAATAGAAATAAGTGCAAAACAGTAAATGTTTTCTCAATTTATAGTTATGTCACACATTCACAATACCTGAAAACAAAGGGGATTTTGGTTGCCAAACAACAACTTCATCAAAAGATGCTTTATTTAATTTGCCAAATTTCTTAAGATGAAAATACAAATTTTAAAGGAAAGAGATTTTTTTTAAAGTAATAATAATGAGAGCTTGCATAAGAAAGAGCAATATTTTTTTGGGAAAAAATGAACAAAATTATTTTCCAACCAAGCAACATTGTGAAAAAAGTAATGACTTAATCTTTTAATTCAGTCAGATTATAAAAAAACTTTACTATTTAAAATTATTATTTAAACATCATGAGCACTCAAGCTATTATAGTAATTATCAACTTAAGGAAATTTTAGTTCAGTCTCAAACTTTATCACATAAAGATAATCTTGGTCCAGTCTTGTTACATTTAGTTAATTAGCTTCACAAACCTTACAACATTTCATAGAAAGATTTATAAAAGCTTGGTATAGCATTCTTACGAAATAAGCCTAGGAGATCTTCCTTCTTCTTTTGAGAAATTCCTGGTCTTGAATTAAATGCTGGATTTAATGTAATATCTGAGTCACAACTTTTCTTCTTCCTTTTGATTATTATTGCCTCTCGAAAGTCATCTGCATACGAGTATTTATAAGAAACAGAATTGGGAGAATCCCTTACTATTTTAAACATCTTTACTTCTGATAATTTGAATTCTGCCATATTCAGAGGACCTATGTCTCTAGTCAGAGCTTTAATGTCATACAAATCCTTGTAACATTATTCTTTGACATGGAAAGGTTGTCCCGTTTTTTTCGCAGATCGAATTGCGGAGATGAAAGAATCAGGAGTATACAACGGTCCGCTTCTCATAATGTGCTTAACCATTCTCTATCAATGAGTGAACGGAATCACCTTCATTCGGAGAGTGGCCTTTAACAAAGAATTTGTGTGTAATTGATTTCAGGCCTAAATAACGTGTGGCGTAAAAGTAAAGAGCAAGCATAAATTTATTTTTCTGCTGCCATGCACAGTAAAATATAACATCTGCATCATGTTTTTTGGCAGCAATCTTTTTTAGATAAGGGAGCGTGCATAAACCGAATAGCTCCATTTTGGCCTCCTGTGAACCCCCCCCCCCCCCCGTAGCTTTTTTCCCCTTTTGATTCCAGAAGACATTTTGTATTGTTTTCTCTCGTCAGACTATCGTAAATTACTTATAGAGATAATTAACTGAGGGAAATAAATATTCACATGCTGTTGTGTGTTCTGTTCTTCATTTTAACTGTGGAAAATGTTGTGAAAGAAAGCTACAGCATGGCCTGGCTCGGAAACCACCCCTCCTCCCCCCACGTAGCCCCGCGTAGCCTGCCAGCCAACCCCCCCCCCCCCCCCATGACCAAGCCACGTAGTTTGTGCACGCTCCTTAAAGAAGGACTACATGTACTTAATTCATTTGCACCACGATGGCCGTTTGCTTCATCCCAGACAACACAATTACATGTATTGCTCTTCAAGTCATACATAGTGAAATTGAAAACATTTAATTTGGATGTATAGCTAGAATAGAGAAGCATCCCCTTTAGGTAGTTGCGTTACAGCCTGTAAAGTGTAGATCATAAACAACCACTACAGCATTAGAATTTTCTTTGTCTGTTTTTTTCACCTCTCTTGACAATTGTTTTTCGATAAGATGTTGGCTAAATTTTTCTTATAACTTTTTTCTTCACTGTCTGCATTTTCAAAAGCTGCGCAGGTTTCACATAAATCTTTCTTTGGAACGAAAAATAAAATACTTTAATCTTTTTTAAATATTCTATAGAATGAAGTATAGTTGGCAAAAGGTACCTTCTTTTCTTTGCAGATAGCCACATAGTCCTTGTGGATGTCTGCAATTGATTTGCTTTCATCAATGAAGAGCCTCGTTGTATTTGCCCTTAGGTAATGGCTTTCAATTTTTGGTATCGAATTAATGTGCTGCCTCACGCCTTCCCTTATCATTGGATCTAAAGATTTCTGGTGTTTTATTGCATTATTTATATTAAAATAGACTTGCACCCGTCGCATAAATGTAGTGTAAGATATCAAAATGCCACCAAGAGCAAAGTTTTTTTTTTAAATTTAATATCGATGTTTCAACTTTATTGAGTCTTACTTTTTTTTTTTTTCAAGGCAAAAATTACTTTAATGAAGAAAAATAAAATTAAAAAACATAGTTATAAAGTTGAAAAGACATGAATTAAATTGTCATGTCATTTCATCTTTACAGCAACATCTGCAAGTTTCATAATATATTGCTTCTTTTCTTCTCTTTTGTTTTTTGGTTTGATTATAACTTTTTGCTTAAAATAAAAGACCTAAAAAAAAGTCAAAACCTCGGCATTGAATTAAAAAACTGTTTTTAATTGTTAACCCCATATTACTATCCTCATGTACATTATTAATTAAATGTGAGCATTCTTTCAAAAAAATTTAAATAAGTGTCTCATTGAGTGTTAATAGTAAAATTTTAGTAACAAAAGTGACATAAGTGTGAATCATAGAAGACGAAATTATGTCGGAGCAGAAGATATCATGCAAGAAGGTCATATCGTCTCAAACCATAAAGTATAGACAAAGTTTATGCAGTGCGGTATTTTGCAATAACGTCATAAAATAATCCAACGACAAACAAGGTGGCTTGCATCAAGAACGACACATTAAGGAATAAAACTAAAGGCATTTAAGCAGATTATTTCAAAAAGAATGTCACAATTTGATATAACACATTATTGAACAAATGTAAATATAATGCGAATAATCTCACCATTTACACAATATCGTCATAAACAAAAATACGCCACTCTTGAACAAACTTGTCGCTATGTTACTTGACAATAGCCAAAACTCAACTGATATATGACAGTGTTGTGAATAAACTGAAGGGCGGTCTGTTGAGAAACAATAGTGACATAACCTGCTCTCTCTCGGCGAATAGTTGAAGCTCAAATGTGTCATTCTACAAACTAAAAGTATACACGAAAATGGATCATCCCTTGGTCATAACTCAATAAAGGTCATTTTTTAGCTATGTCACTGTTGCAGCAAATGAGCGATATATCAGTTAAGTTTTGGCTGTTGTCAAGTAGCATAGCAAAAGTTTCTTCAAATGGTGAGATTATTCACGTTAGATTTACATTTATTCAATAATGTTTTATATCAAATTGTGACATTCTTTTTGAAATAATCTGCTTAAATGCCTTTAGTTTTATTCCTTAATGTGTAGCTCTTGACACAAGCCACCTTGTTTGTCATTGGATTATTTTGAGTTATGACGTTATTACAAAAACACCATATTGCATAAACTTAGTCTACACTTTGTGGTTTGAGACGATGTGACGTTATTGCATGAAATAATCTCCACAAACATAATTTTCGTCTTCTACGGTTGACACTTATGTCACTCATGTAATTAAAATTTTGATATCAACACTAAATGGCACACTTATTTTAAAAAAAAAAAATTGAAAGAATGCTCGCATATTATGTAGGCAAAAGTGGGTTTAACGTAGATAGAAAATTATTATCCCAGAAAAAGAAACAGATTATCAGAAGTGAAAAGCGGCGATTTACGATTCTTGATTACAATAAGGCACCAAATTTCGAAATATTAGTTTTATTACTCCGACATCAGCTCGGTAATTAATTTTTTTTAAATAATATGTATTTGTTAGTCAAACGATGAACAATACACCAATTTCGTTAATATTTTACAATAAAGTAATTTTGGAAACATGTCTGTATTATTCTAAATATATGATACTAGCTCGTACCCGCGACTTCGTACGCGTGGATTAAGAATTTTTTTGCCAGAATTAAATATAGAAAGTTGTTGGCATCGAAGGATTGGTCCTAAACAATATCGGGTCGGAATAATATAACAGGAAAGCTATCACTATATCATTCTACCGTCGAACCTGTCTCTTGAAGAGAATCAATTTCCAACATATTTCTGTCACCATTCGATAAGCTCTCAAAACTTTGTGGCTACAACTGTTAATCATACTGGAAAAAATATCCTGTGCCCTTCATACAGATTTTCTTACCAAATTGAGACAGTATTTTTCCTTTTGTTTCAAAGGATAAGTGTGCAAAGTTTCAAAAACAAACAAAACAAACAAACAAACCAAACAAACCAAACAAAACAAAACAAAACCAACAAAACAAACAGACATACATTCATCATTATATATATATAGACTGTACACTTCACCTAAGAGGTGCGCCTTCGAATTACTGTTTCAAAAAGTGGGTTAGCACCTAAAAAAGTTGGAGCACTTCGTGTTACATTATTTGTTACAAGAAGGGAAGTCGATGTGTTTTTTTTTTTGTTTTTTTTTCTGAACGATGGCCGGGTGTATTTCTTGTTCTTCTTGTAAAGGTGGTAGTAAGCAAAAACGCTGGGAACTTATGGTTTAGATGAACAGGATTCGTGCTATAACTATCGTTAGGAATTTGATGGGTTTCGAATAATGTACTGAACATTCCATGGTCCAGGGGAGGAAGTGGGGAAGCGGATTAAAAATTTTCACAAATAGTATTCCCTTTTTCGTTGAACGCGATTCATGCAAAACCTACTGGTCGGGGGCAACACAGGGTCTACGTTTGTTACTGCCAAAGGCTTCCACGTTGGGCGCAAAATGGTGTGATCTGCTTCACTAGGAAGTCAAAGGGGTAAATTATTGTTTATAATGTTATGAATTAAATAATTAATTGAGGATATTTAATTATAAGAAGCAATGCAAATATGAAAGAGGCTAGAATCTTGACGCTACCGGATGTACAAGAAAATTGGCACAATATGACATATATTGTTATATATATATATATAACAAAGCATGACCTCAGACATCATCGACAATGATGCTGTGACTTTAAATAATGAAAATGAACTTGGCCGCCATGAATGGGACAAATATGCCATTCAAAATGTACGAAATCATACCAAAATTCTCTTGAAAAGCAAGGCTCTTTACTAACAACTATACTGTCTTGGAAAATTATGCCGTTAGCTCTGGGGGATTTTGCTTTGAAGAGCAGAAACTTCTCATTCCAGAGAAGATTAAAGGTCGCTATCTAGTTTCATGGAATGCACATACACTGGGCTTGGTGATGTAACAATTTACCACAACAACTAAAGTCTGAAAGTTGATGATGGTCGAAGATCGACCCACGGAATGTGAGATCCTTTGCCTCGTAAGGCAGCTGCAGTCAAGCCAAGCCTATGTAATGGTCACGTCAGCACTAAGGAATCTTCGCTGTGCGGGTGTTGGTCCAGCATCCGACTCAGAATGCAAGTAGGAAAGAGCAGCAGCGTCCGACCAGGATCAGACTGCCGCACCAGAAGTCAGATCAGAAGCCAGGCATAGAATGAGCTCGTCGCCTGTTTCATCTCCCACGTAAACTTTAGCTCCACCGTGTTCTTGGAGGAACATGTTGGACAGAAACACTCAGAATTTTAGTCATGTGTTCATTATTTTGATAGCCTGGTCGTAGGGTGTCCTGATGTCACGTGATACATACTGCGTGTGAGCTACGATATTCGGCTCCATTCGGCAGCCTTCTGTGGGGACGTTATGAGCCGATGGAATCACGTTTTCCCGTTAGGTACAATGACCTGATGTTGACTGGAGCACCCTCCCCACGGATACGGTCGAGCCTCTAGGATACATAAGGGGGCATCCATAAATTACGTGAGGTGTTTTTCCGGATTTCCGGACACCCCTCCCCCAATGGTGAGACTTCGTGAGATCTGGTCAGACTCCCCCCCCCCCTCTTCCTCTGGTGAGATCTGATCCATTTTTATATTTATGCCCAATATTCGATTTTTATATTTTAGCGTATTTGAACTGCCTGGTATTTTTTTGAGTAAAACAGTTTTTGTTTTATAAAAATCCGACAATTTTTTCGGGAGTTATGATGGTTTTCCTGACGCTCTGTGCAATCTCGCATTTAAACGCCACGCCTTCCGTTTGGCGCCAGTATTTAGGGGATGGTGACAGCAAGGCTTTTCACCGGGTATGTGCAGAACAACCCTATGGTCCTAATGTCACAATTTCTAAATTAGAGTGCATTGGGCATGTCCAGAAGAGAATGGGTTCCAGGTTGAGAAGATTATTAAAAGAAAAGTCAAAAATTGTATTGGAAGATGGTAAGAAGCTAGGTGGTAAAGGTCGCCTGACAAATGTTGAAATAGATAGATTACAGAATTATTATGGCTTGGCCATCAGAAGAAATGTAGAGAATTTAGAAAACATGAAAAAAGCTGTATGGGCTATCTTTTTCCATAAGCTATCCACAAATGAAAATCCTGTGCACTCTCTTTCCCCGAATGATCCTGACACTTGGTGCAAGTACAGGAGAAGTGACAGATATGACCACAAACATTCTTTACCTGAAGCAGTAATGAATGAAATTAAACCTATATTTAGAGACCTGTGTAAAGATATGTTGTTGAAGAAATGTCTTCATGGGAAAACCCAAAATTTAAATGAATGTGTGAATTCTGTCATTTGGACCCGGTTATCAAAAACTGTATTTGTGCAGATTACAACCCTCAAATTTGGTGTTTATGATGCTATTTTATGCTTTAATGATGGTGTAACTAGAAAATTGGGTGTCTTGGAATTATTGGGCATAAAATCCAGTGGAAATACTGCAAACTCCTTGGTACAAATAGATAAAGAGAGAATCCGCAAAGCCGATATTGCTAATTTAAAATGCACAAAAGAAGCTAGACAGAAAAGAAGAGGAACCAATAGAAGAAAAGAAGATCAGTATGATTCAGATGATGCTCAGTATGGTGCAGGAAAATATTAGTGGTTAGTAATTCTCATTAATAACTATACTAGAATTCAATATTAAACTTTAAATTGATTTTTCTCAAAACTACATTTTTTTATTTTCAGGTACCATTATTTAATAAACTAATGGGGTTAGAAAGATGAAATTTGGTCTATTTGTACTTTAAGATGGTAATAAATCATTACAAGTAAATTGAAATCCACCAAACAATCAGCAACTGTTTTATAATAATTAATGTACTAAAAAAATTAAATTTTACTTCTGAAAGAATAAAAAAAAATTTCCTGTAAAACCATAAGAGGTATTATGTTCATTTTACTTGTAAATTCAGACATATATGTTTTATATATTTAGTAAAAATTTCATTGTTTTATCACTTATAGTTCTTCTTGAAAGTGTACCTATTCAAAGGATAAAATAGCATTGGTAGAATAGGGATAAAAATTGCCTTCCGTCTCCCCTTAAAGGAAGAATCCCGGAATTCTCCTGGAGTGATTTGAGGAAACGATGGAAAACCCAAATCTGGATACCCCTACAGAGATTCGAACCGGCGTCCTCCCGCTCACCCACCGTGCTCGGTAGTTTCATCTGGAAGCTCAGAAATGAATCTAAACCAACTTGTCGAAGTGGAGCTATAGAATGAAACTGAATTTGAAAATAATAAATTCTGAAAACAATGGTTTAAGAATTTATAGAATTTTAGGTTGGAAGGGAGAGAATGGCAGGACAAATTTAGGAAAATTGCCGGTTCTGGCACTAAAGAATAAGAGATGAAATGGTGTCGCCGACAATGATTGTTATATGACAACGAGGTAAGTAGGAATGTAGTTTGTGGCGAATAGAAGCAGATGACAAATCAGCTATAAAAACTACTACCTTAAAAATATTTCGTGGAGAAGAATCCACTCCACTGGAAAAACAATATCAAAAAGTGTTTAGGTATCAGGTGTAAAATAGGCCACCTTTAATACTTTCAGGATTACTTAAATATTTTTTCCAAATTAAAATGTTGTATATACTGTCATACTTTATGTAAGATTTTCTTGGCATATATATGAAGAGCATAAATATATGGATGGAACAGCAGAATCACCATTTCATTTCAATAATTTGTAATGTCATCAACTGGCATCAGAAATAAATCACAGTTGTGAAGTGTTATTCATCAGAGGTCAGCAAACCTCAATCAACATTTCATTTGTGGAAATTATGCATATTTCTACTAGAACGACGATAAATGCAAAAACCACGTACTTGTTAGTCTTTTCTGTGGGAATCAGTGACTGTCGTTAGCTTTTTTGATTCGTTCGTATTTTCTAGCATTTACTGTCTCCCCATGTTATGGGGAGACATTTCCTTACCTGTCTGTGAGACCATAACCTCTTATACTTCTTGCTCTTATGCTCTGTTATCAATAATTTTTAATTTTACTTTGTCACAGTTAAACTGTAGTCACTGCCCAATCCATATGGCATGTTTGGAAGAGTTGGACCCAACCACTTCGTAGCCTAGAATAACCTTTACCACAAAGCTAGAATTGTCACCATCACATTACGTTTTACATTACAAAGAGAGCAATTCCAGTCTAATATTATAACAAGTGAGCAGTTACAAGAAGGAAATTCGGTACTTTTTCAAGGTTTGAATCATGATCATGGCTTTTCCGATTGAGCTGAGAGTTATTCCGTTTAATTCTTCGTAATCTCAAAATAACTCTGTCACACACATAAATACAGAAATATCACTTAAATCAATGAAGCTATGGTAGAGTTGCGAATAACATTTTAACAAAATTGTTTGAAGAACACATAGGAAAATTCGAGGACAATTTAAATTTTTTTGCCCCCGAAGAGAGAATAAAACAAACTCCTTTTTTTCCTAACTTGTGGGTCCTACAGTCATATATTGAACAATGTTTAACATCATACCAGATCATAATGATCATTTGGTATTTCCGCTTTTGCGGGTAGTACTCCTCCATATCTGACCGTCACTAATAATTTCTTCCTCCACAACTTTCTTTACCTGGTCCGTCCATCTTGTACGTGATATTCCAACAGAGTTCCTTCTCTTAGATTTGTTCAAGTGCGCTAACTATGACAGTTTCCCCTCCACCGTTCTCATTTCATGTCAGAGCCGATACATTATTTTCTTTATTCCCTTTTAAAGCTTTGACTTTTAACCTCTCCTTGAAGTTTCTGAATCTAACTGTACCAGATAATCTATGTTTAATGTCACGTAATAGAACCGTTCTGGTTTTTTTTTTTTTTTTTTTTTGTTACCTTGATAAGTGATAAGGTTGCAATTGTTACATAACCTAGTGTTCTAAAGAAAAACCAATCTGTGCGACAGTGTAGCAGCAAGTTTCAATTTTGTTGCTGTTTTTGGGCTATATACCAACTGCAGTGATTTCACAGCGAAACCGGAGCACGCACCAGCCAGAAGCAAGCGGCGTCCAAGGCCGTAATGATTGCTTCCAGACGCGGCACAGCAAGCCAATAGCAGAGACGTGTTTGGTTACACTAGCAGCAGTCGAAAGTGAGTTTGAAAGGCGAATAGAAATAATCCATGTGCTTCAAAATTTCTACGATCAGTCGCCAGTAACTGGAGGTCACTTTCTGATATATACCGTTCTCGTACACACTAGAACAACTAATCAAATGTAGTCAAGTTGAGAAAAAAGAAAAGACGTGCTCTCTGAAATATTTGTTGCTTTGGTCACACACAAACACAAAATACACAAACTAATGCAACAACAAATTAATATGGACATGTACACAGAAACTTACACATATACATACAAACATAAACACACTAAGAATACACAAATATACACACTAGTGCTGATTACTAAACTACGGACTCTTGTGGATAAGTGTTTAACATTCTGACTTGCCTTCCGGAAGAACCCGTATTTCATCACCTATTTACTCATACAAATTTAAGTTTTCCATGGCCTTCTGAAATCACTACAGGTGAATGCTGTGATATTTCGTTATAGAAGAAACATGGCCTATTTATTAAGGATTCTGCGACTTATCCGTCTAGTGTCGCTAAATAAAAAACTTAGTTTTGTTTGGCAAAGGGCCGTTGAATAGTCAGAAGCACCACGAACATGTAGTTTTATCGTCATTCTGAAGCTAGTCATGTTCGTAAACCCAACCGAATATACATCTACATCCACATCTACATCTACATATATACTCTGCAATTCACAAAACTGTGGGTGGCAGAGGGTGCTCAGCACCAAACCTAATCTCTTTGTTGTGCATTCCAATCCCTAATGGTACGAGGAAAAAAAGAATTCATATAAGAATCAGTGCGGCACATTATTTCTCTAGTTTTATCTTTCCTGTCATTCCGACCCAAATAGGTTGGTGGACGAAGTATTTCACTACACTCGTAAGTGAAAGTGGGAGTACGCATGTTTACCAATAAGTTTATCCGAAACATGCGTCGTCTATTTACCATATACTTAACAATACTCATCATAGTCAAATGTACACATACAGGAATCCTTAGACGAAAATAGGAAATCAACAGCCCACCCTACTTGTTTATGCAGATATAGTATGATTCCCATTAAGAGCAGCTCTAAACGCGGTTAGACAAAGACTTTGTTCACTTTTTACATGTATTTCTTATATTAGTACACATTAAACTTTCCATTGACTGAATTACGGATCAAATCCGATAGAGTGAATCTTGATATTGTTTTCAGACGTCGATGCTAATCACATTCGACAGGAAACAGTTTACTGCGAACAAACTTTATTATATGATCTAAAAACCGGTCCAGCAAACCGCCTCTACCGATGCTAATTTCACTATTCTCAGGCATCTATTATCTCTGAATTGCACTTTGTCCATCTTCCAGAAATCCACAACTTTTTTTTCCGCCGACTGCCACACTTTCTCTGTTGATAGACATGAGCTAATTAGCTAAGCGCACCTGTGTCGCACCTGGGAATGCCGCCAGCGCGCCCCTGCGAGCTACTTGCGAAACGCACGTGTTATAGCTAGGCGTGCTTCAGAGCCAATTTGTGGTCGGAAAAAGTGGTCTTCTACGAGGCGTGCTCAGCGACTGAGTTTAGTAGAACTAGCGCGTGTCGATATCGCTCTTACGTGCACCTCACACTACAGGGTCACATGCTGGGTAGTTCCTTCAAAAGGAAATGGCCAAATTCTTTCCCGTACATTTGTTCCAGTCCTTTTTCGCCTCCAATAACGTTGAAGCCGACGAAGAGGAAGAAAAAGTACTAAAAAGATTTCCTGCCCTCTTCGACACTCCTACACGGATTGTACCAGGCTAGATATTAAGCTAGGGTGGCCAGCTTATTTCGCGTGTGTATCTAGGTGTTATTCTATGTGGGTAGGTGATTGAGTGACTGTCGCTGGACGCAACGATATTACGGAACCCAGCGCCGGGTTATCGAGGCCAAATCTTGCGACAGACACGAGGGGCGCCTAGTTTAACGACTCTTTCCGCCATCAACAGTGTGGTACGCTATTACTCCAGATGCGCTGGGGACAAGTTTGGTGGTTAACCCATGCCTTAGATACACAGCCTGGTGATTCAGAATCGTGCACCGCCACCCCTGTTACTCTGCTGACAATCAGAAGAAAGTTGATCGTTTCTGCCAATTTCTCGGATCAAACCAACTAACTACGTGGCTGGCCACCATAGTGGCACAGCAATATAATCCAACAGGACGGTTGAAGTTACTGCGGAGAAACAGTATTCTCCACAGAAGTGGACGGTTTCTGAGGAACCTGAAACTGTGCCAGTTTAGACAATACTGCGTTAGTCATACTGTAATTTTCACTCTTGTTTTGATTACTTTATCTAATATTCTTACTAGTCATTTCAACCTCTCTGGCTTATATCGTAATATTTCCATCTGGTTGTAATGACCTGGCTACAGGGTTTATATTGCTGCGCATAGCACCCCTTTCATATTCTCCTTAACCTAACCTGGTAGTCTTTTTATTACTTATTGCTTTACGCCTCGTCGACGGCTAAGGTCAGTAGAGGCGGGATGGTAACGGGGGCAAGGAACGGGAAGGAATTCGGTGATGGCCTTTTTGAAGGAAGCATCCCGGCATTCGCCTGGAGTGATTTGAGGAAACGATGGAAAACCCAAATCTGGATGCCCGGACGGAGATTTTAACCCGCGTCCTCCCGAATGCAAGGCCAGAACGGTAACCGTTCAGCCAACACGCTCGGTCCGGTAGTCCTACCGGGTAAAGGGGACCTAAAGTTTAAAGTGGAAGCCGAACCACTGGAGCCTTCTGGCGCACTTCATATTACACAGCAAGCTCTGCCAGAGATGAAGGTCGGGTTAAGAGAGTGTGAAAATCCCTGCCCAGGCAGGTATTAGAACCGGCCACCTTTAGATCCTGAGGCAGACAATTTAATCTCTGGGCCACCAGACCGCTCTCCCGTTTACGAGCAAGTCCATAGAAATGTCGCAAAAAAGTAAAACTTCTCCCCCCCATTCTTCCAAATTCCTTCCTCCAAGGCTGCCTTACTTCTCTCTCTCTCTCTCTCTCTCTCCCCCTTCTGCAGTAAATACTCTCGCTATTTCACTTGCCATGAATAAATCTTATCACATTAAAATCACCTCTAATTATCGTACATAACTATCTTAACTCTTATGATTACGTTCCTTATTACATTGACAGTTGGAACGTCCATGCTCTACCGCCTGTTATGTCACAATAGCGTCCCAAAATGAGAATGGTGGCCGTTTGATGGAGAGTTTCATCGACAATGGACACCCTGGAGGGTTTGCTGTTACGCTAACACTGTGACGTAGCAGATGCATGTCTGAGCTGTCCAGGTGAATGATGGAGTTGTCTGCGTAGCAGAGACCAGCAGACAGCTTGTCCCCGTCAGTCTAACGGCTGGGCCATTTCTCACGACGTAGGAGTTTGCGCTTGTTGCGTCTGGTCAAGGACTGGGCTCAAACTCGGCGCACCTGGCACACAGACCGGTTTGTTTGTTTGTTTCTGTGCCCTGGCCTGCTCATTAGGACACAAAGCGAAGTGGCCAAAATAAGCTGTGTGAAATGGGGTCATACGGATAATATGTATGCTACGTTTTCCTAGATTAGGTAGTAGCTTCTGTAACAGTCAATGTGTGTGTGTTTCACTTAGTTAATGATAACTGTAATAAAATCCAGAAAAATGTAAGCAATTATAGTTTACTTGCTATTCTTGCTTTCATATTACATCACCTTCCGAGTATTTTCGTCTTGTGGAAGAGTAACGAAGAAAAGTCTCAGAACAATGCGTGTGGCATTTTCACGCTTGTGTACATACACAGTACTTAATTCACAGCTCACAAAACTATTAGAGAAACAAAGTTGCGGTTAATTGAAAATGAAAACAGTACATTGTGCATGAGTAACAACAGATCTAAAACTGGAATACTGAACTATTAACAATATGTTTACGGAGGTCCAAACAAATAATTATGGCTGTTACTGGTTAATTTTCACTCTAACACTTCCCAAATGTTGGAATTTATGTGCTAGATTTGTAACGTCGATATAGTTAAAACTGGCGGAAGATGGTTGGACAAAAAAAGGAAACTATTTTGCCATTTTCCTGGACTTGCAAATGGAAGTCCGGTTCCATAACCATGATTCGAAGCCTAGTCTTACAAAATGCATTAGGCAAAAGTTATCGTTTGTGTTCCCCAGTGACATCTCCGTAAAGTTCTCTCACAATACAGGCATTTTCAGACGAGGCACAAGGAATACAGGAATCTGTTATCTGTATAGGTATGCATCTTTCGCCAAAGTATGATAAATATGTAGATAATGCTTTACTAGTTTAAAACATTATCTACAAAATTTTCTACTCGTACTTTATTCCTTTTTCCGCTTAGCAAAAGTATTGTTGTCACTGAATTTATAAACCGCATACCACTGATGAAATAATTCATATTTCGTAAGAGGCAAAAAGAACGGACGAGCATAAGTTCGTGTATACGTTATGTACTGTAAATCAAATATGACCGAATTACCAGCCAAATATTTCTGTGTCAAGTTCCATAGTAATCTGAAAGGAAAGATTGAGGTATTGGGAACGAGAACAACACACTACATTTTATAAGCCACACTTCTAATACTCTCGACAACAGCACAAAGAAGGTAAACTATATAGTATATACATCCTTAAAGTGTTGCGTTCGCGTTTATGACCGACACCAAATACGATAAACAGATAAAGCTGAATATATTTGGAAATCTGTCAATACCGAGTCGTACAACCAAGGGTTAGCGGTTAGTAAAGTATTTTGTAATCTCACAATCAGCCAGGCAAATTGAGGTAAAGAAATTTCCTGCAAACAATACGATGGTCTTCTACCTGATAGAACGAAGTAATACTTTCACTGACATATGGATGAAAAAAAGCCGCTATGTCAAAGCAATTAATTATTGTGATGCTAAAAAACATTTCTTCTAACTAATCTGGTTAGACAGCAAATTTTTTAAGCGAGACGCATAATATTCTGTACAACTTCGTGCTATGATGGTTGTGTGAGAGATAAAAATGTAAGATATTTGTTTTCAGGAGTAAAGGAAAGGGAAAATTTTCTTTTATAGTTAAGAGTGTCAGCGACTGGAATAAAATACCAAGGAAAATGATAAACAATTTACCTGAAATACTGAAAGACTTTAAAATTAATAAAGAGCAAAAGAAGATGGGTGGTATTTATTTATTATGGCTATAGTTAAAGGCTAATATAGCCAGAAACATAGTGAATAAAAGGCTAACAATTAAATCATACTTCCTGTATCTATGGTTTTCCAATTTCCTCTACCTACTTCATATTCCAGGTAATTTTTACACCTGCCTTTGGGAATACCTATTATAAATTGCAAGGCACTTTTAGAATTTGAACATATAACTGAGTTGCCCTGTACTGTCCCTTATATGTACAGTATGGCTCTCAGAATTGGATACAGCTCTGCAGAGAAGATCTAAAATTCCCCGGGCAGTCTAAAAGATTCATAGACGCTACAGTCCGGGTCAACCAACACAGCTGCACTTGCCGATTGATTCACCTTTAACCCATCAGTAAATAATTTGCGCCATCCCTTCCATCGCACATTCAGAGTTTCTACTGACATTTGCTTCAGTTCTTCCTGTACATATTTGTCTATTGGACCATGAATTAAGGACAAGTGAATATGCGAGAAGTCCAATATCCTCTTCGCCGAATAAATCATGAACCTCTCGACTGCAGATTTTCCATACGACCGAAATTTTTAAGTACTGTACTAGGCTAGGCAATTTATGATGTGAAAGATTTTTTTTTTTAAACTGCTTATCCTCTCTTAACAGCGAGGTCTTTAGAGAAGGGAAAGGATGTGGGGCAAGGAAGTGGAAGGAATTCGGCCATGGCCTTTTGAAGGAAGCATCCCGGCATTTGCCTGGAGTGATTTGGGAAACTATGGAAAACCCAAATCTGGATGCCCGGATGGGAATTCGAACCACCGTCCTCCCAAATGCGAGGCCAGAACGCTAACCGTTACACCGCCACGCTCGGAATGATGTGAAACAGATTTCGCAGAAATCTCATACGCAAGAAGCTGAACTTTCCACGAGGGGGTAAAACTTCACTTAACATTTAACCAAAAGTTTATACCCAAATTGTTTCTTCTTATGTTCAAGGGAAAAATCACTGATTCGGCCTCACACACACACACACACACACACACATATATATATACATATTAGAAACATTATCAAACCTTAAGGCAGACATTAGGAAAAGAAAATTAAGATTTTATGGAAATATTCACAGATTCCCAGCAACAAGAGTCAGTCACAAAATTATGACGTACATCAAACAGCTGAAAAATATGCCCTGGGTCCAGCAGATCCAAAATGACCTAGAAAAATTTCACAAACTCGCCAGAAATCATGGGCATACATGTGTACACAAAAAATTAACAATGAAGTCACCAAGAGACCGGGGACGAAGTGGACTGAAGAAATAAAGAGAATCCACGGAGAAAAAATGAGAACTGTATGGAAACTCAAAAATTGAATCGTTAAGACTTCGCGTTAGCCGACAAAGCTCAATTTCAGATAATAATATATATAAATTTGAAAGCAGGTGTGTAGGTAAATTACTAACTGGGCATATATTCCAGCGCAATTAAATTAACTGAATTAAAACTTCAGTATTCTGCCAATGAATTTGGGCATACAGATACCGAAATATAGTCCAGATAAGATTTTTATATTGAGCAGTTAAATTTTAAAATCCAGTGACTAATTCTTTTTAAAAATTTATAGCATAAAATGAATAAAATTTCAAAAACTGACGCTAACGATTCTGAAAAATTCGGGTTCGATCTAGAGTTTTTGTGCATATATAATGGTAAATGCATTGTATAAAATCACTTAATGATGTAAGCACCGTAACCACTCAGTTTAATATGCTGAAAACCTGTTATGAGACAATTTCTTCACAATGAAATGCTCTCGTGATCTTGGCAGACTTTGCGACACACGCATACGGTGGGCTCATGCAAGTCGATATGGTTATCGTGCTAGCTCATCCAATAAGCATTAATACAGTATTAAAAGAGATTGAAGTAAATATGGGGGTGCAACAGGGTACTGTATTAAACCGCTGCTGTTCATTATTCTAATGATTGACTGTGTTGATGGGTTACGGTCAAAGTCTAGGTATTTTGCAGATGATATAATGGTATACAATAAGATCCAAACACGTAGACACTGAGCGGCTGCAGGATGATGACCTGGATAGAATATCTAAATGGGTAGGTCAGCATGGAATGAAGATAAATGCCAAGAAGAGTCAGCTTATTAGGTACACAGATAAAAAAAAACTAAAGGCTGTTTATGATTATTGGGTGGGGTCAGAATTGCTTGTTGAAAGACTGAGTTGTAGATATCTTGGCACACCGGTTGATATCTAATTCAATTGGGCAGGTGGTAGAAAAGGTTAAAAAATCCTTAATTTAATGGAAAGGGTGATGAGAGGATGTACCATAGACGTTAGTGAGTTGTGTTACAAACTTTGGTCAGACCATTGGTTGAATATGGTGGTGCAGTTTGGGACCCACATTTTGGTTATCAAATACAGGAGTTGGAAGGTGTGCAAAGAAGAGAAGCCAGAATTGTTTGTGTAAATTGTCGCATGACCCAGTCAGTAACTGATATGATAAAGGAGATGGATTGGGACTCATTGGATTAAAGGAGGAGGGTGAAGAGAGTGCTGGGAACGTACAGGGCATATATTGGTGATGGGGCTTGGAGGGATATTGGTCAAATAATTAGGAACAGTGCATCGAAGGGGAAAGGTGACCATAACCACAAGATTGCGCTAGATTTCATGCATAAGGGAGTGGGAAAATTTTCTTTTGTTAGTAAGGTTGTCAAGGATTGGAACAAATTACCAAATGTAGTGACGAATATTTTACCAAAAACGATTAAGGAATTTAAAATTAAAATTGGTAAATCGGAAAAATAAATGGGGTAGGAATTTAACATTCCAATTATAAAAGAAAATCGATATATTTAAGCGGTAATTAGATTACTAAAGAAATTGCCACTGGAGCGTTACCTCCATCGCAATCAAAATTAATAATAGTAACGATGCTTTTGCTCAGACGAAACATAAAGGTTAAGAGTCTGTCTTTAATGGAGTTGAATGTTAACAGTACTGTAAACAACTGTTAACAAAATTACGAGTGATTTGCATATAACTCTAGATAAATTAGTCGCTCCCAAAACTGCATTTACACGAGATCACTTTGTTATCAAACGCCGGCGATGTCAGCGTATGAGATAGTGCACTGATCTGACAATATGGGGCCTGGTATAGCCCATGGGTGGTTTAAATCTGTGTTGTGTTTCTCTTGCACTCTTCTCGACAAATTTATACCTACAAATACATAGAAAATTCGAGACCTATCCTCTGATACAATTAAGAAGGCATCGAGGCTTGATGAATAGGTCATGTCTCATATTCGTTTTTTTTTATTAAAAAAAGTGTAATAAAATATCAGTAGTAGTTTGCCATACGACAAATAAATAGTAGTAGTAAAATTGTTTAATCAGTCTTCGAGAGGCATTATCAACTTGGGACAATGATGTAGATAAAATGAATGGAATAACATTATTTAAAAATATTTTTTTGGATATTTATATTAAATGGAGTTCTTTTTGTAATTCGACTTTTAAATATCTGTAATAAAACCGTGAAGGACGTATCCTGGAGGGTAATAATGCGTCCCTTATACTTTGAGGTCTATCTGGAATTAGAATTTAAGTAGATCTGCAATATTTCTGCCTCGACAATCTCAGTTCTTAAAAACTGTTACAACAGAACCGAAACGACGCTCTTCTGTTACTAGTTACATCTAGCATTAAGTAATGTCTCATGTTTAGTCGCAACAGGTAGATAAATTCACACCATGAGACAGTTTTAATTTTTTTGGGTAAAGGCATTACGGTTGGTCAATCTCACAGCCATTAAAGCCAAAAGACGTTTATAAATAGGGAACGTAAGGATAATCAGTTGATGTCTTTGGAGGAATAGGACTTGCAGTCTTCTGAAATGATTTCGTGAAGTCAAAATATTCTCAAATTTAGATTGCAAAACTGAAGATAGAATTCGCTTTCCCTCACTGCCAGACCAAACCATTACCGACAAATCGCAAAATTTTTAAGATGATTACCCTCTTTATAAACGTTATAGTATAAATTTTAGTGTGATAGGTGAAACTTCTTTGACAGATTTTTAATTTATACAAATTAAAATGATTGGAATTACTGGGATAAGTGAATATATTAAAAGGGAATTGATAAAGCATTGCTTCTTATTCAGTCTTCGAACATCCAATCGAATCGTTCATTTAAATTGTGACCACAACCACCGAATTTTAGAACGTGTGAGTGTTTCGAGAGGACTCAAACAGGGTTTATTTCGGGTGATATCATCGATTCCTGTGGACAAGTTATGAGTGATGTTTTACCATCTCGAAGATATTGGACTGCTATGCATGATCATCTGGATACGCGGGTTAGAACGCTCACTGCCGAAGACGACAGCCGGTCTCTTCTAGGTCGTCATATGGCTGTGGGTAAAGCACCAAAACAATCCACCGTCGGGATGTCAATGGATTATTGCATAAGGATGAGCTGACAATAAGACCAACGTTGAAGTAATTTTTGTCATCCTCCCCGCTGGGAAGATCGAGACGTTTGACTCGGTTTGCTAAGTAAGCGTTTTCAGTAGCAATTATAGTCTGAGCAGAATTTCCTCGCAACCACATAGTGATGACTGATGACATTCAGCTCGGTCCTTTTCTCGTGCTTTGTGGTAGAGTATTACGTCGTCAATCGTAAGTTATTTCCGCTAAATCTAGATTTTTCCATAGGCCGCATGGAACAAATGTACACAAATAGTTTCGGCGTGCATAAAGTCAGTCCTGGTTTCAAGACGTCTGAGAATAATACAATTCCTGTGATCTGTGCTACGTGATCACATTCCAAACTTGACGTTGCAGCTTTAAATGTTCTGGTGTTCTGGGGTGCGTTCGTTCCCGTACCTTACTTTGTTAAAACATACAGTATTAAAATTCCTCACGCTTCCAAATCCATCTTTCAGATCTTTTATGGCCAGTCTATCTCCGTACACGCTAAAAGTGGCTTTGTTGTAGTTTTCACCAAGTCGTGAGTGTCCGGTGTCGAGTAAGTCTAGAAATCCAGTCTATTTTATCAATACTGGCAGGTGCCTGCCACACTTGTACTCTTACCAAAATGGTTGAAATATTAATATTTCTTGAAGCAGTGTGTTAGATTATAGTCAGAAGACTAATATTCTTACCGAACTATTTTTCATCGTGAGAACTAAGGGTAATATCTGAGATTTTGTATATATCGTTATAGATTAAGTGTACCCGTCGTGAAGAAAAACCTTTGGAAGAGACTAACCCATTAATTCATAATTATAATTTAAGTACATTTTAATTTAAAGGCTGTAATTGTTCTATGGATACTAAATTATGTTGTCTCTTAATAAATTCCAACATTCTGGTCGACTCTTGGCTCACGAAAAGAATGTTCCGTGATCTAATAAATCTCAGATTTTAAGAGCAACCGGCGAAAATTTCCACAAAATATGTTAAATAGCTTTTATGTTATGCTAATTTATAGATAAAAATGTTTAGTGTTCATAACCAATTTTAATTTATCACTCAGGCGTCAGGTGACACAAGGTGATAAGATATAGTACCCTAGATTTTAAGACAGATTCTATTTTTTTAACTGTGACTACCCAACAGAAATCGATTAAGCAGTTTTCAAGTTACACTAGTTTACAGGTAAAATGTTTGAAGTTCAGAACAGATTCTAATTTACTACTCCGCCGTCAGCTGATGAAGAGTCGTGAGCTACACTTCAGATTTTAAATCATACTCCTAGCTTCAAAATTGTGAAAACCTGATCAAAAAATGTTCAGAAGTTTTTCATTGATGTCGAAAGAAACGGATACAGCCCCGTTAAAGGCTCATAATAGTTCACTGATATTTGGGTGATTATCTTAGAAGTTGTTAAGACTAGTGAACATGCCATTTAAAGTGACGCGGGAGCATATATCTTGTTCTACGGTCGGAATAACAATAGGTATACAGGGGCGGATCTAGGGGGGGGGGGGCTAAGGGGCTGAAGCCTCCCCCCTTAAAGTATCTAGCTCCACCTCCTTTTGGAGACTTATTTTTATTTTTAGCTCTACGGATTCGAGACCCGAGGAGACAATAAATACTACCCTTTGCCCCCCCCCCCCAACCGTAAATTCATTCGAGCCAAGCCCCCCCCCCAAACCAAAGTCCGCCTAAGTCCCTCTCAAACCAAAGTCCTGGATCCGCCCGTGTAGGTATATTCACTAAAATCTTACTGACCACCAAAACCTTTTGAACGGAGCTCCGGTACAACCTAATAGCAATTTATTTCAGTATCTTTGAATTATTAGATAAGTGCAATAAAATCACAGCTGAGACGAAAGCGATTGGTCACGTTACCGTATCACTTGTCACAGTAATCTAAGATACGCCTTAGGAGACGAAATACTGATCACTTTTTGTGTAATGATGAAACGTCCACGTAAATTTGAATAAGTTCCATTGGAAGTTATACTGTAGAGAATGAAATTTTTAAAGGGGCTTCAATTGATTATTTAAATATCCGTGTTAGAAAGGTCAATAAATGCGACAAAGTACTAATAGGGGTTAAGTTCGTTTTATTTCTTATTATATTCTTTGTTAATAGAGCCACTCTTTACTGCCCAAACGGTCATAGTTCAATTGATTGTTTTGACTGGGATAATCGAAATTAAGTTAACATGAATTGAGCAACAAATGACATATGAATCAAAACTGTCTTGGAATATCATAAGTGAATTTGTGTAAAGCATGAGAGATAATGATGCACGCTATCTACAGTGGATAGCGTTGTAACGACGTGATGCTACCGTCTCAAAGTGTGTACGTGGTCAGCTGTGAAGATCTTGAGGTGTCGGTTTAGAGAGACGACTAGCGGCTATCATCCCTTGCTGAGCAAGGACTGCCGGGACAATATGTTGCTGGGCGTTCCAGCTAAAGATGAAACGACACCAGGTAACGTGGATGAAGGCGGCTGCAAGGTGGCGAAGGCTAGCTAGCCTGTGGCGCGTGCTGATTCCTACATTTCGGCTGCATGGCGCGGCCTACAAAACCACGCGCCATGGGAAGCCACCATAACGGAGCGTGATGTGGTCAGGCAAGGTTAAGCCGCATTGCCACGGCGCGTGGTGTGGCAGCACGCGCCTTTCATCTTTTACCGCCTGGCGGTGGGTCCCTGCTAGCATATGTGGCAAAGATGAATGGCGTTCACAACCACGCGTCGAGGGACGCGCCGCACACAGGGGTATTTGACACAAAAAGTCGATCAAAATTATTTCTACGTAATTTGGATTTTTGTTTCGCTTCTTTTGTGTATTAGAACTTATAACTGTGAAGTAGGAGTAATAATAAAGACCACTTGCTGTGTTCATACACTTTACAACATATTAAGCGAATATTTACAAAATACTTAAACAATAATCATACATGTACACTAAAATATCATTCTGACGAATCGTCCCATCCTTCGTCGTCGGAACCTTCACCTTATGGCTCGTTCTCTTCTTGAGTACTCGGGTCCCATTAACGTAATATTTTAACAGTTTCTGGATTGAATGGTTTAGACGTTTTGGGGGTTTTGTCCCTGATAAAGCTCAAATACTGATCCTAAGTTAATGAAAGCCTATTAATGACATCTGTGCTGCACTAAACCCAACTAAGTTTTCTGGAGTGTGTCTCCCTAAATCGTCGAAAATTTTTGTATCTAGCTTCTGCTGCTGCTTCTGACAGAGTGCCTATAGGCAAAAGTGCATACTCTATTATAAGTGAGCCCTCAATCAATACTTCTTGTATAGGTGACATTGGATGCCACGAGTACAGTTCAACATACAAAAAATTCACTCTCAGTTCTCTTAGCAGCCTGCCATTTTCTTTTAATTTCCAATTTAAGCCATGAAAACTTTGGTTCGAACTGTTGCGTTTGTTCGACCGTGAATGTCGCTTGATTTAAAATATTTTCCTCGACTAATTCGAACTTTTGCACGAAATAATTTCCTTTCTCGTGTTTAATGATATCTAAATATCTTTTCGGGTCATGAGCATGATACCAGAAGAGCCCATAACAAAGAAAATCTTTGATGAAAAAATGCGACCGAAAA
Organism: Vandiemenella viatica; assembly: GCA_031002005.1. Classification (NCBI taxonomy): domain Eukaryota; kingdom Metazoa; phylum Arthropoda; class Insecta; order Orthoptera; family Morabidae; genus Vandiemenella; species Vandiemenella viatica. The sequence goes on from CM061920.1 coordinate 357,904,547, forward strand.
AAAGTAAGTTTGTTTCATTGTAAATAATCTACAATAGAATATTTTCGAATAAACAGACGTTTGGCACTTTTTGGCACCTAATTTTCAATGGAACACCAAGATAGTACACTAAAATAATACCATACAAGAAATCAGACTCGGGAAAGGTCCGGAAATATAACAAAATCACTCTTTAATACTTTTCGTAATAAAAAAATCAATACAAAATGAGTCAGCTTACAAAAATTTACAGAAATAAAGTTGTGCGTTTCCTTTGGATGCATGTTACTATTATTTCAATTCTAGGCACCTGGCTGAAAAATATCCATGATTAAAATCACCACTACTCACTTAACATCACTCACAAATTAAAATGGAACAACTTATAATTTTCTTGTATTTGCTTCGGAACAGTACGTGGGTCTTGCAATGTGCTCAGAAGATGACTGTTCACGGGGTGGGGAATGAAGCTTACCTAAAAAACATAGCTGATTGTCATTCTATAGACATTTACCTCGAGTCAGGTAGATATGGGTTCTTTGAATTTGCTTATTTTTTTATTTTTTTATTTTTTTTACTTTTGATCGGCTTTTGTATCAAATACCTCTGTGTGCGCCGTGGGAACGCACCTTTCGGCTGGGTGTCCTCGGCGCTGCGTTTCGACAAACCCTCCGATGATCCGCAAAGTTCTTTCTCTCATAATGGACAGCCGCGAAAATATCATGATATTCGATTCTTGATCACGGAAGTCACCTGGGATGAAGTACAGTTTTTCTCGTGAGTGTGTACTTATCCAATCCTAAATGTACGTCGCTTGTTCAGTTTTCGAGATATATCACATCGAATAGGAATACGCCCATATATGAATCCCTGTTACCAAAGTTTAGTTTTGATACAGTCCTGTGCACTCAATCCACGTTTCTCATTCCCATAGCCATTCCCGTCTTTTCTCACGACTCCAAGACTGTCACACATGGAACACAGTATCTCAGAATCGTGAATGCGAAATTTAAAGTTTCTCCTTGCAACGGTACTTGTGTAAGAATTTAATCTTTCCCGGTCTACAGGATAAGTTCTGCCATACACGACGTTGACCTGATAACGTTTCATCTGATGAAGAAAGCGGATGTAGCTGTAGTAACGTCGTGTATGGCATAACATTTTCGGCAGAACAGCTGTGAAAAATATTTATCAATGGTATCTGTGCTTGTTTCGTCGATAGTTTGCCGCCTTTGTCATAAAAGTCACGAACTGCACTGGTTCAAACCCCCGTCCGGGCATCCAGATTTCGGTTTTGCAGGGCTTCCCCAAATCACTCTAAGTGAATGCCGGGATGCTTCATCGAAAGGCCATGGCCAAATTCCTTCCCGTCTTTTCTCACCTCCAACCACCGCGACGTCGACGATATGTAGAGCCACGATGCGTGCGTACCTACAAACTGTACTTTCAATGCAACGCTCGCTTTCCTTTCTTTATTGTTCACTAAAGCCAATTACACGGACAGTGAGCGTGGCTAGTATAGAAAATTTTTGAAGTGCATACCGAAAACCAGCTCATTAGTTGTGATAAAAAAAAATACCTTTCTACTTCTTCCACAACAGGTAATGGAAGCTGAACAGAATACACAATGATATTCGCAGGAAGAAAATGAACTATGTATCTCTTTCTCGCATTATAATGTTTATACTACTTGCAATTAATTTCGCAAAGCCCGCCAGAAATGATAGAAATTTTTATTGTTTCTCAAATTTTTCTAAGAAAAGTATAACTTCAAAAACAAAACAACGATGATTTATTTCGTTTAAATATTTTGTGATTACCTGCCTTTCCTGTAAACTTTCTCAGACTTTCTAATAAAATTCTCCGTTTCTGACGTCTATCAAAAAATTATTACGTTATTATGTGAGCAGAATCTTACATGAATGTATGCATTTAACCGTCGTAAATAAAAGAATAGCAACATGAAGATTTAAACGAACGTAGCATTATAATCTTCCCAACATATTTTTTGTGCAGTTCCTAACATAACAGACAGTTGCGTTTTAACTGGAATCACAGTTGCACTTTCTTATAAACATGTAAATAAAATAAAATTCGATGATCGATTTAAAATTTACGCTTTCTGTTAACAATATAAGCGCAATTGGAGTCAATGCAGTTATTCATTTGAATCTTATATCGTTAAACGAACAATTCTTGTATACATGGTATCCCGAAAACTGCTCCAACGAAACGGAAGAAATTTCATATTTAGATGATGTTTTGCTTTTCAAGTCACACACACACACACACACACACACACACACACACACACACACACACACACACACACACACACACAAAACTACACGCACACAAAACACACGCGCACACACACAACTAGCAGTTCTTTTATTTGGTATCTTGAAAATTTCTCCGACGCCATATCATAGACGTGTCACATGCCAGTAAGCCTCCTGTTGTTAGTTTCTCTTTGGTTAGAGCAACGAACTCTTATACCTATAAATGAACAATTCTTGTATACTAGCTGACCCGTTCGGATATTTCGCACAGTACAGTGGTCAGTCACCGAATGGTAATATAATAATGTCTTAAGTAAATGCAAGTATATTTATTAATGAAAAGTATTCTATATGGAAAGTAGTTATAAATAACAATTTTACTGTAAAAAGTTGTTATCATTAAATACTAAATGTTTAATTAACAAACATTTAAAAAGCAAATATTTAAAAAATAAATATCGGTTTTGTCAGATGTGATTTTATCGAACTTCTTTGAAAACGTTGTTAACAGTTATAATGTGATCATCGTTTACTTTTTGACCGTAAGTGCCTTTAACACTAAAATAATTATTATTTAATATACGAATTCTTATCAATGCAAAAAGTTCTGGTAAATACAATCCTGAGCTTTGAAGCGTCTGACCATGTGCTTTATTGAAGGTCATAGCAAAAATTATTTATTTTGGATTTTTTTTTTTTTTTAAAATCAATTGGGAGGGCTCTTTTGGATCGGAAGATGTGAGGTTATTGTGAGGTATGATCATAGTTTTACTGGAGTGAATGAATTTGGCATTGATAACGTACTCAAGTGAGTTACCACTAATAGTGCATCATTAATTAATCCCTATTTAACATAATAACAGCATTTTTCTTTAAAAGCAATTTATGAGGTGGTAAACCGGACGATCTCTGAAATGGCTCTAGCCATTTGGATGAAATTTCATATGTAGATAACAATTTTCTTTTCAAGTTTGTAACACGATTCTACAAAAATCATGACCAATTGTTGTATTTGGTGTCTCAGAAACTCTCTAAACTCATCTCGTAGAAGCTTCAGGTACCAGTAAGCCTACTGATGTTAGATAAACTCTTTCGTTATAGCAATGAACTGCGAACTTCAAAATGTCTAGAAAGTTTTCAAGAAAAACGTTTAACTTTAAACAAAGTTCACGCAAAATCTGGGAAAGAGTTTTTTTTTTTAATGGCATTCGGCCTTGTAGCCATTCAGCCAACAACTGTGTAGCCATTCAGCCAACAACTGTGTTTCTATCATTCTTCAACTGTGTTCATAGTATCTTCTCATATTATTGATTACCACAAGTCACAGGACAAAGAACGAACACAACACTTAATTAAAACCACCCATGCCCTGGGCCGGACTCGAACCGGCGACCCCTACAACGTGAAGCCAGCTCGCTAGCCCCGCACTACCGGGGTCGGCATCTGGGAAAGATGCCGAGCGAACATTGGTCACCCAGGTGCTTTTCCTGGTTAGCCAAGCAGTCAGTCACTTCTGGTACTATCGAGATTCGCTGACGTTTGCACAGCTATTGAGGCGAGTCCAGTCTCCAGGCACAACGATTTTTATTAAACTGGATAAGTCTACTCCGACCGCTAAAAGTCACTATTGGTTTGAGTCTTCCTAAGGGGTCGCGATTATACGAGGATACAAGTGAAGCGCTTACTGTTCTTTGGCGACAAGTAGTGTACCTGGTCACGTCCACACTTTAACTAAATGTCTAGAATATTTTGTGTCCCGCATATTATGGCATACTTGTGCACCACAGCTTGGTACATTTATTGGCGTATAATGTATTGCTATGAAGGTCAACGTTACAGTTAAACATACGTTAAAGTCATGTGAGATAATAAGTCAACTGATATTTATAATTGCAGTATAAATGTGACAAAATTATCAATCAGAAAACATTTTTAAATCGCCATTTATTAAACACTGTAAGCTTTTTCTCTTTTATTTACTGATTCTGTAGAATTTATCGTCATCTCAATAGCTTGCAAATATGGCTTTTTCTCATTTCATCTGACACCAGCCCTACTTTCTTACATTGTTGAAGTAAAAATACCTAAAAAAAGGAGTAATAATAATAAAAGGAACCTCTACCTCTTCGTGCTATTTGCTCCAATGCTAACGTAATTATTATTAGTCTATTGGAAAGGTTAAATAATATCAAAATAATCTGCGAAGTATGTCTTGATTTTCATCTTTTCAGTATTAATTCTGTTATACTATTCCACATCTATACTGTGCACTTATATTTTTTGTTCTGAAAATTTATAATATACAATGTTTTCTATAAGTCACATAATTTATATAATTCTCACAATCAGATAATTTTAGCCGTCGTTGACAAAGTAAGATAGGAAAGTGACTTTCATTCTTACAATAGCTTTCAAATTTACTAGCGACTATATGTTTTATAAGAAATCTGTCATTGCAAATCACCTACTTTATTTATCATATTGAATCAAAGTTATCTGTAACATAAAATAATGTCAGAACTGTGAAATGGTTGGTACTTTTGCCTTTTTTTGTCGGGAGGGTTAGGTTCGTCGACGAGAAGTCGTTAGAGACCGGAGTAGAGAAATAAATAGATGTTTGTCTTTTCTCTGACTAACAGGTGCTTTGCCTAGAGTGATTTCGGAAATTTGGAAACCAAAATATAGATAGCCGTTGTCGGACAGTTGATTAACGCTTGCTAATGAGCCTTAGTTTTACTCCTCGAGTTTCAGTGTCCATTAAACGTATTACATACAATTAAAAACATGGTATTTATATTTGACAGCTAAAACAATTGTTAACGATTATAATGTTATTTTGAACTACTTTAATGGTCTGTTCCGGTAGTACTAATATGATCTTAAGTAAATACTTATAAGTTAATGAAATAATTTTTTCTTGGTTTATGTTATCACAATGTTTCTAGACATTGTGAAACGATTTCACGTAAAAATTAAATTACTAACATCACCAAAGCCTTTAATATTTGTCAGAGACCTAAGTTTCTCATCAACATATCCTTACATAAATTCTTATGTCAAAATAAGCTTCTCATTACAGTCCTACAGTGGTGCTTGCTGCTGCATTTTTCTGCAATATCTCTAGGCTACAATACCTGTAATGTTGTTTACAACTATCTCATAGCAATATAATTTAAACAAAATTCCATTTTTATCAGTTTTTTTTTGGTGCATGGTATGCAAATTAACATTCTTTATTGAGAAAATATTTCAACTTTTATAATTAAGTTATTCCTATTATTCAGTTGTCACTTTTTATTTCTCCCACTTAGTACTGAACTTTATCGTTTTCTACAGCTACTTCTGGAGAAAAATAATGCGGGGGATAATGCTGGAATACAATCATGATGCGGGGAAAAAAAATAGTGTCATGTACGCAGATGAGCTATTATTTCAGGGATAGTAGTAGGAATGACAACGTACAAAGGAGTATTGCTGGCCAAATAAAGATTATTTTGGATTTAATATATGCAATGACTTTTCCTGCTGCTTTAAGCTACATATTAAATTCAGGATTAAAATCAATAATGAGCAATAAAATGATGGTTTAGCAAGAAATGTTTACGAACGTGAATGTGGAATAAGTTGCCAAAAAAGGAGGTGCATCTTTCAACTTCAGAAAGTACTTAATTACAAGCTGATGAAGGAATAGTATCTAATAACTGAGAGGAATCTTTGATGGTAAAAAAAAGTTTCAATGACTTATTCACAGGTGATTTTATAAAGGGAAATCAGACATCTGTGTCGCAATGTCTCTTCGTATTAGCTAATTCGACGTTCCAATTCCGATCCCCAAATGCAAATTAATCTCCTTAATATCGTTCCATTAATTCAGCAGGTGAGATACAACTAATGCTGTAGAATACATAATCGATAAAAAGAAATCGAGTTTGGAAAGAGCCAACCGGTACAGCCATAAACTAGTACCCAAGGAACGGTCCATATAAAGAAGCATCGGAGAGTTCCCCAGGATGCGTCAGATTCCGCAAGGATTAGAGCTTTGAGTGGGTTATAAACATTCTGCCTGTCAGCGTATCAGGCAACATCTTGATCACGAATATGGAAATAAGTCTCTGTAAGCTGTAACTCGTGAAATACGAGTGTTATTATTGTCTTGCATAGCATACGAAATAGTTTCCTTCTAGTACCAAGTTGTAACTGACGATTCATATCATCTTTTTTTCTTGAATTGCCCATATAATTTGTTGTAACAGTAATGTAGTTTTACTTTGCAAAAGGTTAGTGACCGACCTACTTTTTTTCGCGACCGACGAATTTTCTACAGACTGATCAAGAGTTGCGAGTGGAATTGTGATAGTAAATGAAGTTTTAACTTATAATGGCTTAAGAACACTCATGATATAAACATTCCTATTAAGAATTTGTGTTTCCTATTTGATTAGTAGACGTGAAAGGATTATTATGAGAATGTGTTAGACTATTCAGAGAAATCAGCAGCTTTTCCTTCATGTAGCTTACCCTGTATACGCTAAGACGAAACTCTGAACACTAAAAGACTCGAGATAAACGGAATCGACTGCTGGGAACGGTCTGTAGATAGAAGGGATAAGAGAGACTACAAGGGACACCTCTTGCCCTTGTCATTGAAACCGATCGTGGGTGAACGGTTAACGTTCTGGCCTCGCATTCGGGAGGACGCCGGATTGAATCCCCGTCCGGGCATCCATATTTGGGTTTTCCATGGCTTCCCTAAGTCACTCCAGGGGAATGCCGGGATGCTCCTTCAAAAAGGCCATGGCTGAATTCCTTCCCGTTCCTTGCCCCAATCCCTTCCCGCCTCTAATGACCTCGCTGTCGACGAGGCGTAAAGCCCAAGCAAAAAAAAAAAAATTGTAATTGAAACATCCCTGGGGGCAATTCGACGTGGTATATATCAGACGTTAATAGAGATAATTCTCATCTGAAATAGCGAAAAAAAGCAATTATATTTTCATGCTACATACATTAGATGAAAATAAAATATTAGATAAAAACCAAATAGTACAAAACAAAAGTCAATTGCTACTGTTTTTAAGATTATGAGGAGGAAAAAATAAATAAAATAAACTAATAATAAAAGCTTAAGGTGGATAAAATTATTTTTCTGTGATTTAATAAAAATTTTGGGTTAATAGCTGATTAGGAGTCAATACACAGAAAGATTATAAAACAGCAAGTACACAGTTGGAAGCGGTATTTTAACTAAATATAAACAAAATAAGGGACATAAGGATATTTTTTGCTCATGGCTTTACGCCTCGTCAACGTCGAGGTCATTACTGGCGGGAAAGGATGAAGGGCAAATGACATGAAGGAATTTGGCCATGGATTTTGAAGAAAGCATCCCAGCATTCACCTGGATTGTGGAAACCACGGAAAACCTAAATATGGATCCCCGGACGGGGATTCGAACACACGTTCTTCTGGATGTGAGGCCATAGTGTTAATGCTCACCCACCACTCTCGGTGAGGCATAAGGTCCAGATGATATTGAAATAGGAGTTCCAGGATTGTCTGCAATATACTGAATTTTATAACGTTGTTAGTACATTATGCTGAATTGAAACTACAGCCTAATTAAGCTTACTGTACGTAGGTTAATTATTGCATCAGAAAAAATACTTGTTTATAGAGAATGTTGCTCGTGAAGCAAACTTATATTGGGAATAAGAACATTCCTTTAAGAAGAAATTATTTAATTTCTGGGTAGCATAGAAAATAGTTTATCGACGTGAATATTCCGAGACTTCAGGGAGTCTGGAAATAAAATAAATAAAACATTTGAAATTTGGCTGTAAGGAAGGATGCTGAAAACAATCTACGTGTTCACTGTCGTGGAAAAATTGTGTCTATACTGCAAGCTTTAGAAGAATCTCTATGAAAGAAGATAAAATTTACGATTAGACTGCGAATTTTAAAAGATGAATTATATAGGAAGAAAGAGATCAGACCACGGCAAGCAAATAGAGAGTAAGTTGTAGTACACATTTAGAGATTAAGACATCAGCAAAGTGAAAGTCATGCTTTAAACCACTGGAACGCTACAAATGTAACCTCAGATTGTCCAGCTCGTTTTGGTTACAGCGGAACAATGGAGCTAGTGTCTGTCCGAGCTCTGTGGGTTACGATAGGGTGTGTCACATTACAAAGAGAAACAGTCTGTGTAGATGTTATAATCAAAACAATGATGAGTGGATTACGGAAAACAATCAAACAAGTAAGCTGATTAACAGAACGGGATTCGATTCATCCTTCATGTTTGAAAACTCGGGGGGGGGGGGGGTATGTTGGTAGGCTCGGATATGACGACATTTAATTAAATTTTATTGCAATTTGATACATGGTCTCCGGGCAATTTCCCTACACACAGATTTTTCTCCTTTCTTGTGTTTCCTTTTACAAATTTTAAACTCTTTCGGCTTTTTTGATAATTTATTCCAATACCTAACTTCCTGACTAATAAATTTTTTTCACACTCCAAGCCTGAAATTGAATGCCAGATGGCGGTCACAGTAATCTCATCTTCTGTACAGTACTCTTAATTCTTCAATAAATATCTTTCCAAGTCTCGTCACCAGTATACAGCTTATGATCTACCATCGCTTTCTTCGCCTCCTCCCATCTTCCAATGAACCGCAGTCGAGCACCTTTATCATAACAATTACTGACTATCTTATGCGTTCATTCCACAGAAGTAGTATCATTTATATTTGTACTAGCTTCTAAGCCCGTCAAAAATGACGGGTTGAACGTAGTATTGTGACAAATAACTTCCTCCTATTTGTTTAACTAAACACAACTGTTATTAAATAACGATCATAACTTGGATTTTGTAATGTTGAACATATTTCGATTTGTAGTTTACATTGCGATACAGTTGGAACTACTTGATTGTGTCTGAAGGAATAGTGTCAATAATATTGCGTCAGTGAAAACAAAGCAAAATAAATGTTAACAACTTATTATGCGTAATATTAGTTTAATCATGGTCCAAACCGCATAGATAACGATAAATGTAGAACTATGTTCATACGCTTGAAGTAATGTTTTCAGTAGTCATGAAAAAGGACTTAAAAATTATTTAAAAAAACAACATGCCCTCCGCTGTAACGTCATATGCCAGTAGTTTTTCTGACCCAAGCTAAATTTCTATCTAACCGATACTTCAGCTAACATTGCTGTTTGAAAATTAACGATTTTATTTCGCATATCTGTGGTAAAACAATCAAATGAAAACACCTATATCGAACGACTTTTAAAAAAAGCAACCAATAATTAATTTGTTAATTTAAAAGCAATACATTTTCTTCTTTCTGTGATTTTGTAATTCATTTCTTCGTGGAAACTTAACTTATTAGAACGGTTACTCAATAAAGTGCATAACCTCGAGTTGTTGGAACAACTCTGGCCGTTGTAGAAGGCCGGGAATGTAACGTCAGCGTTAATGACATGATGACACAGTTATTAGGATTAGTGATGATTGCGGTGCACTTCCCGGCTAATGTTTCATTATTACGCCTCTTCGATGTCGCGGTCATTAGTGGTGGGAAAAGACTAGCCACAAGGATCGGGTAGGAATTCGGCAATGGCCCTCTGAAAGAATCCTCCCGGCATTCAATGATTTGCGGAAGCAACTGAAAACCGAAATCTGAATGCCCAGATGGATATTCAAATCTGCGATCTCCCGATATTAACTGGTAAGTCTTAGATGGATGAAGTGGAAAACTCAATTTGATTTCAGATGTGTGTTTAAGAAAGTGGGAGATAGTAAATGAGTGAAAAAAGAACAGGTGAAGATAAAGAAAAAGTGTTTTCTGCTCTGATCCGTTTCACCAGTTGAATGTCTCGATCAGAAAGTCTTTGGCGGGGATAAATTGGTGTGCATTGGACACATTATCTCCTTGTACATGAATAATTTATTATGTATTGAGCACATTCTGAACACGAATGCTGGAGGAATTGATGACATTTCTATAACCGAAATTCGAATGGGGTTTGGAACCCGCGTCCTTCTGAATGCAAGGCCAGAGCGTTACCGCCCACCAATCACGCTGTTTTAAAATCGCATATTTCTACTTTTTATAGATATTTTTTGTAATTGCTACCAATATTTAATACATTAATTTTGAAAATAATAGATGCCTAATAGTAAAAAACAAAATTGTAGTTCTGGAACTATCGGTAGTTCAAATTTTATGTTGTAAGTTAATGGCATTACTGACCGTCAATTGCCGGACGGTCGGGAGTCTTCAATTGACAGCGCAGTCCGTCTCTCACGTGACTATTGTAACAGAATGACCACATATGGGTCTTTCGGTACATTTTTATATATAATATTTTGTATATTTTTATATATAAAAATAATAATTAATAAGAAAGGAATTATCGGAGAGGCTTGTCAGTGTTTGTGGGACCTACCAGGTAGCCGCGCCAGTCCGTCCCGCCAGACAGGCGGTGAGCGAACAATGCAGCCACCCTTTCAACGGATTTGGTCAAGCATATGATCCTTTAGCTCCGGGAAACTGCACACTGGGGTGAATGCTCGTATCCCATCCCAGGTCCCCGAGCGGGCAGTTTGGAGGTCACAGTTGACGAATAAGTCCGAGGCTATGCCGAGTTCGCACGAATCTCGAAAGACAATGTTCGCCTATCGTCACAGCCAGTAGGAGGAGCAAACAAAAACCAATCATCGACAGACTATCCTCTGCATTTTGTAATGCCAGGGAAATTTTGCTTTATGTGAACTACGAGCGACGGGGGGAGGCTTTTCTTTCGGACGCTGGAGAGGACGCCGAGTCTTCAGACTGGAAGGAGCGGATCTACCGTGGTTGGAGATCGCTCCGTCTTGGCATCGAACCTGAGGGTCGATACGAGCGTCCTGTATAGTGAGGTCACTGTGCACTCATTCAGTACGCTGACTGAAGGACGTGGTGCACTCTCCGCTATAGCCAAGGGGCTATAATAATTCCGTCGTCGAGGGAAACATATCGCCGCCACGGTAATATTTCTACAGTGCAGTGTGGTACTTTCATTCAGTCATTGGGTAACGACCTCTGAATGATTAGGAGTTCTCGCACCCCCAAATATTGAGCTAGCTGGGGCAGACTTTCTTAAAGCCACACTTGTTGGATAATTTAAATTATCCTGGCGCCCGGCATTTGAGATCGGATACAGTGAATGTCAATACTGTATTTGATTTATGGTTCCCGATCATTGTGAAGGGAACTTTCATTTAAAAACCAATTGTGAAGCTTTCTTGTTCCCTTATTAATGTTGGGAATTTTGCTTCACGATCAATTAAAAATGTGGTGGTGTTGTAATGCTTTATTTGTTTATTAATAGGTTGGCAATTGTTAGAAGAGGCTTTGCTTAGTTCTTTTTTAATGTTTCAATATGTTAATGTTAAAAATAAATAAGCCTCACCTGTACGCCAGTATGAGTACCCAATAAATTAGCAGCCTAGGGTTTTCTTTGAATTATAAAAAGAAGTAAAATGTTTTCAACCTTACCTCCCTCCTTTAATCGCACCGGTAAAGTATCTCCAGTTTTAAGTAGGAACTTTTGTCATAAGTGTTCGAACTTCCACCGAAAACAAATTTTGAACCAGAGCCCTCTTAAGCCCTGTCAGGCACTTCACCACTGAACCATTATAACACTTTCGTTCAGTCGTATGTAAATGTAGCCTTTCTCCAACTAATTAAATCGCTTTATATCAACCAGAGTTAAGTTGGATTTTACGTACACTATGCGGCAGTTGCAACAACCGGAAAGAATCGTCTGAATCACTCCAAAATCGGAGGATGTATAGATTAGTAGAACTGTAATAAGAGTGTAGGTACATGGCGTGAACTTAGGCCCAGTAGCGCTCCCTTTAGTGTGACCGGGCATGTCAATGTTCATCTTCAAGGATTTTATGTCAATACTTCTCAATTAGATACAGATGTAAAAATAAAATATAAACTTTTGGAATCTGTTCCTGAAACAATTCTGTTCCATAGAGCGTTCATATTAATGAGTTGTTTCACATGCCTGCCTTCAACATGAAAATTTTTGTGGAAAAGTGTAGAATAGGAACAATTTAAATCCTGAGTAGAACTTTCAGTGTTGTGTTGCTACTATTGTGGCTTGGAACTTTCTCACACTCCATGAATTGCAAAACTTTATTTACGACATGCACTAGGCCGAAGGAATATTTACAGTATGTCCTTATTTACATATTACTGTGTCACAACAGAGGTAAACTTCTCCGCTCGCTAACCCTACTTATCAAGAATCTTCAAACCTGTTTGTTTGTCGGATTAGATTGAAGATCATGGGACGCAGAGCATCTGAAAACGTGACTGAACCAAAATTTCCCACGGAGAAAAACATTCAGCATAACCGCACGCGACATTTTCTGTCTAACATCTGTACAAACTGATGAACCAATAATATTTGTTTACTACATTTGTGAAGCAAAATTACCTATTGGTACTGATTATCACTGCCGAGTTTTAATCAGGCTATATACATACAAGAGTGAGGTTCGGACGTAGACAAATACATAATGGATCGTGCAGAGAGCATATGACTTACAAGGAATCGGTCAGTTTTCTCTGGAGCTGCACAGTCGATGTAAGCGCCTGCTGTTCGGCTGGAGGAGACATACAAGATGATCCGGCTTCAACCAGCAACCTGCAGCTCATACAAGGTATAATATTTTGGTAGCATTTGCGTTCACAGCATAGAGAGCTGAATTTTCCGACTTAAGATTACCATTACAAAGAGTAATGAGAGTATAATTTGATCATATCTGCGAAAGTAATTTGACACATTGTTTTAAAAAAAGACTCGATAATTTGTTAAAATTTTTACTCGGAAGTCGATGTATTACTGATTCTTGACATCAAATAAATTAATCATCCGACAATAAAATTAATAAGTTAACAATTGCACTATTACTTTGAAACTTTACTTTTTTTACTGTCAAAGTAATGAGAATAATAGGAGATAGCGATAAAATTATTATATTGTCATTAATTCTTAATACTCGTGAAAAAATTTCGGTTAGTTCTGACGTCCTGAAGTAAGTGAAAATTGAATTTAAAAAATCCATTACATTCATGCATACCTCATACAGTTCAAGGAAAAGGTCTAAACTACTACATGAAATTTCAACAAAACATTCATAGAAAGAAATTACAATAAGATGGCGACTGTTGCTCTTCTATGATTGTGATAATTATCAAATTCTGAATTACCTGTGTGTAAAACTAGTCCGATAGGTTTGGGCTTTACGGCTCATCAGCCATCGAGGTCATTAGGACCAGGAAAGAATGAGTCAAGAAACGGGACCAATTCGGACGTGGCCATCTACGGGAACTCTCTCGCCATTCGCCTAGCGTAATATGCAATGAAGTCTTCACGGGTGTACGGCCGGATTGTGTTTTAAAACACAGTTCGGCTGTACACACGTGAAGACTTCATTGCAAGCATACACCGGGAAAGTCTCCGTTCTTAGACTGAGTCTATCTGGCTGGCGAGGATTTGATATCGGTACTCAACGGTAGATAAGTAGCATTCTGAAGATGGAACCGAACTAATCAGATACATGTTGGTTCCCAAGCTGGAGGGGCGCGAAGATATATCAGGGGCGGGCGCAGGGTGCGAGGTATCTTCGCCACCCGTGAAGACGATACCCTAGCTTTATACGGTCCCAAGTATTACATCTCTTTCACTGCCTTTGAAAGTTGAAAACCTTTAATCTAACATCACATACTTAGTTAATTTCCTCTGAGATGTTATTTTTAGTATTGAGAAAGAGGTATTTAACTTATTAATAGTAAAATTGTGGTGGTGGTGGGGGAACGGGGGCATTTTTCTTCTTATAGAACGGGGACGTGGTACCAAAACCTTTGGAAACCCCTAAGTTACAAGAACGTTTTTAATCGGAATCTAAAATGGAAACGGTTGCTTTTTCGTCGCTATTCTTACGACGCGGTGTGAGAATCTAAGCGAAGGATGTACCTCTTCGTGGTAACTGTCTTGTGAAGATGAATTGGGGTTGTCTGTCGTAGCTTTCCACACTGTGTGTTCGTATGTGTTATTGTAGGCCTTTGTTAAGTGTGCTAGTGAGTGTGTTCAATATAAGATGTTGTTTATGTTATATGAAGTGAGAGATGAAGAAGGGAGAGAGTGAATCCCAACTACTGCGGGCCCACTCAAGCCTACTCTTCCGAAAGGCACACAGGGAGTCACCAGGCTTCACATTATCTTCCGACAGACGAATTAACATCAAACGTGAGTTGTTTCCTCTTCTATACGCGCTCTGAAGAGGCTTGGGATCTAACCCAGTACTCTGCTGCACTATCTGGTGATTAAATATTGTGTACCACCTCATTGTATACCACCACCACTCCTACTCATCTGATCAAGTACGAATGATGAAAATCTCTTCCACCACCAGGACTCGAGACAGCTAACTCCGAGTCATCGCCGGACACCATCACGGTGCCACAACCAGCCGAACCAACATGATCGACCACTTCGATATAGTATATTTAATACAACTGAGTCCAAAAAAATTCGGCGGTTTGCTTCATTATTTTCGTACTGTGCAGATTTCCTTCAGAATTTTGTTTCTGACACATGGAACATATGAAAGAAATGGCATGATGATTCTCAGGAGAGATTTTTTCTTCATCTCCGGACGAATAACACAGCTCCAACGCGGCTGTAAATTCTTCTCCGATTCTTCATCCTACACACCAGACCGATAATAAGCTGGTCGCTATGACGGATGCGGAATCAATGATCCCATCGCTGTGTTGAGCCATGCTGCCGACGAAGCTTGCGCGCAAATCAATTTGTTGGCTCTGGAAGACTGATCGCTCGTTATCGCCGCCGTCACAAAAGGCCCTCGCCGACGGATTAGTCACGAAGTGCAGAGTAATGGCGGCAGGGCATTACGAGCACGTCACCACGCAGTGGGTCCGTATTAGGCAGAGCTTCCACCTGACACGGCCGTTATTGATGATCGGACTCCGTCCAGAGGCGGCGAGATCTGTGTCAGCCGGAATGCGATCGACCAGGACACCAGATTCGAGGCTCGACACGCAAGTATTCACCATCATGGTTTTGGGTCTCAAACAGTAGATAATCAGTGTTCTCCGAAAACCTACTGCCTTCAGCATTAAGCCATTTTATAATCGCGACAGTTGGAGGTCCGTCTGACCCGAAATAATTGTGCCGTATAAACTAATGTGCCATACACAATATCCCCATGCATGCAAGGGGGTACCCAAAAATAACCGGAATAGCATTGCCATGGATGGAGCTTGTGTATTACGCGATTGTGCCGCTAAGCGTTTACAACGCAACTCATTGCGAATTCAGCGCCACGTGTGTTGTCGTCGACCTGACTTGTTCTGTTAATCTGCAGTGATTGTTTTCGCTAGCGCTATTTTGTATTGTATTTTTTTTTTATGATGGAAAGTTTCAGTGAACAACGTGTAGCTGTGAAATTTGGTTTTCTATTCAGTAAAAATGTTGCTGAAACAGTTTTAAAGTTGAAAACAGCTTACAAAGATGACGTTATGGGAAAAAACTCAAGTATACGAGTGGTTTGCTCCGACATGATGACAAACTTCGTTCTGGACGTCCATCAACTTCCCAAATCGCCGAAAATGTTGAAAAAATTAGAGAGCTTGTACTCTCAGACCGTCGACAAACAATTGATCAACTGTCGGAGATTAGTGGGTTATCTTGGAGCTCAGTTCAGCGAATTTTATCCGAAGATTTTGGAATGAAAAGAATCTCTGCCTAGTTTGTTCCTCGGACTCTGACAATCAAAAAGAATGTAGTGTTGAAACATGTCGTACTTTGAAACAACAGTTTGAAATTGATCCAGATTTTCTGTCGAAGGTCATTACTGGTGATGAGTCTATGGTGTTATGGCTACGACCCAGAAACAAAGCAACAGCCAAGCCAATGGAAAAAATTGTCATCCCGTAAAAAAAATAAAAAAATAATAAAAAAAAATTCGTCAAATGAAACATCAAAACAAACATTTGCATTTTTGATGTCAAGGGCGTAGTTCATTCAGAGTTTGTTCCCCCACACCAGACAGTCAATCAAATCTTTTATTTTGAAGTTTTAAGAAGAATATGTAACACTGTTCGTCAAAAAAGACCCGATTTGTGGCAGACAAGAAACTGGTTCTTCCATCACGACAATGCAACCTGCACATACAGTTCTCTCTGTGAGGCAGTTTTTGGCTAAAAATGGCATGGTTCCGCTGCCCCACGCCACTTATTTGCCCGATCTGGCTCCTTGCGACTTTTTCTTATTTCCACTCATGAAAAGGGGCATGACAGGTCACTGATTTGGCAACATTGAAGAGGCCAAAAAAAGAAAAAAACGAGGGAGGAGCTGTCAGCCATTTCTAAAGATGATTGAAGAAAATGTTTCAAATAGTGGAAGCATCGGTGGGACAAGTGTATTAGTTGTAATGGAGAGCATTTTGAAAGGGAAAAGTTTGTTTGTAAAAAAATTTAAAATATATAGCTGTTAAAAAATAGTTCCTTTGATTATGATTATAATTGCTTACTGAAGACTTGAAATGTAAATATCTTGGCATTACAATTGATAAAAAGCTTAACTGGGCAGGACACACTGGACAGGTGGTAGGAAAAACGTTTCAAAATTCTGCACTCTTTGGAGAGAGAGAGAGAGAGTGATGAGGGGATGTACGAGGGAAGTAAAGGAATTGGGTTACAAAACTTTGGTCAGACCATTGCTCTAGTATGGTAATGTAGTATGGGACCCACATTTTGAGTATCCAATACACAAGTTGGAGAGGGTGCAAAAATGGGCTGTTAGATTTGTTTCTGGAAATTATCGCAGAATGCAATCAGTAACAGATATGATAAAACAGCTGGAATGGGATTCATTGCAAGACAGAAGGAGGGTGAAGAGGGTTATGGGAGTGTACAAAGGCGTATACTGGTGATGTGGCATGGAAAAACATTGAAAAGTAGTGCATGGAAGGGAAAAGATGACTATGACCACAAACTGGCACTCTATTTCAGGCACAAGGGTGTGGGAAGATTCTCTTTTTTTGGTAAGGGTGTCAGGGATTGGAATGAGTTACCAAGGGAACTGATGAATAATTTACCAAAAACGTTAAAATTTTTACGGTATAGGGCAAATGTAGGTGGGTGCAGGAAAAGAGGAAGGGGAAGGGGAAGGGGAAGATGGGTGTTTAGGGAAATTGTCACCCCAGCGTGTGCTCCATTACAATTAAATTAAATCCCCCTACTATGGTTACCGAAGATAATGTTACCACTCCATAAGTAATTCGCTGGAGTTGTAACTGGAATGGTTTCGAGGCGTTTCTACCGCGAATCAATGTTTCAGTGTCACGGAAATTTACATTAATTCCATAACGCGGACAATTACGAACAATATATGCACGGGCTGGACCTGTGCACTTGGAGCCGATCACCGAGTGTGGTGGTGGTAACACTCCGGCCTCGTATGCGGGTTCGAATACCAGTCAGGCCACACAAATTTGGGCTTTCCATGGTTTCCCTAAATTAGTCCAGGTGAATCGTGGGATGCTTATTTCAATAAAGCCATGGCCGGATTGCTTCCAGTTGCTTGGCCCCAGTCCTTTTCCGCCTCTAATGTCCTCTAAGTAAACATTGAGTTAAATTATAAGCAAAAAAATAAGTGAATAAATAAAAAGGAACAGAGAACCCAATCCCTTTCTTTAGTGACCACAATCAAAGCCGCAGTCAAGATAGGTTACTAAATCTTTTTATTCTGCTTCGGTGAGTCGAACTTACGGCAGCCTAGTCTGAGAGGGACTCTAAGAAGATCTACACATATTTTCTGCTCACAAAAATAATTGTGTATCGTGTTGGAAATGTGCGTGAGACAGATCGTTCCGTGACATGGAAAAGTCGCGGCAAACACAAAGCGTTCGCGTTCGCGTTGGTTCGAGTTACAGTGGGTGTGCTCTAGTGCACCAATCAAAGAACAGTATTGATAAAGGAAAGGTTAGTGGTGAAAGTTGGGAAAAGTAGTGCCAAAACTGGGTCGATTTGGAAAGTGCAGTATCGAGTTCATTCTGTATGCTTATACTGATTATTGATTGTGTAAATAGTGAGGCGGACGGGGGAGGGGAGGTGCAAGAAACGGAAAGGAATTTAGCCATGGGCTTTTGAAAGATATATCCCACCTTCCCCCGTCATTAATATTTCTAACCTTTGCTGCCATATCTTCTCGCATATCTCCTATTTATTTATCGTCATATGAGCTCACTAATTAATGGCATGGAAAATCAACATGCTACGAATAGTCTAGTAATAACATCACTTTCATGAAGAAAGATTACTCATCTGAGCGTGAAACGCTGTCGTTTGGCGCCATTTGAAACATTGCGTTAATGGTGACTATGTGGAGGTTCAAAACGATATTGATTTAATTTGTAGAACGAAAATGAGTCCTCTGCAGACGTGATTGAGATACATTTAAGTAACCAGAAATTAAAATGAATTCTTTGGAAAAAGTGAAATTTTTTGAATCTGTGAAGCAGTAAGGGTGAAAGTTTTAAGTATTTGCTGACTTTTTAATTTTCTCTTACCTAAAGGTTCAAAACGCACCCATGATTTATATTACCTCTAAATTGCAGTAACTTTGCACGGCTCTGAATCCAATGTTGCTCGATTCGAATTCTGGTGGCAGAAAAAATTTTCATCAATCCACCTTTGGTCAAGATGGTATCGCTCACTTTTCAAATACGGGCACAACGAAGCAGTAACACTGAGAGCAGACACAATACCCAAATACTGTTCCATACTCATAAAAACTCGGGACGGCTAATATAGTTAGTAGGCAATAATCTACAGACATATAGGAATATGTTAAAAGCCTGCTACTGTATCTCTCGCTTGACACTTTCTATGCAAGCCCTGGAACTGCGTTTCAGCGTGCTTAAGTGTTTCATTGTAAAACTTTAAAACTGAACAACTAGCATGATTGGAACTGTATTGTAAGCTGAAAGTCACTGTTTGGAGGACTGGAGTTATGTGAGCGGTGTTCTAGTGGCCCCGTTTGGCAAGGCTTAGCTAGACAGCAGCAACAAAAAGAAACACACACACTGCACAGCTCAGCCTACTGCTTTCTCTGCTCTAGCCCGTCAACGTGCTTGCAAAGTGACGATTAGGGATTGCAATACAGCAAAACGGGATGCAGCAATCCCGCATCAATTGACATTCTTGCGAATCCCGCACAAATTTACGCAGATTCGCAATTTGTAAAATGTCAAGAAAATGTGCAAGTTCGTGCGACGTTCCCATCCGTTCGTCATTTTCTGACCCAGTACGATATTTAATTATTTACTAGTGTTGTAGTGGATCGAGTAATAATAATTCTACCATTATCATACATAAATTCAAAAAAGAATCAATGGAAAAGTTAATTTAAAAAAAAATATTCGGTTTCATAACACAAATATATGAATGAAATGTTATTTGTTTGAATGGGAGTCTTTAACAATTGCATGTTATTATTCGTTATGTTACACCACGCGTGGAACAGGAAGACATTTAATGTCCTTTATGTATATACGTAGTTCTTTAAGAAATAAACTTATGGAAGAAACGATCAATACTATTTGTTCCTCAAGATCTAAGTTAATAAAGCAGAAGTAATTGCTTGATTTATAAAATATTTCTCTTTTTAACAATCCAGTGTGGTTTACAATTTTCATTTAGCTATCTTACATAGAAATACCAACTAATGCGATTATTTGACTGCGTAGTATGTGGACGGATTATTTTACAAACGTGTGATTTACTGTAAGGCATGCAATGTTATTAATGACTGAATACTTACAATATTTGATTATTCACAGAACTACCAGAATTATATTTAAAAAAATTAAAATGCACAAAATAACTTTAATACATCAGATTAATTTTTAGTTATAAAGATTATACTTAAGAGAGGCTAGATTTTAAAATTTGTTAGCTGAAATATTGTTATCTGCTGATTTTTATTATTTAACATTTAAGTTGAATTAGTGAGCATTAAACAGACGTTTATTATTTAATATGATAACTCTTTAAAAATATATTCTGGAGCCCGCGGGATTGATGTCAATCCTGCAAACAATCTGCAAAATTGAAAACACTGCGGGATTGCAATCTTTAGTGACGATCCCAAACATTCACCCGAAACAGCGTACGTGAGCAACTACATTTCGAGCGTTTTTGGCACTGCTTAATGTCTTAGAAACGACGTCAACGAGGCGAGCATTTTTAATAGGAAAAGGAGTAATCAATCACCCCCTCAGCGATGGTTAACACTAGCAAATCACTAGAAAAAAATATCAGATTTATCACTAGTAATGGGTATTTTACTCCATTAATTTTAGATGCATTTTATAGTACGAGGGTTTTCCCAAAAATAACCGGAATAGCATTTTCATTTAATTTGGAAGTTTTAAGAAGATTACGCAACAGTGTTCGTCGAAAAGGCCCGATTTGTTGGCAGACAGGAGACTGGTTCTTCCACCACGACAGTGCAGCTTCACACACAGCTGTCTCTGTTAAGCAGTTTTTGGCTAAAAAATGGCATGGTTCTGCCGCCCCGCGCACCTTACTCGCCTGACCTGGCTCCATGCGACTTTTTCTTATTTCCACGCATGAAAAGCGGCATGAAATAACATCGATTTGACAACATTCAAGAGGTCAAGGAAAAAAAAAAAAAAAAAACTAGCGAGGAGCTGTCAGTCATTTCTGCTGTCAGTCATTTCTAAAGATGACTACAGAGAATGTTTTAAACAGTGGAAGCACCGGTTGGACAAATGTATTATTTGTAATGGAGAATATTTTGAAGGGGCTAAGGTTGTTTTGTGAAACATTTGAAAACATATGGCTTTTAAAAAATAATTCCATTTTTTTAGGTATCCCCTCGTACATTTTTACCCGCCAGTGTGTTTCAGTGATCTACGGCACCGCACACTGAGCGGGGAGATACAACGTGCTCGAACCCAGTACCGCGCGTACATCAAGGTGAATACTGGAACGATCCCCAATCCCTGCCTCATAAACTATAGATTTCACAAACAAAAAATACACTTCTGACACACAAAACTTAGTTACATGCTTCACAGACAGATGTCAACACATCTCTTTCCACTATTATAGAGCTCAAGACAGAAAAGGAAGACGCGGGCACTGTTCCTATCCCCTCAGCGATCTTCCGGCCGAGGTAGCCATACAAAAAAATTTAAACACATTCTTATTTGGCGTAAATTCAATACGAAATATTCACTTTCTAAACTTTTCACCGAGGCCGGTGGGGAAAGAACTTAATGCACGTGTCTGGAATTCCGAAGAAAGCGAGTTCAATTCCCACACCGGGAATCCTGATTCATGTTTTGCCGATATAGCTACCGATGAATTTTAGGATAGTTTTTTTTTCTTTTTTTCCAAAGGCAATGGCTTAATTATTTAGTGGCCCTTACCCACAACCCTCTTCCAGCTATAATGACCTCGCCGTCGATAATGAATAAATTGATTAAAAAAATCAACTTGACTTTGCATACCTGCGGCCCTAAATACTCCCAGTTTTCTGCACATTGTGTATGTAGATTTCTAGAAGATTTCTTATAACCGGACTGTTTCGTTAATTATTTTCATTGTTCCTTTCTTGAGAAGTTGTTTTTTACTGCCTTCACTATACGTTATAGCTTTAGTTTTTTAAATTTTGTTTTTCCCTTATCTCAATGAAGAATTCGAATCATCTGATAGTTATTATTACGGAAACATAGTGACTGCTGCAATCAATACACCATTTACGCATGGTCTTCAGCATCTTATGAGATTCAACCTCCTTAATTAGAATCTTTTTTCTTTGTAATAAAAATACAAGGTACATCCCCCGTCAGATAAATGTAACTCGAAAGTTGACATGCTGAAGTTTTAGTGGTAACAGTCTGAGGTTTAACGACAGCAAAATGCAGGACGGGGTCGTACAACAAGGCAATTAGCGTTCTAACGAGTTTCTGGAAACGCAAACAGGTAGGTGTAAGGCTAACAACTTAATGCAGCTGAGTAAACTTTCCTACTATGCGCCGTTCCGCTTTTAGTGATTGACTAACTGCGACTCAAACAATAACCACCAAACCTGGTGCGTGGGTGAACGGTAATTCCGAAAGAAGCGTGTTCGAGTCCCCGATCGGCTTTCCAAGGGTTCCCGAAATCACTTAAGGCTATGGCTAGAATGATTCCTTCAAAATGCTATGGTGTAATTACTTCTCATTACTTACCCCCATTTTTTTCGTCAGTCTTTCGACTGGTTTGATGCAATCCTCCATCCCTTCCAATCTTGTGCCAACCTCTCCATCTCTACATACCCCTTACAACCCACGTCCTCAATTATTTGCTTCATATATTCTAATCTCTGTCTTCCTCTACATTTCTTACCTTTGTCTGTTCCCTCCAACAACAAATTAACCAATCCAGCATGTCTCAAAACATGGCCTACCAGCCTGTCTCTTCTTTCTGTAAGCTTCCTCCACAAACTACTTTTCTCATCCATCATTTCCAAAACTCGTTCATTTCTTACTTTGTCTGTCCACTTATTTTTCATCATTCTTTTGTAACACCAGATTTAAAATTCTTCAATTTTGTTTATTTCCGGTATTCCTAAAGTCCATGTTTCGCTACCATAAAGTGCTGTGTTCCACACAGAGTTTAAAAAATTTCTTTCTAATTCCTAGATCAATATTTGAAACTAAAAGGTTTCTCTCTTTCATGAAGGCTCTTTTTGCTAGTGCTATTCTGCTTGTAACATCATTCTTGCTTTAGCCATCGGTTGTAATTTTGCTTCCCAAGCAACAGAACTCACTTACTTCTCCTATTGCATCCAATCCTACTTTTATATTTAGTATACTAGTATTAGTGTTTTTTCTGATACATTTCATTACTTCATTAATATTCAGTCCAAAATCTTCCTTCAGTATTCTGTTCATGCCATTCAGTAACTTCAATATCCTCAGCCCTTTCTGCTAACAAGACTATGTCATCAGCAAGTAGTAGCATACTGAATTTTTCTCCCTGAACACCTATTGCACGTGGAAATATTTCTTTGATTTTCTTTATTGCTTCTTCTACATACAAGTTGAATATTAACGGGGATAGACTTCAACCTTGACTCACACCCTTTTTAACTGAGGCCTCTCTCTCGCGATTGTCTACTTTTTCTATTGTCACTTGATTCTTACATTGTTTATACAGTATTCTTCTATCTCGACACTTTATACCCGATTTCTTAAAAATTTTGAAGATCTTGTCCCACCTAACATTATCAAAAGCTTTTTCTAAATCAACAAATGCCGTAAATGTATCTTTGTTTTTCTTGGTCCGCCCTTCGGGTATTAATCTTAAAGCCAGAATTGCTTCCCTTGTACGCGATCTTCACCTACTATGTCTTCTAGAACCATTTCCATTCTTCTATATATTATTCTGGTCAGTAATTTTGAA
This sequence comes from Vandiemenella viatica, assembly GCA_031002005.1. Taxonomy (NCBI): domain Eukaryota; kingdom Metazoa; phylum Arthropoda; class Insecta; order Orthoptera; family Morabidae; genus Vandiemenella; species Vandiemenella viatica. The sequence continues at coordinate 357,928,383 of CM061920.1, forward strand.
GCATGTAATGTTAGACTAATGGTACGATAATTCTCACATTTGTCGGCTTGTGCTTTCTTTGGAAGTGTGAAGATGATACTTTTATTAAAATCATTTGGATTTTCTCCTGTTTCATAACTTTTTGATATCAGCTTGAATAATCTTTGGAGTCCTTCTCCTAGGGATTTCAGAAGTTCTGTAGGTATCTCATTAATTCAAACTGCCTTATTTGCTATCAAGTCATGCAGAGCTATATTAAATTTTGCCTTCAAAACGGGATCTCCCATATGACCTGAAAATCCAAAAATAAAAAATAAAGAAATGAGACAGCAATCGTTTCGAACTTGAACGCGAGAACAGATGGTTTGATTACAATTTCTAGACAGGGAAGATTTAATTCAGAACCAAGTATCTGATAGGAGAGCCCCATTATTGCTACGTAATCCATGGCATACACGCATTTGTTGTGACAGTAATAAAATCATATTGCTTGTGGGAACTAAACAATTTTTTGTCCCTCTAAGCAATAATAATAGTAATAATAATTACTTTCGTTTCCTGACCATCAGTTTGACGTGCATGTTCAAATATCGCGATACTGAATCGGAAAGATAAAACAGATCCAGAATAAAATCTATGGGCTTGCTTGACAGCTGTTAAAATTACTGCTTTTGATGGTTGTCCGTAATCAGCAAGGTGATTTCCGACTGCAAATTTTTTTCGCCAATAAAGTTACACAAAAAATGGTCCAACTTATAACAGCGAACACTATTTACACTAATATGGTTTTACGTCTCGGGAAAGGACTGGGGGAAAGTAACTGAATGGAATCTAGCAATGGTCTTTTAGACTGAACCATATCGGCGTTCGCCCGAGGTGATCTGTGAAAACCATGGGAAACCCAAATTTGGATGGCTGGACGGGGATTAGACCTCGGGTCCTCCCGAATGCGAGTCCAGAGCGTTACCGCTCATCCAACACGCTCTGTTTACATTGAGAACAGGGCCAGTTAGGCATACGAATATATCCTCATTAGTTAGTATGTAATCAAGGAAGGTTATCAAGTAGTGCTCTGGGTCCCTACTTGTACCGAGCCAAAAAAGAAATGCAATAGTTGTGGCATATTGAATTTTAATCAAATACTATACCTAACTAGTTAACAATGGACGATTTGCGTGGCGTAATTGCCATCTTGACTGCTCGAGCATGAGAATGAAGGCGTGTTCCAGTCCAAGGAAATTTAGAGGTAGCCAGGCGAATAACGAGCATTTCTATATGTCTGCACTAACGTTAAACGCAGTCGAATCATAAGTGAGCAGGAGAGCGCGCCCAGGAGTCACTGGGATGGAGATGTGTTGAAATTCGCCCACTGGAGCGTGTCGCAGGCTGATCAGGCCGGTTCTCTGCTTAAGCCTGACTGGCTAACCGGCTCTCTGATACCCACGCGTCGCAGAAAAACCGACGCGCAAGATGTAGGCAGACGACAATATAATCAGACGCGCTACTCCTTCGTCGAGTGCAGCTTTTTTTTTTTTATTATTATTAATTTTATTGACATTCGGTTGTATAACCATACAGTCATCACTTGTTACATTATTCTAATTAGTTAACTAATTAAATTTAGCTACGCTAATTACAATCTTGTATTTACTCTTCATCATTATGCTTATTATATATAGTTTTGATTATTTACAGTTTTGGCTATGCTAGTTACAATCTTGTATTTACTCTTTATCGTTATGCATATTGTATACAGTTTTGATTATTTACAGTTTTGACTATGCTAATTACAACCTTGTATTTGCTCTTTATCGTTATGCTTATTATATATAGTTTGGTAATTTACTGTTTTGATTATTTACAGTTTTGGCTATGCTAATTACAATCTTGTATTTACTATTTATCTTTATACTTATACTATACATTTTGGTTGTTGTTTATAATTTTCAGTCAAGCTTATTTAGTCATTGTTACAACCTTTCAAGTATAAACCTGCCTCGATGCAGAAATTGTTATAGTTCCTTATGTGTTTGTTGGTATCTTCCTGTAGGACTAGTTAGGCAATACCGATCTGGTGTTAGTTGTTCTGCGTTCTTGATTTATTATCGATTATGCTTATTTGATGAAAGCTATGATCTTTTACTTGCCCCTGGCTAATAGTTACCCCCGTATTCAGATCTTATTGGCTTGTCTTGTGTGTCTGTTTACCGTTAATAGTGTCTTAAAGGTCTATATCTTCATTTTTTAGGAATTTGGTAATGCTGTTGTAAACTGCTCTGTTATCGCTCGCCAGTAGCTGGGTTAGGTTAGTGGGGAGTGGGATTACATTTCTAACTAATTCTTTGATCATCGAATCCTGGGACCGTTTAAATTTTTTACACGAAAATATAATGTGGTTGGTGTCTCCTACAACGCGATCTGAACAATCGCAGAAGGGAGATTCCCTTAGGCCTAGACGAAAGAGGTGACTGGGAAATCTTCCATGGTTGAAACGCAGTCTGGAGATCATTGTTGTTAGCCGTCTACTTGTTACCCATTTGTAAAACCACGGTTTGGTCGGAATGATTGGTTGAATGCTCCCATAGTGCGCAGCTTTGATGTTTAGAGATGCGCTCCATTCTTCTTGCCATTTCTCTTTTACTCGTTTTTTAATTGTGTGGACTATGTCAGAAGCTGGGAGGTTCCGGTCGTCTTTAATTCCTTTGAGGCTGGCTTGTTTTGCTAAAGTATCCACATGTTCATTGTAACTTATACCTCTATGGGCTGGTATCCATACCAGGTAGGTAGTGATTCCTCGTTCTCTGCTGAATTTTATTTGTTTTCTGATTTCTACGATTGCCCTTGGAAGGTGATAATTCCACGTGTTGTTGTGTAGGCATTTTAAGACACTCATGGAATCCGTTAGTATAACAATTTGCTCCGCGTGGATCGTTTGACTGTACTTGACCGCCTCCAGTATGGCTTTCGCTTCTGCTGTAAAGATCGATGTTTCCTCCTGTAACGAGAATTGCGCTGAGTGACCCGTGCTTGGACAGAAGTAAGCTGCTCCTACTCTGTTTTCCTCGGATGTTTTTGAGCCGTCGGTGTATATTCTGAATAAGTTTTCCCCCATCTCCGCAAGGCGTCTATTTAGGTTCTGGTTTATGTTAGGGTTTATGTCTTCTTCTAAAAAGTGAATGTGGGTTGTTTCTAATCGGAGTTCGTACGGTTCTTGGAAGATAGGGTGCATATGATATGCATCTATTTTATCTTTATATTTAGTCCAAAGTTTGTAGCCATTAAGTAGTGGGAGCTTAAGTTGTCTCCTTCCTTCTTTCGCTAGTGATTGCATCCTCTCGAGCTGGTGATGGAGCGGGTGCGTTTTAAGTGTCAGTTTCTCCATTATGTATTTTTCCTCCAGAAATGTTCTTCGTATGTGGAGTGGCAGTTCTCCAGCTTCCACTAATAAGGCGTTCGTTGGTGTTGAGCGCATTGCTCCGAGACACGCCCTTAGACATGCTGCTTGAAGCCTATCTAGCTTTTTGAGGGCGTCTTTCCTAGCATATTAGTACAGTATGCAGCCGTATTCCAACAGCGATCTGATTAGTGATCGGTAAAGCAGTAGGAGTGTTTTAGGGTGCGAACCCCACCAGGTGCCCGAAACCATTCTAATTATGTTTAATCGGGAGTTCGACTTTGCTATCAGCTGGTCGATGTGTTGGGTCCAGTTAAGACGGCTGTCTAGTAACATTCCCAGGAATCGTCCTTGTTTCTTTAGTGGAAGTTTATATGGTCCTATCTGAATACAGTCCGAGTCGTAGAGGATTCTTCTTTTTGAGTAAAAGACAACCGATGACTTCTCTGGAGAAAGATCGAGTCCATTGATGTGTAGCCATTTGATGAGGAATATCATTGCCTTACTCAATAGACTGTGTACTTCCTGCTGCGATTCCGCATTGGCATAAATAACCACGTCATCTGCAAATTGGAGTGAGAGAATCTTCGTAGGAATAGAGTTGATTATATCACTTACGTACAGCAAAAACAGAATTGGGCTAAGGATTGCTCCTTGAGGTAATCCTTGATTTGCCGTACGAGGCCCTACTTGATGCTTCTTCGAACTAACATAGATTATCCTCTTGGCTAAGAGGGAGTAAAGACCTCTTACTAGCTTCTTTGGTACCCCTATAGCCTCCAGTTTGTGCATCAGATGGGGAATTCTGACATTGTCGTAGGCCGATTGGATGTCCAAGAAGATCGCTCCCAGATATTGCTTATTGTGGAATGCTAGGTGGATATCAGACGTCAAGGTTGCTAAATTGTCTAGAGTACTTTTCCCCTTGCGAAATCCAGATTGTGAGTTGGGAATTAGGTTGTTCGATTCCATCCACCATTCTAGTCTGTTTTTGATGAGTCGTTCCAGTGTTTTTCCTACACATGACATAAGCGAAATCGGTCTGTAAGAGGTCGCTTTGGTGGGGTCTTTGCCTTGTTTTAATACTGGGATAATGACCTGGGTTCTCCATTCCACCGGGGTAGGTTCATTCATCCAAATCTTGTTGAAGGTGTTTAAGAGCACCTCCAAGCCCGAGAGAGACATGTTTGTTAGCATAGCGTAATGGATTCCGTCTGTTCCAGGGGAAGAGTCGGAGGATCGTTTTAATGCTTGCTGTAGTTCTATCATGGTAAATGGCGTGCATAGCTGGTGGTCCGATGTTTCCTGAGTTGCTAGATCAAAATTTGAGTCCTCCTCCTGGACTGTGGGAGGGGCGATTTTGTCTGCCATGTCTTCTAGGATTGATGTGCTGATTTCCGGGGAGCCGTTGTTGAATCCATTATTCTTTAGCTTTCTCACTGTGGACCAAATGGAGGAGATATTCGAATCCTTCCCCAAGGTTTCGCAGTATTGTATCCACGTTTGACGTTTTTGAGTTTTGAGGGTCCTTTTTGTTCTTGCGTTGATTTGTAGGTAGGCTAAGTAATGTTGTTGATCGGGGTTCTTCCTGTATAAGCTCAGGGCGAGTCGTCTTTGGGCTATTGCTTTCGAGCATGTTGAATTCCACCATACTAGTGGGCGGTTTCTCGTGGCATTCTTGTAATTTTTCCGTGGAATAGCTTTGTTTGCTGCCTCTGAAATCACTTTTATCAATTTCTTATAGTTCTCATTTCCCGTGGCTTGATCTGTAATGTATCTGGAATTTTCCTCAATTTGTCTCCTGTATTGGGCCCAGTCGGCTTTGTTGGTGTTCCATCTGATTGTTGGATGTGCTGGAGTTTCTTTGGTAAGTGGACATCCAATATTTAGGAGTATCGGGTAGTGATCCGATCCTAGTGAATCCTGCAGTACTCTCCATGTAGCTATGGTCGCCAGCATTGGGGAGCAAAGAGTTAAGTCCACTGCCGATCTGGGTCTTCCTGGTGAGGAGACCAATGTTGGGTTTCCGTCGTTAACTATGACCAGATTGTTGTCTTCTGCCATATCCTTAACTGTCGTTCCCCTCGCGTCGTTGTAGTGGCAGCCCCAGCTCTGGTTATGTGCGTTGAAATCGCCAGCCAAAATCATTGGTGAATTGATTTGGCTGGTAAGATTACTCCAGTCATTTAGGGTGATTTTTGATTTTGGGCAGCAGTAGATGGAAATAATGGTGATTGGGTTCTGGGTGGAGCGGATCCGAACTGCTACTGCCTGAAAGGGTAATTTGCTTGAATTGAGGACAATCGGTTCGTGAGGAACGTTCTGATGTACCATTATCGCTACACCTCCTTTGCCATCCAGTCTATCATTTCTGTACAACTTGTAGGATTTGAAAATTACTTCTTTGTTTGGTTTGAACCACGTTTCTGATAATATGGCTATATCAATATAGTTTTGAATGAGTGCTGAAATTAAGCTTTCTCTATTCGCCCATACTGATCTTCCGTTCCATTGTAAGATACTTAGATGTTGGGATAACGTGGTGTTGTTTTTCTTATCCATTCTTAGCTGTATTACTACTTTGGTTACTTTTCTTGTTATTATATTAATGGGCTCCTATTATTTCCGTTGTCAGGTTGAATTATTCCAGGTTGGGGTTGAAATTCTATCGTATGTTGTTCCTGGGTTACTAGGGAGCACTGCGGCACGTCCATTACTGTGTTGGCAACAAGGTCTCTGATATTGTGTGGTAAGTTACCGGAGAATGCCATTTGTAATATCACAGTGATCAAGTTTTGTATCTTTTCTACTAGATATTCATTCGTTGTTGGGGCGTTTTGGCTGTAAGGATTGTTAGTAATTGGGAATTCTGGCTGGGGTGGTACCCTTATAAAAAGCTCTTGGGGGACCTGAATGGTATTTCTGTGGGTGGTTCGTTGAATGCTACTGGGTGGCCTGCTAGGCTCTTTATCCCTGCTGTCTATTCTGAAAGTTGGTTTCTGTTGGCTGGGAAGGGGTCCTCTTTGTTGTTCTGCTCGACTTTGTGTCGTAATGGGAGCCATTGGTGGTGGGTTCAGGGTGTTCTGGGCTGCGATTGGGGCTTTCCTAACTTTGTTTGTAGTTCTGATCGTTGGGAGGTTGGATACTTGATTGTAAGTTGTTTTCTCTCTATTCTGAGTCAATTGTTCGGCAGTTATCGTAGCATAAGTTTTTTGTTCAATGCTTGCTAGTGCATCCTGGTAGGATATTCCCTCGTAAGCTCTTTTCCTGTTAATCTGTTGTTGTTTTTGGTATAGGGGGCAGGTACGATCAGTAGAGAGATGGGGACCTTCACAGTGAGCACAAGTAGGGGGTCCCGAATTTCTACATTCTTTGGAAGTGTGATTTCCAGAGCAATGGCTGCATCGAGGTTGGCTGCGGCATTGTTTACTATTATGACCGTATCTTAAACATTGAAAACATTGAAGGACCGAAGGGATGTACGGTTCTACTGGGCATCTTACTCCGTGAATTATTACATATTCCGGACGTCGCTGCGCTTTGAAGGTAATTGCACAAACAGGAATGGGTCTTCTCTGGTCTCTATCGGTATCACTTGAATTTTTGGTGAACCGTCTTACTCGCACTACTTGAACTTCACATCTTATCACTTCCATTATTTCCTGCTCGGATAGTGACGTGTCTACATTTCTTATAATACCTTGGCGGGTCGTTAGGGATATGGGAATGTACGCTTCCATATTGTGCATAGGAAAAATTTTGCTCTGTGCGAGAGCGTTAGCACTAGGGCCGGAAATTGTCTCTATTCTAATACGGTTTCTGCCTGACTTAGTAATGTTCACTATGTTTTTGGTCACTAGTTCACCTTCTTGGTGGATCAACTTGCCAACTGCCATAGGATGTAGTCTACCAACGATGTTCGCTTTGCTTTCTACAAAAATGATATACGGGCCACCGTCATACCATTCGTATTTGTTGGTTATTTTACCACTGGGCCAGCGCTTGGTCGTTGTTCACTTACCGCAGTAGGTATTGTAGTGGTGCTGCTTCCTGTTGTTGTTGTTGTTATTATGCTGGGCTGCTGATGTTGATTTCTGCCGGCTTCCACCCTCGGTAATTTTTCTGCGTTGGCGTCTGCTGTTGTGAGTTCGATGTCTCGGAGCAGGCGCTTGTTCGACTGCTTTTGTAGAGGCATTTCTTCTTCTGGTGATGTGAGCACTTTTGTAGAGTTGTCCAAATTTATCACGGTGTTCAAAGCTTCACCTACTACCTCCCCGATGTTGGAACCTATACTGTTCTCGTCAACTGCACTACCGCTTGGAAGGCCGATTTGGCCCCCTTGTCCATAATCTCCACCGAACATGGTGGAGATTATGTTAGCTGCAGGCTTTAACTTGCAGCTGGAGCACTCTTAGTGAAGATTGATGATCACACTTCGATTCCCGTAGAAATATTTCAACCTGTTACTAGTCTGTTATCCGACGAACTTGTTGTGGCGCACTCACCTGTAAACAAGATTCACTCACTGACTCGCTTCGGAACGATGTTGCCGGTACGGCGATCAGGAAGTGACTGGGTGCAGCTAAAGGGGTAGTGGTTATAAATGACCTGTGCAGGTATCGTGATGCAATTGCAGATTCTGAAATGGATAAGACACCGATTCTGGATGTACGCTACTAATATCGAACGCTTTCTTTTCTGAATGACAGACACTGTAAATCGGTAGAGAGGGGGCGAAGGGGGGGGGGGCGCTAATTTTCTCGAATTCTCAAGAAAAGACAACGAAAATATGTACTATAAAATCTATTTACCGCAGAATAACGAAATTCTTACCTGAATACAAATTAGTTATTCCAAACTGACAGGGAGCTCATCAAAATTGACCATGCGAGGAACAACTAGCTCCGTTGTCTCATAACCTGATTAAAGTTATTCGTACACGATTTAAAAAAAAATATATCACACTAAGAGCGATTTTGTAGCTCAATGATCATATGAGTAACGAAAGGTCGCATTGTGGTTCCGATTACACGTTAAACTGTAGGTCCTAGACGAAACGAACTGGCCGTCCTACCTCGGACACAATGGCATAGTATGCATCCTTCTGGAGGATCCAACCAACTTTCGGGTTGTGGACTAAGTTTACAGTTTGTGAAAACTGCAACACTAAGAAGGAATGGTAGGAATGAATCCAAAATTGCAGGATGTGTAGAACAGTTGAGCCGTAATAAGTGAATACGACTGCAGAGAAATGGTGTGTACGCAGGGCCAGCAGCGTCCTCTTTATTGTGCCCGGACAGGACAAAGTAACGCCGAACTCAGTAGGTGCGGAGCCGTGAAACGAAGAGCAAACATGCATAAAAGTGCTGGTTTACTTCTTTGACCTTAAAAGGCGCAATATCAGCATCAGAGATGTACAAAATACTTTTTTAAAAAGTATTTAAATACAACATGCAAATATCTTCTTGTTTTTCTATTTAAAATACAAAATGGTATCAAATGTTAGTATTATATGTATGTTATTATGCATGTAATTTATTTCACTTAGTTCATAGATTCTAACGCCACTACTTATTATGCTCAGTCTATGAGGCCTCAATATAATCCCATGTTCTGCTAGAGTAGAACTTGCCAAACATGTATTATTTTTTAGGAATACCTATTCTACTTTTGGATTTTTATTTCACAATTTAACAATTTTCAATAATTTGGAATCTAACTACTAATGTATGTCAACAATGAGTTCACTACTTTATTAAATGTACGAGATCCTTTTAAATCTCCAGCAAGAAAGTGTAGGAAATTTTTCTTTCAAATATGTTAAACAGATACACCACACCATTGGATAAATACCAAATATCTGCCTTGGTACATACAAAATTAGTAACTTTTACAGATAGTTTTGTATTTTACTTGTATACCATAGACTGTTCACAATTTTTTATTGCAAGTGCACATATAATTTTTGGTGGGCTTGTTAACTGCTGAACACATGCAATTAGAACCCTAAATGAATCGTTTTCCACAGTCCATGTGTGTGACAGAGTATCAACTACAAAAATCAAAACTAACTTGTCAAAATCAATTGAAGTCGGTAAGATGGTTACAAGAGGGGTATGTTTCATTTTTTTCGAAGTGCCTACAACACAATTTCTATTATTTGTATGTTGAGATCTGAGTCAGCATGATCTTTACAACGAAAATAAATGCATAATTTGTAGTTTCTTGTCTCACTTTTTTACTACCAGCACAACGGAATTAAATGAAAACAAATAAATTTTCTAACATGTTTGGCACTTGGTCTCAGATCAGAATAACTTTTGGTACTAGTGCTACAAAACAAGAATAACAAATTAATATAACCTATTGAATTAGCTATTATATTATTCAAGAAGTTTGTATTAGCATTAACTTTTCCCTTAAGAGATTTTCTACATGTCTTTCAAAATGGAGATATGTGAACAAAACCGGCATAAAAACGACCAAAAAAATAATCACAACATGCAAGTCGACATCATTAGATGAGTCAATATTGTCAAAATCATGTTATTTGTGTAAGACCAAGTTCTTATCTAATTTTGTTCGTTAATGTTTCCAATAGTCTAAATGAATAAGTTAATAAATACAATATTCATGAAATATAGTCAAAATGAAATTAAAAATTATGAAAAACTAAGGGAAGTATTTTATATTTTTCAAATAGAAAATATGTTTGAAAAAGTACTTCAAATAAAATACAAAGTGCTTTTTAAATGAAAGTATTTTAAATACAAAATAAAAATAGGTATTTTGTATTTGCATTTGAAATACATGTATTTCAAATAATGTACATCTCTAATCAGCATGTGGGCGAGTTACCACGTGGATTTGTGAAGGCGCCTACAAACCGCGCGATCGTATTTTCCTCAGCAGCATATCCAGCCTCTCTTTAATTCCATACCACGTCGACTCTGAGGTTCCGAACATTTTTCTTCCCATGACCCAGATTCCACCATAAATAAAGGCCCTACCCCCTCCCCTCCCGAGTCAAAATATTATTAATAAATAATAAATGCCTTTATCTCAGTACTAACAATGACTCAGAGGAAATTCATTAAGTGTATTATGTAAAAAATAATGGTTATCAATTCTACAAGAGAGTCTGTGAAAGAGACATAGTACTTCCGACGTTGTATAGCTTTGGTATGGTCCACAGGGGCGGAGAAGTTACCTCGCCCCTCGCGCACCCCACGTTGGGAACCTATAGAGGCGCAGTATGCAACACGTGGTGGCTTCACACCCTGCTGAATTCACACGGTCAATGTGCATGCGCAGTTCTGCAATTCTGATTTGTATATTGTCATTTCTCTAATGTGAGGAATAAATTTTATTATAATCACACGTCTCCCTCCGTATGGTGTTGTAATTTTACCGAACAGCAGTGTACCTACTGCCTCGTCCTTGTAGAAATCATTAGAGGCCGTAGAAGACTAAGGACAAGAAACAGGAAGAAATTTCGTCACAACTTATTGAAGAAAACTTCCTGATAATCGGCTATGGTGATTTTGGGAAAGCAAGCAAAACTGTAATTTGGATTGAAGGACGGGGACTTGAACCCACAGGATTGTATGATGATACTATTTTTCTCGATTTTCGCAAAATTTGTGGCTTTGTGCGTTAGAATCGTCTTTTAACAAACATCCAAGGGTATGCAGTTTCATAACACATTAGTGAATGTCTTTGTGATTGCTTATCTGGAATATCGCATTATTTTCTTTTAGAGCGCGGAGCAGATAACCTTCTACAGGTTAAATCAGGCATCCTGCAAGAAAGTGTGATAGCAACATTTCTGTCCTCAAATTTTGCAAACTGTCTCGGAGAAGGTGTAAATACCAATTTAATATTGTTTGCTGATAATGTAGTTACTTGGAGGGAAGTAACGAGATCCGCCATGTTCAGAGATTCCATCTAATGGTTACGTTATTTCAAAACTCTAGTGCCATCAGCAGTTATTCTTTTTGTCATTGCCATATTCATGAAAATTATGGGTTGTTAGAAGAAATACATGTTTACAGCCCCTCGTTATTCAATACGAAATACTGTTCGCTAAAAGTGGTTAGCGGGCGTCCATTAATTACGTGAGGTGAAATAGGGGGGGGGCACGCAAAATCTCATGAAACTTTGCCAATGGGAGGTGGGGGGGGGGGTCAACGGAAGTATCACGTGAGGTTTTGAACCGACCTTAGGGGGGGGAGGGGTATAAAAGCCCTCGGAAGCATAGACTCAAAACCGATCGTGCACAAACTACATGGCTCGGTCTAGGGGGTGGGGGGGATTGGCTGGAAAGCTACGCTGGGCTACGTGGGGGGAGGGGGGGGGGAGTTCCAAGCCAGACCACCTAGCTTTCCTTTCATAACATTTTTCACAGTGTAAAATGAGGAACAGAACTCCCAACAACATGAGAATATTTATTTCCCTCAGTTAATTATCTCCGTATGTAATTTACAATCGTCTTACAAGAGAAAATAGTATAAAATGTCTTCTGGAATCAAAAGGGAAAAAAGCTACGTGCTACGTGGGGAGGGAGGGGGTAGAGTCAAACACCACGAAGGGCTACGTGGGGGGGGGGGGAAGAGAGGTTTCACAGAAGGCCAAAATAGAGCTACGTGGTTTATGCACGCTCCCAGAGTCTCAAAAAGTTCCGAGGTCGATTAGTAGAAGGGGAGGGGGGGTCTCCGTCAAAATCTCAGATCATTTTAGGGGGTGGGGGGGGCCGACCAGATCTCACGAAGTTTCACCAGAGGGAACTGTGAGTTTCGTTTGCTTCTCGATATGCCCAAGGAACTTGTGTCTACTTGCCACCATTACTGATATTTTTGCTTGGAGTTATAGCGGGTAAAAGCAACATTAATTTGAACGGAAATCAAAATAAGAAGCAAATACAGGGCCGCATAGTCAATTCCCAAGGGCACTGGAAGGCTACCATTACTGTGATTTCAGAGATTTTGGATGGTCGTCTTCTTGCTCAAGACGTACCCAGGAGCGGACATTGGCTCAGAGCCCGATTGTTTGTGTGAGGGAGAGCTTCTCTCAACGTCAGCAGTCACACTGGCCCATCAGAATTGCAAGATTGCCACGGTATTTAACAGCCAGCAGCCATTTTGGAAGAAATCGCCAATTGATATTCGGAGATAATGCCCATTGATCGTTCACAGTCGTACATGCTGACTTTAATTTAATGTACGTAAACTACTATTTATGAAGATATTAATCAATGATATCAATTAAATAAAGTTAATTCTTCAGCTTTTGCTTTTCGACGTCTATAATGTTAATTACTTTATTTTTCACTGCATTGTTTTAATTGCCAGTTTCTACAAGTGATAATTCCATGATTAATTTATCACTTTAACGATTCACATTACAGTGTTCTTACTAGCTGCACAATGCACAACTTTAATTAATTAGTTTGCAAACAGAATTTTAAATTTTTGAATCAACCAAATGCTTTCAGATTAGAGCCGTATTGTGATAGAATCACGTAGTTCTGTAACTAGAACAACCTTCTGTTATAAATTCATTATAGATTTAATTAATTCTTAGCTAATAATTAAAACAAAACAGTAATATGAAACTCATTTCAATGCCACACTAACTTTATCTTTACCTATCTCTGGGAATATTGAGACTTTTCAGTACTACTAAAATATTGTGTTTTCTAGCTGGTGGTGTCTGAGGCATTCAGCATGCTCTGATAAACAGCAAATAAATGTTCAAGACGAGTGACATCAGTGTTCATTTTTATTATTTTTTTATTTATTTTTTTCTATTTGCCTGTGGTTTTACGCCTCGTCGACGTCGAAGTCATTAGAGGTGGGAAAGAACTGGGGGCAAGAAACAAGGATAATTTGGCTACAGCCTTTTGAAGGAACCATCTCGGAATTTGCCTGAAGCGATTTCAGCAAAGCATAAAAAATCGAATTCTGGATGGCCGGACGGAGATTCGAGCCCGCTACCAAATGAGAAGCAAAAGCGTTAATGCTCACCCACCACGCTCTGTTGACATAACATACAATGTGAAACTACTTGCCCAAGCGTAGCAAATCTAGTTATTCAGTCCTCGTCCCTATAGAATTTACTGGAAACAGCACAAAACAATATGAAGTGCAAATCACACCATGCGTATGCCGGAATGATTCCTTCAAAAATGTCATAACCAAATTCCTTCCCACTCCTTGCCCTTAACCCTTTCTCGCCTCTAATGACCTCACCGTCGACGAGGCGTAAAATCATAAACCGAAAACATGAAGTGAGATTGACGTATAATTCCGGTTGTAGATTAAATCAATTAAATATTGGAATTCAGATGCCTAATTGTGAAATAAACTGTAAAGTATGTACTATTAAGACAGGGCATAAATCTATTTATCGTTCTCATCTGGTATATTACTGTGCTGTATTGGATCCACATTCATTAATATCGATTCATATTGATTAATATCGTCGCGAAATACACAAAAGTGTTGCTTCGGTAAAATATTGTTAAGTAAGTTGTATCAAAAAAGTATTAATAGTATTAAGTACACACTTCACTCTTTTACAAATGAATAAATACTTTCAATGGTAACACAGTAATTTCAGCAATAAAAGAGTGAAGATATGAAAATGGGAATTCTGTGATACTCACTGTCTCTAATCTACTGGAGGAGGCTTGTAACTCTGAGGTCGTTCAGTGAGAATGCTACTATTATTCCACAACTGACAAACGTTATTTTCTGAGCATAAAACAATATTTTATATCGTAATTAAAATTTTCTTTTATAATTCAATCGAAGGATTTCCATTACCTAAGTATAGGTGGTTTTTTAAATAATTTTGGCCTAAGGAACAGTTAGACGAAATAGGTTCTTCTGGGCTTAAAACTTTCAGCTAAAGAGTTTGATGTATGGATTACAGTTATGTCATTTGCCCATAAACATTTAATATAATTCCTGAAGATCTCATATTCACAACACATGGATGTACACTTTTCTTTGAAGAAAAAAGAAGAACGCAATAAATATTAGTACGAACATATTCGTTTCCCTATACATATGGAAACAATCAGCTCCATAACATTTTACATACAAAAAAGGAATGTATTAGTTGAAAGACGATTACAAATCAGTGAAATGTTGATAAAGCGTTTTTCTCAAACTGGGACTCAGGATGAATGATGCATGTAATAGATGTTTATATTCGTCGTTGGACTTGGCACCTACCTGTTGGTTGACTACAGATGTTCCGCTTTGCTCAGTACCTGCTTCCGAAACAGCATCTATACTGCTCACAGAGGCACTGCCGTAAGATGTGGGCCTGAAAACACAGAGGCACATAAGAATTAACATAAAAAACAACGGAAAACAATGTGACAGTACAATGCACGATGGTAAAGAAAAAGTAGTGGTGTTAAACTCCAGTGCACTAATTCGTTTTCACTCGCCCTTAAATCTAAATGCAGAATTTGCATTTTGACTAACAAAAATGGGGAGTTTTTGATTGAGTTCTATATTATCGTACGCCTAAAGTACGATATCTATTAATATCGGGGAGAAATAGTTACCCCGAGATGCTTTCCATAGGAACTTCACGCAATCAAAGAAGTAGAATTGTAAAAAGGTGCGATTAAAAAATCCGATAAAACATTTTAGTCCTTTCGCATTTTGCCACTATTAATATAGTCGATATAAAATCGATAATTAATCAAATTTAAACATTTCTGAAAATTTCATCATAACTCATTGTCTAATTATTTTCAAGTCGATACTGATTTTTCACAGCAATTTATTATATCATTCGGTTTACAGTTTTTCACTATTGTAATTCCAAATTAATGTACTGCAACTAATATGGTATGTTAAAATTCATCTAAAAGCTTCTACAGCCAAACATTTTGCTTCTAAATGTTCTCATTTGCTGAAAACATAATGAATACTTCAAGTGACAGTCATACTGAAATCAGTTTTAATCACATTTATCAATTCTTATAAACGAGCTAACTCTTTTAATATCATACCCATTCGTCTTTAATAGTGACGTCATGACTATCACCTATGATTTGAAACCATTTTTGAGAGCTTGTACATCCTACATGAGTTCCAGTGCAGTGTTTAGAGTGTGCACAAAAGGTGGATAAAGAGACTGCATATTTTTTTCTTTAAAAAAATAGTTGGTGTTATTCAGAATGTAAATATTCATTAATAAACATGGCTTGAATGGAGGTTTCGGTGTATAATCCCTAATCTCAGGTATGAGCGTTACCGTTCACACGAGGCTTGGTTTTTTAGTGAATCTCTGTCAAAGTTTAGCTTAACAAGTTGAAGCAAGAAAGAGGGAAACCTCAGTCAACAACGCTCTGAGCCAGGGTTTACTAACCTGTGGTTCGCGAACCCTCGTAAAAAATAAAAATAAATTAATTTAATTTAATTGCAATGTAGCACAGGCTCCGGTGGCAATTTCCCTACACACCCATCTTCCCCCTATCCTGCACCTACCTACATTTGCCCTCTACAAATTTTATCTTTAAATTCTTTAAAAGTTTTCGGTAAATTATTCATCATTTCCCTTGGTAACTCATTCCAATCCCTGACACCCTTACCTAAAAAAGAGAATCTTCCCACACCCTTGTGCCTGAAATCGAGTGCCAGCTTGTGGTCATGGTCATCTTTTCCCTTCCATGCACTACTTTTCATACCTATTGCAATATCTTTCCATGCCTCATCGTCAGTATATGCCCTGTACACTCCCATGACCCTCCTCATTCTCCTCCTGTCTTGCAATGAATCCCATTCCAGCTCCTTTATCATATCCGTCACTGATTTTGCATTCTGCGATTACGAAAACATAAATGTAGGCGTGAAAACACGTGAACTCTTGCTATAATATGTGACATGCGAGTAAAACTATCAAACACCAATTTTAGAATAGCTAATTTTCAATTATTACTATTACTACTATTATTAAGGAGTCCGTGGCTAATCTCTATGAGGTCCGCCGTTGAAAAAGGTTTGGAAAGGCTGCTCCAAGCCTACGATTCAACTTGAAAGATTGCCCTTCCTGTTAACAAAAGGATATAATAAGAGACCTACAGTCCCAAGGCCAGGCCCGCAGGTTGCTCTTCCACTTTCTCCCACAAAGTGGTTCTCACACCGGACCTGGTAGTAGGTATATATAGAACCGAACGAGTTATGTCAGAAAACCTGTTACGACAGAAGGTACGCTCTCATTTAAACTCTCGTTCAACTTGCAACCATCCGCCGACACCTAATATCAGCATTCCTGAAACATTCCATCCAGGGGCGGTGGGGCTGGGGGCTCAAGTCCCCCAAAAGTATCTAGGTCCACCACTGCTTTGTAACTTTAGAGACCTTTTTTTTTATACACTACTAATCCGAGGATCGAAGAGACTATAAATACTACACTTTGTTCGACTTAAGCCCCCCTCCCCCCAAAGCCAAAATCCACTCAAGCCAAGCCCCCTCCCCCAAACCGAAATCCTGGAACCGCCCCTGGTTCTATGTAAGCAACCACTGTGGCTGCTGATAGTTCTAAAATTAATACTGTTGTACATCAAGTAAGCTATGAAACAAGTATTAGATAAAACTGAACACAACTATGGAATTGTATTGCATTTGTCTGCCTCCTTAAACCGCGTATCGCAAATGACAATTTTCTAGCTTATGAATACTGTAGTTAGTTTTTTTCACACTTTTTTAAACAGAGAACGTCGTATCGCAGCAGTATCTACTACATCGACAAATTATTTTAAGAATGCCTCGCATTCGGGACGACGCGGCTCCGAGCACCTGTCGGGGCATCTAGATTTGGATTTTCCAAGGTTTCCATTCCAGGCAAATTTCGGGAGTCTTCCTTCAAAATGACATGGCGGAACTCCTTACCGTTCCTTGTTTCTGGTCTTTTCCTGCCTCTAACGACCATCGACGAAACGTAAAGTGATATATGTATATATATATATATAGGTCTGGATAAAATTTTAAAACAACTTTATGTAGAAAACTTAAACGTCTGCATGCAGAAAAAACAAAGTTATTGAAGGTTTTACGAAGTGCAATCAAATGCAAAAAAAAAATTGATGTGTTGCATTAAGTAACATAAGTAAATAACTCTGAGATAGTAGGTACAAACTAAAACAAACAATTTTACCATATGACGAAAGTTCTAAGATCAAATATATATGTATATATATATTTGTTTGTAAATAAGAAGAGCTGTGAAGTTAATAGAGGACGTGTCTATGATAAGTAATGAGGTGCCTTTCACAAATGACTAAACGACTACAACGGCTTATTTCTTTAGATAGTTGTACAAAGGAAACTTTTTATCTTCGTAGTTCCTGTATCACAATTATTTTATATTCTAATCGATTACTAAGCATCCACATTTGAGTCTGCTCGATTAGTGTCCTGATGAGATACGCGTGTAGGAGTATCAAACTATACATAATTTTGAAAACTTGCCTTATGTATGAGTGGTCTTATTTACCGGTTTTGTTCATCGTAGTGTTCCCTATTCGAATGAAACATAGTCATCATCATTATCCTTAACAGTTTCCAGCTTCTGCCCGGATCTGCTTTATGCAAAAGCCTCCCCATTTGCTTCATTCAACCCACCACTTCTGTGTCACCACTTTGTTCCAGACCTCTCCTCTCTTCCGTACACCCTCCTCCACTCCTTTCAGCCATCCATCTCTTCGTCTTCCTCTGGGTCCTGATGATTTCTTTGGGAACTCCTCTCTTCCCCAAGGCCTTCCATACTTCACTCCTGTGTACACAATTATATGCTTTCTCAATATTGAGAAATACCAACAAAAGATCCTTTCCATACTCAATGTTTTTTCTGTAGCTGTCTCATAGCAAATATCAGATCTACCGTCGATCTCCCTGATCTGAAGCCATACTGCTCTTCCCTTAGCTCTTTATCCACCCTGCCACGTATTCTTTTTTCAATAATCTTCTCATACACTTTGGCACAGTGGAACATCAGTGCAATAGCTCTATAGTTTTTAAACTCCTTCCTGCTCCCTTTTTTTGAATATAGGTATAATTATTCCTTTTTCCCAGTCGTCAAGAGTTGCGCCCTGATTCCATACCTTTCTCATCACACGGTACAGCCACTGCTTTCCTATTACTACTGCTGCCCTTATCATTTGCACACTCACTCCATCGATGCCTGGTGCCTTTCCACCCTTCATCTTACCCAGAGCTGTTTCCACTTCTTCCCAAGTTAGATCCTTCTCTTTCTCTCCTACATGGCTGTTATTTTCCTGCTTCTCCTAAACAACTGTATTATCCTGTGACTAATCTGGGTTCTGTAAGGCTTCAAAATACTCCTTCCGCATATTTTTTAGTCTTTCTGAGCTGTTTATTTCGTTTCCATCCTATCCAGCATGTTGACATTTTCGATCCGCTCCTTCCTATTCATTTTTACCATTCCATGTAATACTTTCTTATTTCCTTTGCTATCTTCTTCTATCATGTTGGTCCATTTCTCCAGTCACTTTCTCCTTTCGTCCGTTACTATTTTTTTGGCCTCCATTTTCTTCACATAGTCATCCCTTGTCTCCTGTGTCCTCTGCTTGAACCATTCCCTAAAGGCCCTATTCTCGAGTTCCACTGCTTGTTTTACTCTATCATTCCAACATGCTGTTTCTTTTCACATTTTTGTGTTACCAGTCCTTCCACACACTGTTTCTGCTGCTGTTGTTTCGAATGAAACATAGTACGTTTCAAAATTAAAATATTAGTTTGATTATTCACATGGAAAGTTATTCGCTTTTCTATTTAAAAAAACATATACTGCCATTTGAAATAAATCAAGTCACTACATTTCTTTGCCTGTGAACTGTTATAATTAGGTATAATACGGGCAAAGAAAAGCACTTTCATTATAAGCACTAATTTTCGCACGCTCAAAGAAACGAAGGGATGTGGTAATTTAGCTTCCTTTATCTAATCAGAAGATGTTTCTGAAATTTATTTTCAATGATAAACGTGCACGGATACATTTCAAATCTTGATCCGACATGCAAAACCTTGGATTCAGCTAATATTTCCATATTTTCATTATTTTTTAAAAAATTTACATTTAATTGTTGGGACATATATTCAGATATTTAACTTAATAAATTAGAGTTGGTGGCTCAGTGGTTAACACGTCTGAATCCCTGTCGCAATGAAGATTTTCATACGTCCATAACCCGACTTTCACCTGTGGCATAACTAGCAGTGTAATGTAATGTACATCAGGAAGATTCCGTGGTTCGGATTCTGTAGGTCCCCTTTAACCAGTAGAATTACCATTTTAGGTTAGGTAAGAAAGCGGCCACGCTACCTCCAGCACCAGGCTAAGTATATTTCCTTCAGGAGGGTCCAACCAACCATCCGGTTGAATATTAAGCTTAACTTAGCTAAATTTGATAAATGAATAAAATACTTCATTGTTACGTTTAGATATTGCAGTTGATAGATTAGAAATGTGAAATTGTTCTCTTGCAGGTGTAGGCATTATGTTAAACAGACCTTAATTCCGTAAGTCTAACATCATGCAGTGCAACAGAAGGGTCGCCATCACTGTAGGAAGTGAAAGTGTTTATCCCAGTGAAACAATGCCATCATATAACCCTTTACTATAGCGCATGATCATTTGTATCTACTGAACAAACTTCCGATTTATAAATAACACAGCGGTTTTTTTTTCCCCCCCTAATCACATTAAAAAATTTCTTGGATCTACAATAACCAAATATTTCACCAACAGTTTACAGGAAGCCTCGTATGGGTCTAGATAGTATGAATATAACTGCTGTATCCTTTGTTTTTGCAATCTGAACGTGATTTTGCCTTAATTACAGCAAGACATTTTAGTGACCTAGTCAAATTATTCTACCGGCCGCCAAACCTTTCTCGGTAATCCCAGTCGCTAACGGAGATCTGAAGTTCATTTTGGTCCACGGAAGAATTCTAGCACATATCGCACACAAAGCAAGCTTTACCGAAGGTTTTAAACGCATGTGAAAATCCTAGCCTTTCTTTTTCCAATCTAGATATCACACCGTTCACATCCATAACGATTTCTCTTTAAATGTATGGTTTGGTGACTGTGTGTCTTCGAGCCTTATGGAGCGACGAAAAATCAGTTACCTATCTTAGCTGTATGACTGAAAGATCTTTCGGCATAAAATTTTTCGAGTTTCAGCAATCACATTAATGGTGAATTTAAAATTTAGCCTCACATTTTCCTATTTCGCTCCTTATACTATTTTAGTTAAAAATTTCTAATCTAATATCTACCCTCGAAATTTTTATGTTTAGAATCCATTCTTCGTCAATCCTCCAATTTTTTTCTGTGTATATTGTGAACTATTTTTAAAATTACAAAAAACTGACAAACAAAGAGTAAATTCCCGTTTGGTATGTGCTTTCCAGCTCGTCATCGTCAAGGTCATCAGAGAGACAATCGTGAGTAGGGAACAGGAAGTAATTCAGATATGGCTGTTTGAGGGAACCATACTGATACGCATGAAGTAATTTCGGACAACTATAACTTTTCAAATGAACAGATTATTTTTTGGATTGTATCCTTTAGTTCCCGTGATATTGCTTCTTCAACGCAGATCCTTTAGCGTTCACGACGATTTTCTCTGCGTTTCATTTGCGGGAGCAACGATGTAATCATTAAGTACAGCGTGAAATTGTAGAAAATGTTCGCAGAAAGGTTTCTTATTTTTAAGCAAGGTATGAATATGACGTCCCAGATAGCAATTCTCAACCTGAGGTAGATGGGACTGATGATATGCAGGCAGAATATGTTTTTAATTAATTCCAATTGGATTAAAGATATCATAACTAAAATAAATTACTAGAAATTATCAGAAAATAGCTATTGTAGTTACGCTGTATAAGTCTAAAAGAGAGTTTAAGCTACATACCAATTGGTCGAACATTCTAAAAGCCATGAATATTTCAGGATTTTCTGGATATGAGAACATGACTGCATTCTTCTTCTCGTGTCGATGACAGCATCAAATATGTGGTAGTTTTTCCGCCAATGCGATGGCTTTGTCAGTAGCTGATTGGAGGTCATCTATTCCGATTTGTGGACAAGACAGCAGATGTACCATGGTTTCTCTCTCCCAGCTCGAACATGTGGTATCTGGCTGTTCTCCCAGGTATCCCCATGTGGCAAGAGTATCATTGCAACGGCCAACCCCAACTCGAAGCCTGTTTAACGACTTCCATTTGGGCCATGGTTGTTCAGACCCAGGTGGTAGACCCTCATTTGGCTTGATCCACTCGACGCACTCTCTTCTCCCAAGTCAATATTCTTTCATTGCTTGGTGCTCCATTTAATGGATTTAAAGTCCGCAGGAAGCTTGATCGGGACTTAAGTCTAGATTGCGCTGGTGTATAGCCATGTAGAGGGTGTCGGGCGTCTTTGTTTAAGCCTAGGACCATTGTATTATATCACTAAATACGTCTCCAGTCTTAAGAGACAGCAGTAAGTCACACTACTTGATAGGGTTAACAATATGAACAACAATACAAGGTATCTGGTCTCATTACTCTTATTTTGTGCATGTAGGTCGGTCGTGTAGCATTCAGCCTACAGAAACGCTATTATTCGTATGTATTCGTATATATTCAATCAGGGGCGGATCCAGGATTTTGGTTTGGGGGGGGGGGGGGCTTGAGCGGACTTTGGTTAGGGGGGGCTTGGCTTGAGTGAATTTTGGTTCAGAGGGTTTGCCTTTTGGTTTTTTGGGGGGGGGGGCATTGAGTCGGCCATGGGGTAGTCTTTTACGTAGAGCTAAAAAAAAGTCTCCAAAATAACAATGTCGGGGACGGACCTAGATACTTTTGGGGGGGGGGGCTTGAGCCCCCTAGCCCCCCCCCCCTGGAAACTGGCATTTATCCGCGACTTCGTCCTCTTGTATGTGCATTATACTAAAAGAGTTATCATTAATAACAGTAACAGTAATAATAATAATAATCCATGTAATAATAAACATTTATTTACGTGCTATAGAAAAAAAATAACACAATTACCATATCAACTATTTAACATCTGTTAGATCACTTCTCATTTAAAACAGAAAATTACTTGTTAAAATATGAATTATGTGTTTCTTCATTGTGGTCCTTTATTAATTTCATAGTTCTAGCTTTACTACATTTCTTTTCCCATCGCATATTAAAATTACTAATTTTTTTTTAAGGATTTAATTTCATTTGTGGCTATTAGTTTACTTTTGCGGATATGTTGATTCGATCAATTAATTCTGCTTTGAAAACAGACATTTGCACTTTAAAGTAGTAATCGTTTTCTCGTTATAATATTTGATAATATAATTATATGTTTCTTTTAGTTTCTTAATCTGTCAGGGGATATTAATGTCTCTGGGATAACTACTAACACATGGTAGGTTGGGGTTGATTTACTAAAACGTATTAAAGGATTTGGGTAAGCAGTAAATCTTTGATGTTTCAATGAACCACAAAATTACATAAAAGAAAAGAAAGTAATAACTTACATTTCAATTAAAAGCGACAACAATTTCTACTTTAACATTTAAAGTCAACAGATGGCATTACGTTTTCTTGTTTTTTTTTTTTTGTTTTTTTTTTTACTTAATAAAGTGGAAGAAACATAAATATAATCTTTTATTGGCAGCTCCACAATTTTTAAAGTCTACGTGCAATTTACCAGAAACTAAGTACATACAGCTTTAAAAAATTTAAGGTTAAGAACTGATTTATATTGAAGAAACTATTAGATTATCAAGTTTATGCATTTTCGCACATTTAATCTGAACACACCATTGAATATGTGATAACGTACTTGTCTTTGAGTCCTGAAAAATAGTCTTTGCGATTTACGTTGATACACTTTTCGGCAATTAATAAATTCGTCCTGCATCAATTAATGACGATTACCTTTACTTTCTTCGTCCTCCAATTCACAGATTACTGTCGTTGGTCGCCGGGGGCGTTTAACCATCCCCAAAAGGTTAAATAACTACTGCTTTGAATGGATTCAAATAGTTAAATGTAATGACAACACCGACCAAACGCTTTGCACTTTATACTTATTTCTCCGTGGTCTCCCACAGTAACATTACACGCGGATAAGACAATATACTCGTCCAATTATACTAAAGCACAAATATACAAATAATCCAGCAATTAAACTCACGAACGACTGTAAAACTGCTTGACAATTCGAAATTTTCGAAAACAACTGACTTGATTAATTCAGCACTAGGGACCGTGCACAAACCACGTGGCTCGGTCCAGGGGGGGGGGGGGGGGGGGGTTGGCTGAAAGGCTACGCTGGGCTACGTGGAGGGGAGGGGGGGTTCCGAGCCAGGCCACGTAGCTTTCCTTTCATAACATTTGTCACAGTTAAAATGAGGAACAGAACTCACAACAGCATGTGAATATTTATTTCCCTCGGTTAATTATCTCCGTACGTAATTTACAATAGTCTGACGAGAGAAAACAGTACAAAATGTCTTCTGGAATCAAAAGGGAAAAAAGCTACGTGCTACGTGGGGGGGGGGGGGGGAGACGCAAAAGCCACGTAGGGCTACGTGGGGGGGAGGGGGGGTTCACAGGAGGCCAAAATGGAGCTACGTGGTTTATGCACGCTCCCCTACTACTATTTGCTCGCCGCTGCATCAGACTTAAACAGACGCTTCAGAAATATCGAGAAGGAAATAAAGACTGCCCACAGACGTTTCCCGAACGCTAACAATACTTGACAGTAAAATTCAAACATAAGCATTCACAACTTGTACTAATTTACTCACAATAATTACAAAACAACTTAAAAAAGAAATTAAACCTATTTACAGGTTATTTCCACGCATGAATTGGGGAATGAAAGGACACCGATTTGACGGAGGTCAAGAAAAAAACGAGGGTTGATCAGTTAGCCATTTCTAAAGATGATTACATAAAATGTTTCGAACAGTGGGAAGCACCGTTAGGACAAATGGATTAGTTGTAATAGATTTTTAAGGGGATAAGGTTGTTTTGTAAAAAATTTGAAAATATGTAGACTTTAAAAAATAATTACTTTTTTTGGTTACCCCCCCGTATTTACGCTCAAAATTATCAACATAAACCAGTTCAAAGTCCTCTAAATACCGTAGCTAACATCAACACTTACAATTACAAATTTTAATCAATGTTTCATACATAATACTGTCTCTTATCATATTACATATCATTTACAATGTTCATTCTCATGACTAATATGCACAAATTCACAATCGATTCCATGAAAAATATACAAATCCACAATCAATTACCTTCCATTTTGTTATACATAATTCTTAAAATAACATTTCATAAAAGGGCTGGGACTGATGGCTGTTACGTCAGATGAAAAAGTCTACGAAGCAGGCCAATTGATGATGAATTTTTTTTTTTTTTTTTTTTTTTTTTTTTTGTAACTGCTTTACGTCTCTTTTTAACATCGAGGTCTTTAGAGACGGGAAAGGATGGGGGGCAAGGATGGGGGCAAGGAATGGGAAGGAATTCGGCCATGGCCTTTTGAAGGAAGCATCCCGGCATTTGCCTGGAGTGATTTGGGGAAACCATGGAAAACCCAAATCTGGATGCCCGGACGGGGATTCGAACCGCCGTCCTCCCGAATGCGAGGCGAGAACGCTAACCGTTACACCGCCCCGCTCGGTATGAAATTTCTATAGTAACTATTCGTCATTGCTACTCTATGTCACTACCCCGATAATATACCAACTCTGTGGAACAATTAAGATGTGATTGAAGCAAACTGTTAAAACATACAAAATCCCATCCATCCAAACTTTCTCAGTTCTCATATTATTAAATATTCAATAATAATATTCTATATTTAATTCATTTTTAATAGTTCATTTCATTACAGAAAGTGGGTTGGGTAAGCGGTAAAGCTCCAACCTTGCATTCGGAAGGACTCAGATCTTAATCCCCATCGGACCCTCTACAGTTCCATTTTGCTTGATTTCCCGAATTCTCTCCTGGCTAATATCGAAATGATTCCTTCAAAAGGTCATGGCCGAATCTTTTCCCATTTCTTTCCCTCACTCTTTTCCCGCATCTAATGACCTCAAAATATACGAGGTGTAATGTCATAAATGTGTATAGAAATTTAGATCGTGGCCTTAGACTTATTATCTATATAAAAGTCTACCTTGGTCATTGTGTCACTATATCACCGTGTCCTTAAGCCTTCTTTAGACGACCCGTTCCCGATCATCCTGTCCCGTTCCCGTTCCACATCTCCCTTTCCTCCCGTCGACAGTGTGTTGCATTTAGACGGCCCGATCTGGTACTACCGTACTTGCGGCCTACCACCACGCGTATATCCGTCTAGCTCCGAAATTTGTACGTTACATTTAACAGCAATTAAATTAGTTGGTTACAAATTATGTTAATGTTCTAATATCTAAGTTAAATATGTATGACCCCATACTTAACAAAACCACAAATTCTTGGAGTAACCCTGACTGTTTGACATCGTGCGAAAAGACTAGAAAAAAGAAAAAGTCTTGTGCCAAGCAATTATATCTACAAAGGCATTTATTTGTTCAATCCCTTAGACTCTTAGATGTGATGGATGGTGAAGACGTCCGGAATTTCCAGCGGATGACACCTGAAATGCCTCATTTCTCGCGTCATTGTTACGATGTTCCTGTGAAGTTAGGGTTGCCAAACATATTGTATTATAAAGTATTTTATTTTTGGCTGTTATAATTTTCCTACTAATAAAGTATGCGAAAATACTTTATTTCGAATAAAGTATTCAACACATGCAACTTAACGTTCGTCTGCTAGTTTCACAACCTCCTGCAAGAAAAAGTGCCTATCGGCCAGCGATTTTTTGTTCGCTAGCATATTTTGATCTTCTGAGTCGAGGCAATAAAGCGGACCATTCATATTGTTGTACTCCAGTCCGCTCGCAGTTATTTCTGAACGGAACGATAAAGTATGCGGAAACAATTTATTTTTGGCAAATTATACAATTCAATTAATTTCCAAACGACATGTTAGTGCTTATGATGAAACGAAATAAATGAAAGTTGGTGGGAAAGGAGAAACAGAGCGTCCATAAATTTAAATATGAGTGTTTCTTTTTTTGTTATACTAGATGTAGAATGTGGCTCCAGCTGTAACACTGAAATGAAACCAACAATTAATAGCCAGTCCAGTAAGCCCGAAAATATATGTATTTAAGGCAATAAATAACTAAATTTTAATTTTTTTCCTTTATATACCTTTTTTTCCTTTTCAAAAGACAAATATACTTTTTTTTTAAATAAGTTTGCAACTCTTTGTGAGGTGTCCCATAAAAATTTGTGGGTCTTTTACACCTCCAGCAACTCTATCAATACTTATTTTTCTTTATTATCGGACGAATCCATCTCAAAATAATAGAAAACGTGGAACCAGACACTGTGGGCACAACCGGGCCAGGCTTTACATGGCCAGTTTTCAGGGCAGAGTGGTGGGGGCTCTACTTACCCTCACTCTTTTGCCCTAAATCGGATGGAATTTCCACCCGACCTCCCTGCCTGATCTCGCGGCAAAAACGTGACCAGGAGCTCGCTTTAGACGACCCGTTTTCAGGGCCACGATTTAGGGAGACTAGGTCGGGTCGTCTAAATGGGCCTTTAACACTGACTGAACGCGCCCGGCCTTCGTTACCGGACTAATTGCGCCCAGAGAGTCAGAGACGTTACTGCATATCGATGATATTTGCGTTATTTAATAAAAATTCTATTACTTAAGTAAACGTAAATAAATTATTTGCAAGAAAACTGAAATAAAAGTATGTATTGCGTTTACTCGTATGTTAACATATTAATTATTAGTTGTTTTTTGTTTATTTATATTCAGTAGATATAGATGTTATACTCTCTGTTCAGAGATACTCTTTTATATAAGAACAATGCACCACATTACATCATTTCAAAGGTTATGAGCGTTATTTAATAACAACTGTATTTAGCATTCAACCAATTACTCTTGACGGTTTTAGAAGCTATTTATAGTCGATGTAAATATTACAAACTCTGTTATTGTTATAATCTCGAAGAAATGAATTACCAGAACTTCGAGTTCAAACTCATCATTTTTGAGAGGCTTAGAAGGTAGCATTATAATCACAGAATAGAATATGGCACAGATGTTAATAATAATATGCATCAATGGAAAAATTATGTCCATATAGGTTAGTGGTCCGTGGAATTATTTTAAATATTTAACTGGTCCTCGAGTTGAAAAGGATTGAGAAATTCTGTCCCAGATCATACGCAGTCTTACGCATTGCTTACCATTTTAGGATTCGTTGTCAATCAAAGATGACCCTCGATCTCAACTGATTCTATTTCGGTTGTGTCGTGCACTAGAATTTTTGTCTGAAGGTCGAACAGCCAACTGGCAGTAATAAGAAGTTGTTTGGCGCAAACTGCCGAAGACTGATCAGCATCAACGATGTCTCGATAACCGTCCGTAACCACGTGATTGTGTGAGGTACTGGACCTTGAATATGATCTTCACTGTTTATCATATAAAAAATATTGTTGTAAGGCAATATACGTAATCTATTCGTATGCTTGAGTTGTCAACAATGCTCCTCATCTCAGTCGCCCGCAGTTTGGACCAAGTGATACGCTGCATTACGACCGTGGTACGTTCCAAAGTTATCACGAAACGTGAAGTTTATTAAAGACTGGAAGTGGTCACCAAATTGCGACGCGAGCAGAGGAACGACTACATACCAGGGAAACACGTATTACCACATTATGGAATCACCAACAACTAGCACAATGCTTTGCTAGCAAGTTGAAGCTACGGTCTTAAGATGAGTGAGTTATACCTGAATTCAATCAATGGAATAGTGACTCTCAGACCATGTTAGCCTTTTCAAATCTCCAAAGTCAAATGAGTGTGTTCCTGAATACAGGTGAGCTATTGACGTCAATGCTACTGTGAGTAGAAGTTCCCGAGCAGATATTCTGCTGTCTTATCCTACTAATATGTCAGCAGAATATCTGCTCGGGTACCATAATTCACAGGAGATCGGCGTCAGTAGCACACGTGTTCAGAAACTTTGGATAGGAAGCGACAGGAGAAGTAAGTGAATTCGGCTACTTGGGAAGTAAAATTACAACTGATGGCCGAAACAGGAATGATGTTAATAGCTTAGCAAAAAGAGCCTTCACGAAAAAGAGAAATCCTTTAATTTCAAAAATTGATCTTGGACATACAAGGAACTTTTTTAAATTTTGTGTGGAGCACAGCACTTTATGACAGAAATACCATAAAGAAGGAAATTTGAAATGTGGTGCTGTAGAAGGATGCTGAAAATTAAATGGACATATAAAGTATGAGATGAACGAGTTTGGAAATGATGGGTGAGGAAAGAAGTTTGTGGAAGAGTGTTACAAAATTAATACACAGGATGGTAAGTCATATTTTGAAACATGCAGGATTGGTTTATTTCTTAGTGGAGTGAACAGCCGAAGGTAAGAAATGTAGAGGAAGGCAGAAATTAGAATATAAGCAGAAAACAAATGAGGACGTGGGTTGTAAGGAATATGTTGAGATGAAGATGTTGGCACAAGATAGGAAGGGATGGAGGATTGCATCAAGCCAGTCGAGAGATCGATGATACAAAAACAAAAAATCATACCGATGCTGAAGTTACTGCGTTTGTCACCTGTACATTTGCATCCTGCTATTCATCAATAATCAGATGAATAAAATGAAACAGGTTATTTACTACACGAATTATGCAATGTAGTCTTCATGGATACACAGCCAGATAGGAGTAGTGTCATAAGTCCACGTTATGACAATATTCTCTGTTGTCTTCATCAGGTTTGTGATGTTGTAAAAGTCCATAGGGCACGACATGAAAAACGTATTTTTTGACATCATCCAGCTGCAAATACGTGAAGATTGCATGGGAAGAAACGTTTGTAAAATCTGTTTTCCTGAGCAAGATTAATCCTGAATAAATTGTTTCAAAAAGAAATGGTTGTTATTTTACGTATGCTCCCAGACGATCAAAGAATTACAAGAAAAGTGTTTGAAGCGTCATCAAACATTCTTGTTAAAAAAAACAAACAGTTAAAAGGAATCAAAAATTTATTCCATATTATATCTCGACTAAGAGGCATTATTAAACATATTTTATTTCTTTAAGGTGTTATTTTTGTTAAAAACCATTATCTCCCATCACACCCAACCGAAATCGATCAATGGGATATCATTTTAAAAAACATTAAGGTATCCACTTTGGTCACAACATATTTTAAGATTTAATTTATCGAAATTCAACCCATAAACGGAAAAAAGTCATTTCTAAAATGCTTTTTCTTATACAGCGAACCATTTTTCTCTCTGAATTCCTAACCGAAATTGATAAATGAAGTTTCATTTTAAAGATTAAGATCTCCGCTTTGGTGAAATCATCTATTGAGAAAAGAATTTTTCGGAATGGCAATAATATCAATATAAATATTTATACAACATACTATTTTTGTCACGAGTTATTTATCTCTTTTGATATCTAACCGAAATCGAGAAATGAGATATTATTTTGTGGATTAAAGTATCCGCGTTGGTTGAATCATACTTTAAGATTTTTTTTTTTTCAGAATTCGATCCTTAAAGGCAAAATTATCATCATTTACATAAGGCATTTCTTTTTTTTTTTTTACCCTTAAGGGGCAAAAGAATCATTATTACCATAAGTTCATTTTTTGTTACGATCCACATATCTCCCTTGATAAATAACCGAAATCGATAAATGAAGTATCATTTAAAATATTAAGGTCTCCCGTCAGGCAACATTATAAATTAAGAACGAATTTTTTCGGAATTTGTCCCTTATAGCACAAAAGTAATAACTGTGAAAGTCACACGTATGAGACACTTCAGATCCACGCAGCTAGATAGCAGAAACACATAGCACAGAGATATTAACAAACTACTTCATTGGCTTCGACTTTTATTACGTATCTATTAAACTAATCAAATAAACAATTGATATAGATAAGGCGGTTCTTATTTCGTCCTATTACAAACCTTACTAATCATCGTATTGGCGAAATTTTTGCACTGGTCATCTAGTTCTTTTTATTATTAATTTTAATTTCGATGTAGCTAACGCTCTGGTGGCAGTTCCCCTAGTCATCTAGTTACCCCATTTTATTTTATTTTTTAAAATTTTCTTTAAAAATTAGTGTGTTAAATTATTTCCCCATTTACTTTTTCGATTTACAAATTTTAATTTCCTTAAGTATTTTTGGTAAATTATTAATCACTTCACATGGTAATTTGTTCCAATACTTGACACCCTTAACAATAAAAGAAAACTTTCCCACTCCCCTATGCATGAAATCGAGCGCAAGCTTGTTGTCATGGTCATCTTTCAATTTCCATTCATTATTCCTAATTCTTTGACCAATATCCCTCCAAGGCCCATCAGTATATGTTATGTCCTGTACATTCCCAGCATTCTCTTCACGCACCTTTGAATGAAATCTAGGAAAGAGACGCCAAGAAATTTCATATAAACTGACCTCTGTTACCATGAAATAGGAAGAAGTCTTACTGTTTTATTTGATAGCCCGCTATACAACCATCAATTGTATTACCTATTATGTTAGTCCTAAACTACTACTTCGGACTACTTGCACTGCCTGGGAAGGTAAGCTTTCACTTGGCATTGTTCTGCTACATGACAATGCACGTCCGCATACCACACTTCTTGCTGCATAATCAATTCATCTGGGTTATATCAGTGCATCCACCTAACACCGTCGGACCTTAACCTTCTTACTCAGATGAAGGAACACCTTCCTGATAAAGGCTCTTAAAACTACGAAGGTAAATAGGATCCAATCATGAACTCGCCTAATAATCGGATGGAAATACGGTAGCGAGTAGATAAACCTGTTATGATGTACGTCACAACTTCAGTGTTTATGGCAAATACGTGGGGAAGTAAATGAAATAATATTATTTATTATCTTTCTATCACTGAAGCGTTCTTTACTTAAAGAAGATTTTTCTTTAAATCTTAGAAAAAGCCGGATTTTGTGATCATGATTTATTCTCTAGGAATCTATGCTTTCTAGAGAATAAATCATGATCAGTATGATTACAAAATCCTGCTTTTTCTATGATTTATTCTCTATGAATCTATGCTTTCTCGGAACAGGCTTTTGGCCTATCCATGAAGAGGAAGTAGGAATCTATGCTTTCGTTCATTGCTCAACTCTGGCAACAGAATGAATGAAAATAATGTTTGTGAATTGGATGCTACACATCATTTCAAGTTATGATACTAGTGCGCCAATGCAACATTTTCTTCTTTATTTTTTTTTTTTTTTTTTTTGTTCTACGAAAGTTACTTTTCTCACTTTTCCTATATTTAGCGCGTGAAGATATACATTAGTTAAAATTAAAATGTTACGATTGAGTTAGAATTGAATTGAGGGTGATAAAATATTTTCCATTTTCCATGTGTATTGCCCTATGCGTCTTGGAAACGAATGTCAAAAATTATTTAGAGACCTCCAATAATTCTCCTCCCTGAGCTATTTTTTTAAAGGGCGTTTTGCATTGTTCCAGATAATAATCTTACCACACCTTTTTTTTTTCAGCAACCGGACAGAGAGCGACGGGTGAACGGCTAACGTTCTGGTCTCGCATCCGGGAGGACGTGGGTTCGAATCACCGTCCAGGTATCCAGATTTGGGTTTTCCATGGTTTCCCCAAATCTCTCCAGGCGAATGCCGGGATTCTTTCTTCAAAAGGCCATGACGGAATTCTTTCTGTCTCCGAAACGTGTTCTGTGCATTTGTGAAATGTGTAGTTTTTGCGTGAGGCTAAGATTGGCTATTGTCGACGATTTGCCTAGATGATTGCGGAAAACCGCCTAAAACCACAACCAGGATGCTCCGTACATGAGGACCAGACTATACCATGGTCACGTCGTAGTACCCCAATGCAGTATGCGGCGTCTTAACGCAATGCGAGACACTGGCGGATTTTAATATTACTTTATTAATATTAATTACTAGCTGCTGCCCGCAAATTCGTTCACGTGAAGTGAAAGTACAGATCTGTCTGTTAAGCCGGCTGTATCACAGTTAACTCATCGTCAGCGAGAAAAAAAAAAAAAAAAAATACAAAAAATGCCGCTCGTACGCTAAAATCACAAACATATCGACTGCCAAATGTAACTAAATCCGGCAACTACGTTTTGCCTCAATAGCGCTCAACGAAAATTGGATATTAATTCGTGAATATATTTAGCTTAAATTTATCATCTTTCTAACTTACCTTGCGGAACAAGGTCAGAGTGTTATTTGAAACCCCATCAAAATCCTAAGGGTAGTTTCTCCTTGAATGCAGTTCATCGGAACAGTCAGTATCGTGGTCATTTTAACGTAAGTTTTTCTCGCAGCTGAATTATTTAATTTACATCATATAATAAAAACCTAGAAAACTTATATTGGATAAACATTTTCCTATTGTACTAACTTCTAGGCGTGTTTATAATGTACTGTCAGAAAAACTTTGATTTTAAGTTTAAAATTAAGACACGTGCACACGGGACGCAAAGGCGACACGCGGGGCTAGAGTTGTATTGCGCAGTTTTGAATTAAGACGGTCACAGACAAAGTGATCCGTCGCCGGGCCGCAGTCTTTGCTGCGGCGACGAGCGACACAGTTCCACAAAATTACAGAATTGTCGCGTACACAGCGACATGGCCGATGAAGTAAAATTGATTGAGAAATTGCGGGAGTACATTTTTTTTATGACACCAGTCAAAGTGAAAATAAAAACTAATGAAAAATAATTTTTCATATTCAGGATTGTATTTTTTTCTGTTAGTTTCTCAATTTTTGTTTCTTTGTTTACAATGTATTTATTTACAATACAAGATATTTCTATTTGAGCTTATCTCTATTTTTCTTCATTATGAAATAAATTGTATTTTTTATTGTGACTATTTTACTTTGTGATTATATGCCCGATTTTTGGGGTATTTCCCAATGTTGAACGCCACGCAAATGACACAGCAGCCTCCAAGAGGGAGTCGGGAAGTGACACATTGTAAATCGCTTAGAGGTCTGGCACTAGGGGTTTGTACAATGTCATTTGTTTTTAAGAATATCTATTAAATGAACAGAACTTAATTCATACAAGTGGCTAATGTTTCTCTTTTACCAATTTATTTTCTCTAGTTCGTGTTGCACTTCGAAATAGTTAATTTTAACAGGTTGTGTAATTTTTCGAAGCATTCTCAATACATACGAAAATATGTAAATAGTCTATTTTCATGTGACTCCATTGCCCGGCCTTGGTGGTGTTCACAGAGACTTTCTCTCTGTTTATTGATGTCGTGAACCCTTTTCTTTCTGCTTAGTGCAAACAAAAAAGCAGAGTCTCTTCATCACTTGACATGTTTTATAAGATTTTACTAACCCCAGAAAAGCTATTAAAGTCTAAAGAATGAAATGCAGTAGAGAGTTGTCGCGTCCTGTGTGACGTACCAAATTCGCGTGTCGCCGCGACGAGAGAACGATCAGCAGCTACAGTCGCTTGTCGTGTTCAGTGTGCCCGGGCCTTTAATACAGAATTTATTCCTCTTATTGATGATTTATTCTATAGGAATCTATACTTTCGTTGTATGTTTAGTTCTCGGAGGAGAATGAATCAAAACAATTTTTCTGAATTCGAGACTACATTATTTCAGGTTATAAAACCTAAATATATAGAGGGCAGTGCCCTATACCGGACCTCTCCCCCTAAAGTGAACCCCCGGTCTCCTGCAATCTCATGAACTCTGGCAGGATCAAGTGTAAATAGTAGATTAGGATTCCACCACTTTGTAGCAAAATGCTCGCGTCACCCGCTTCATTGGTTACGTGTTTTTGCAGTAGACAAACTTTTTACATGCTGCTATATTTAAAAAAAAAAAAAAATTCTACTGGATATGACCTATAGCTGCCCTTAAATCTTAAGGTTTTATGTTAATATTTATCACTAATCTTTTATGTTGAGAAATTTGGTTAAAAATCTATTGGGTAAACAGAATATAGTTGCGTAAGTCGCATTCATTTGCTTAAACCGCACCCCTTATTTTTTTATGTTTGAAGTCAAATATGAAATATAATGTTTGCATTTTTACGGTCATTTTACCTAATAAAGCCCAATTGATGAAAGTTAAAAGAGCTGAAGTATATGAAATTTTTTTTAGATTTTCAGAAAGCCTTTGACTCTGTGCCACACAACCGCCTTTTAGCGAAGCTTCGAGCGTACGGTATATCGGATCAACTTTGTGAATGGATCAAGGATTTTCTAACTGGTCGGTCGCAGTATGTTGTCGTTGAAGGAGAAAGTTCTTCTAATCTAGATGTTACATCGGGGGTACTTCAAGGAAGTGTAATAGGACCACTTATTTTCTTAATTTTTATAAACGATCTCGGAGACAAAGTGAAAAGCCTTTTAGATTGTTTGCTGATGATTCGGTTATTTATAGGGAAGTAAGGAATTTCGCCGATTGCTTAGAAATTCAGCGTGATTTGAATGTTATTTTGGCATGGTGCGCGAAGTGGCAACTTACACTAAATTGTAAAAAATAATTGTTTAAAAAACATAAAAACCGCCTTCAAAAAATAACACTAAACATTTTAAAATAACTTTATACCTTGCTTAGAAGAAAGTAAATCTAAACTGACAATATTTTACATTACTGTTATTGAAATTTTTACGTTAATTAGTTATTTTTGGAGTCGGTGCCAGCTGTCAGATCGTGCAGATCTAATTACTGAACTTAATTTGGTGTTCCAGGCGAACCGAGAGTACGAAAAAAAATTACAAATATTTTATAGCATGTTGTGAGGAAGATAGTTTTATTGCGAGAGACAGGTTAGGGAAACAAATTAAGGGTATATTTTCTGTGGCTCTGCCTCGTTGGTCATCGAGGCATATCTCTGGCGCTACAGTGTCCACATCATGTAGTAAACACTTTATAGTTAGTATAATATCGGTGTATCATCTATATGTTTCAGTTGTATTGAAAAATGTTTCTAGAATTAATTGTAGGTAAGTAGTAACATGATTTTTTATGTATTAATCTTATTTACTATTGTTTTTATATTTTGGTTTTTCTTGCTTTGGCTGGCACCGACTCCAAAAATAACTAATTAACGTAAAAATTTCAATAACAGTAATGTAAAATATTGTCAGTTTAGATTTACTTTCTTCTAAGCAAGGTATAAAGTTATTTTAAAATGTTTAGTGTTATTTTTTTGAAGGCGGTTTTTTATGTTTTTTTAAACAATTATTTTATTTTTAAATTTTTAGTGGTATTATAGTTAATTTGTGTTT
The DNA here is from genome assembly GCA_031002005.1 of Vandiemenella viatica. Taxonomy (NCBI): domain Eukaryota; kingdom Metazoa; phylum Arthropoda; class Insecta; order Orthoptera; family Morabidae; genus Vandiemenella; species Vandiemenella viatica. Next base: position 357,964,216 of record CM061920.1, read on the forward strand.
AAATATGCCGCAGCAGTTCTCGTTATGCGAACTTCCTGGTAGCTCAGTGGTTAAAGCGAATGCTTTAAAAAAATCTGTCTTTACAACTACTTTCAGAATGGGGCGAATTTGATGCTGTGTTAAGGAATGTTAGTTTAAATTTTGGTCCAGGCAGTGTTTCGATGTAATCATAACATCTGTTAAAGCTGCTTCTCGATAATCGAAACATGTAACATCTGGACATTAATACATACCACATACACAAATCTGTCTCTGGAATATATCTGTTCGTTCCGGCATCACACAGAAAATATAAATTTTTAATTGGTTTTCACAACGTAAAAGCTTGGGGTCCAAGTTGAGACATTAGGACACATACATTTTATATATATTCTGCAATATCTTAAAAATAGCTTAATTGATTTTGACAGTACTTAAAACTGTGGATTTTGTAAAGAACATTGGAAATTATAAGCGATGGGGGTAAAGGAGAAGAGGGATTGGGCTTTTGTATACCAAATGTAGACTGTCTTTTGTGATTAATTTAAAGTATACGTTTGTAAATTTCTATTGATATCATATAAAATGTTTAGGTATGTATAAAAAAATAATTAAGGGGTGTGGAAGTGAAGAGTAGTTTGGATTTTGTTACGGTAGTGTGGACAGTATTTTTCTCTTTGTTTTAAAGTATACATGTGCAAAGTTCCATCGAAACCAGATAAAAACTGTAGCTTTGTGTAAAGAACATTTACAAAAATTAAATGGGGTAAGGGAGTGAGCAGTTGGGTTTTGTAAACAGAATGTTTCTCTTTGTTCTTAAGTACACATTTGCAGTGTTCCATCGAAATCTGATAAAAACGGTAGGTATCTATAAAGAACATTGGAAATTAGGAGGAGTGGGGGTAGAAGGGAAGAAAGGTTGGGCTTCTGCAACCTAATTTAAACAAAATTGTTATGTATTTTTTTAAATATATGTGTGCAAATTTTCTTCAGAATCAGATAGAAACAGTGCTTTGTGTAGATTAAAGGGGTGGAAAGGGGGAGAGAGATTTGGCTTCTCTAAACGAAATGCAAACAGTATTTTTCTCTTTGTTTTGAAGTATACATGTGCATACTTCCTTCAAAGCAGATAGACACGGTAGCTTTATATAATGAACATTGACAGTAATTAAAGGGGAATAGGGTTTGTGTTTATGTCAAATAATGTGAGTAGTATGTTTCTGTTTCTATTTACTTTAAAGTATACACATGCGAAGTATACACATGTGGGTTTGTACAAACATTAATTGATGAAAAAGGGGAGCTAGGGTTGTTTTTTTATTTTTATTTTTTGGTCAGAAATCTTCTCCATTAAAAAATACAGATATGTGCCAACTTTCATTGAGATCGGTCAAACGGTGTCAACTGTAGCTTTTCAAAAAGAAAATTGACCAACGCCAAGGGGCGGAAACAGGGAAAAGGGTTCAGTTTTTGCAAACCAAACGCTGACATTATTTTACTCTTTGTTTTAGAGTAAAAGTTAGCTAAGTTATATCTAAACTGAATAAAAACTGTGGGTTTGTATAAAAATTAAATGGTTTAATGGGGAGGGGGGGTGGTGTTTTGATTTTTTGGTCAGAAACCTTCCTCATGAAAAAATACATATAAGCGCCAACTTTCATGGTAATAGGTCAAACGGTGGCGACTGTAGCTTTTTATATAAAAAAAATTGACAAAAATTAGGGGGTTGGTAGGAGGAAGAGGGGTTGAGCTTTGGCAGACCAAATGATGAAAAGATTTTTGTTTGTTTTAAAGTATACATTGGCAATGTTCAATCAAAATCAGATATGAAATATAGGTTTCTATAAAATTAAGGGGCGTAAAGGGGGAAATGGGGTGGCATTTTTTATTTTTTTGGTCAGAAACCTAGTCCATGAAATATTACATGTATATGTCAACTTTAATGGAGGTCACTTAAATGGTGTCGAATTTAGCTGTATATAAAGAACTTTAGCAAAAATTAAGGGTTGGATAGGGGGAGAGGGGTTCGGTTTTTTCAAACCAAAAGTTGACAATATTTTTCTGTTTATTTTTTACTATACATTTCCAAAGTTTCATCAAAATCGGATAAAAAGTGCGGATTTGTATAAATATTAAGGGGTGTAAAGGGGTAGAAGGGGTGGTTTCTCAATGAAATTCATATGGGACCACTTTGGAGGTATACTCTATCCACTATAAAATTTTTATTTAAATCGGTTCAAAATTGACGAAGATATCGCTGAACATACATCAAAAAAAAAAAAAAAAAAAAAAATTCAGACGAATTGAGAACCTCCTCCTTTTTTGAAGTCGGTTAAAAAGTGCAAGACAATGAGCATAACTAACAAAAAGAATCCAATTTTTCGGAGATACGAGTTAAACAATTCAGTTATTGATATGGTTGATTTATGAAATATTTGGGAGTAACAGTACAAAGGAACATGAAATGGGACATACACATTAATTCGTTAGTAGGTAGAGCTAACTCTAGGCTGCGATTCATAGGTCGAATCTTGAAAAATTGAAATTGTAATGAAGAAAAAAAGGAGATAACTTACAAATCTCTTGTGCGTCCACATTTGGACTATTGTTTTGCCATTCGGGATACGTTTCGTAAGGGGTTGATACCACAAAAACAATTATTGTAAAAATAGGCCGTGTCTAGTGGTTGTTTAGAGGGAAAAAGTTATGAGACCTTGTTCCGAGCCAAAACTTTAAAGTATGCATTATTTCAATTTCTTAAACAGAATAGTTTCTCTAGATGTTATTGATCGTTAATTGAAAATAAAAATATCTTGCGAATTTACCATAATGCATGCAATGGTTTAGTGGAGAGGATAGTAAAACTTCTACCTATATTACTAGCTTGTAGGTGTTGCCATAGCAATCTTAGTAATACGTAAGTACAATATTCCAATTGACAAGCCTTAAAATAAGGCATTCATTTCAGTAAAAATTATGACATCCATAATGGTCTAGATGACATCCATAATGGTCTAGTCACAACACTTTTTATTTTAAACTAAGGATCCATAACATCAAGAGAAACCCTTCTGTTTCAGAAATTGACTAACTCAGATAATCTAATAACTTTTGGTTATTAAAAAAATCTTTTACCCTTTTAGATCGACAAAGAAACTCAAACTTCCCTAAATACTTTAAAAATGTATTTTTTCAAATATTGTTGTACAGTAATTGTTTTGCCTTATAATTTTTTTAATGTGACTGCGAGTGATACTTTAATATGTCACTTTTGACCATATTTGTGATGAGGGATCTGTTAACTCCATTTTTTGATCAAATTCAACATCTGACACAAAACAAAATGAATTTATGAATCACGCAACACTACATCACGCCAAATTGGGTAAAAGCAAATTAGAGAGACTACCGACTTTTTCTGCATTCAAGTAAGAGATTACTCTCGCCGGCCATTTACGACAGGTATTTCCGAGTCCCAGTGCCGCCTTGGTAACCGTGAAGGTCTCGGGAAATCTCAAAAAAGGGGATGCAATTTTTCTTTAAAATATAACAATGATTATAGTGGTTTAGATGTCATTTACAAAAATTTCTCAGTTTTTTTTTTTTTTTTTTATTTTTCCTTCTCGTTTTCATCAAATTTAGGTACATATCAAAACTGAAGAATTATTTTATTTCTAAGAATATCAAGTTTTTCCCTTTCTTTAACAAAAGAACATTTATAACTTAAATTTCTGTAGCTAAATAATTAGAATAATAATAAACGAATTTTGAAGTCGAAAGAAGAGAAAAAATCAACCACTACAAAGTGTTACATTTTCTGTAAAATTCTATGGTGGAACTAGAAATGTTTTAGATTTATATATCATGATAAGAAATACGAGTGGACGCTCAGTAGTTTACAGATCCAGCCCCCACAGGACCAATTCGAAATTAAATTAGGTTGTAATACCACACGAATTTACTTTAATTACTTTTATTATGATTTGGAAGATAATAGTTATCGTTGCAACCAAGGAATAAAGGCCCAAAAGTATTATCACACTTTTGGTTGAGTAATGGAAGATAATTGGGATACCAATGACTAAAATGAGTGTCTTTAAGTAAATACACAGACATTAAATTGTGATCTGGTCGTTATCTCCACTATAGGTTTTTAAATATGGGAAGAACCTTGTATAACTAAAAATTTTGCCACGGCCTTGTAAAAGAACTATCCGGATATTCGCCAGAAGTGATTACGGAAAACCAAAATTTAAATGGCCGCATCAAGATTTGTTCCTTAGACTCGAGAAGGCACGGAGCCAACTTGTAGCTGAAGTCCTTATGTGGGGACTGCTGCTCGATTACCCTCCATAATTGGGCGATTGCGTGGTTGTGGTAAGTTGTGGACCTCATGTACCAATGGCCCTGTCGATCATAGCCCAAATATACTCCACCGGGTTCTTGTTTGATGACCTAACTGTCCAAAATGCTTCTCAAACCAATCACTTATATAATCCGGCCCGATGGCAAGGCGATATACAACCATGGATATTTCAATCGTTATGGCGCTAACATGTTCAACAAGCAGTTCAGCATAGCGGTACGGTATCCCGTTTTTGAGGTCAATTTGACCGGAGGGTAGGGTTACCAGTTTTTAGAATATATATATATATATATATATATGTGTGTGTGTGTGTGTGTGTGTGTGTGTGTGTGTGTTTGTCTCTGAAAGAGGCAAATAAAAAGAATATGAAAGAATAAGTTTTTTAAAAAATTTTTGGTTTCATTTCAACGTGTTATAGCTGATACCACATCCTAAAACTAAAATTTTAAATAAATAAATGAAAAACTCATTTTTAATTAAAGGACACCGTTTTCTTCCCTTCCCGCCAGTTTGCATTAATTATTCTATCGGTAGGGTACGGGAACAGGTACGAAACAATTATTTGTATATTTGATAAATTATCTCGTGTCTTTTCAAATTGAAAAGGGTTGTGTACTGGATCATCAGTAACGTCTTCCGTCGCTCTCAGAAAAAGAGTTTGTGTTTAGTTTCTTCATAAGCACTAATATGTCGTTTGGAAATTAATAACACACAAGACCGTTCTGTTCTCTGAGTTGAATGGATTACCAGAAATAAAGTATTTCTGCATACTTTATGGTTGGGGTATAGTATTGCGACCAAAAATAAGGTATGATCCTTTAGTACAAAACATGAATAGGAATATTACGCCTCACACTAAAGCAGCACAATTTCACATCAAACTACAATTTATTCAACAGAATATCATGCTCTTTTCTCAAAATGACTGATGATGGATATTGAATTATTTACTTGTCCGATGCCCGCTGACAGAATGGCACAACTCACATGGCAAAAACTGCATTTCGCAAAGAATTTATTTTGAAGCTCTCTTCTTATACAGTAAATGAGATTTACATTTTTGTATATGTATATATATATATATATTTTTTTTTGGAACGGGGTTGGGGGGTGGAGGGGTCTTCTTCAGTTTTTCTTTCTTTGGCGTTACAGTCGTATCAGTTTATTGAATTGGATCTGAATTACTTGCCATTTTAAACAATGTAAAAGAAAAATAATGCAGTTGAACACTACAACCTCAAAACAACGAGGAACAGAAGAAGAATTCTCCGCTTGTCGGTCACATGACTGACATTTCGCCTTCCATTCAGAAATAACGGCGAGCGGACACAATGGCTTTACGCCTCGTCAACGTCGATGTCATTAGAGGCAGGATAGGAATGGGGACAAGGAACGGGAAACAATTCTGCCATTCCCTTTTGAAGGAAGCATCCCAGCATTCACGTGGAGTGATTTGGGGAACCATAGAAAACCTGGATGACCGGATGGGGATTCCAACCGGCGTCCTCCCAGGCCAGAACGTTAACCGTTCACCAAAACGCGCTCGGTCAGGCGGTAGGTACAAAGATGAAAGGACAAACAATGCGAAATGCCAGGTTGATAGGCACGAGAGTGTGCAGCTAACATAAGAGCATTCTGCTCCATGTATTATTTACTTTACTCTACATAAAGTACTTTGGCATACTTTATTGGCTTCAAAAGGTATAACGACCAAAAATAAAGTGTAATACTCTATTATGATGTTAGCAACCCTACCAGAGGGCCCAATCAATGTCGTATAAATGCTCCCCTCGATATCACAGGATCACCAACAATTTGCGCAATGCCATTCTGGCAATGCCTTGGAGATTGGGTCATCTCAGAATGCGACAATCGGCGCGTACCAATTGATAAAAATTCCCATAGCGCAAAGCTATCTTCTTCTAGTCATCTTGGTCACTTGTACCTGATCGCAAGACCAGAGCAGCCACTGATGTTGATGCTGTTCCAGTGCGCAAAGGTAGCTGATATCCCATCATCGCCAAATGTTGCTGCACTGACCACGCAGACACATCAGTTAAACGTCACTCGATTTTACAGTCAGATCATGCAGTGTCATTCACGTGTTGTCACGGATACATGTGTTCGTACGCTCCAGATCTTCACAATTTTCTAACATTTGGCAGACGTAGCTCACCACTGAGCTGTCCTGTTTGGGCCATTAGGTACTCTTGGACAGCTGGACACTGTGGGGTGTAGAACGCTAAGTTCCCCACCACTTCCGTTATGCTATGCCCCATGCGTCGAGCTCCAACTATAATTCCGCGTTCGTCAGGCAGGGACTATCAAGATACTCAGGAGTCCAGCTGAGAGTATTGACAAGCACCTACGTATTTATGCACTTATGAATCTCTACATACAGCATCTGTCTATCCTTCCATTTGGTATGTCACTGCATTCAGTGGCATATAGAGAAAGTGGTACCCGTTTATCGTGTGTAATGACCCGCCACACTGGTGGTATATATCTCTGGCCCGCACGTCGTTCTACACAGCCGTAATGGCACCATTACGAGTGTCGCCCCGAGGGCATTGCATCAGACCGGACCAGCTTTCAAGCCACACTGTTCCTTTTATCTCTCTCCGCGTTATTCAATTTCCAAAGCGAGCCATCAGTATTATCGCTTTAACCAGTGTGTTCCTCTGCCGACAGGTTTCTAAATGAGTCTTAACGACCTCTGATTTAATCAGCCAATGCTCTTACGCCCTCTCATTGCAGGGTATTCATCTGTAAACAGCCTAAAGGCAGTGCTTTGTAACGGAAAGCGAACTGAAATTATGGAAGACTCCACGCAAGTCATTCGCTACTCGTTAGTGGACGAGTGTAAAAACTGACTTTATTTATTTGGTACTCTCTCATCTTCGTTGGGTTGTCTCTCCTTTTTAGGGACTACATTAATCACTCTGTTAACCACACAAGCCGGAGGTAACGAAAGAAATAATCTAAACATATTGAAATTAGGAGGAATTCGTCAATTTTTTTTTTTTAAATCACTATCTGGGGCATTTTAAAGAACTGGAATAACAACTAATAGAAAATCTAAAGAAAGGAAGACCTAGAAAGAATGGACAAAACAAGTCAACAGAGATATTCATTCACAGGACAGGATTAGAAGAAAATCTTGTTAAAGTTCTGGGCTGGAATTCTGATGGACATGGCATCAATCCTAGTTGTGATCGTCATATCAGTTTTACATCGTTTCCCGAAATCACTTCAGGCGAAAATGTCGGGATGTTTCCTTCATACTCTATTATTCTCCTAAACACAAGTAAAATATCTTAAAAATATAATAAAGATTAAACTGGCATAGCTGGTTGGGTATAGGGCATTTACTAATTTTTCAAGTTATAGCAGTCTGCTGTTTCACAAATATCGCATCTTTGATCGTTTATACACATACAAAAACAATTGATATGGTCTCACGACCTAATGATACGTTTTAGATTTGCCTCGCATTTCACCACTGTGATTGACACATGGTCCGTAGTAGTCTGAACTCTATACTAGATGGTAAGGAAAAACAATATTCAGAATCCATTCAATCTCAGAGCAAGTTATGTGAAATATCTAGAGATTCATTCAACAGTTAGGCGAGGTGCAGGAAGTTTAAAGATCCAGCTACTCAGATCATTATAATTCCAAAACAGATATTCTATGTATTTTACAATGCTATGAATAGTTAACTTTGATAGATATAACAAGTACAAATGGTGAGACATTTGGATCTTTTGTTACTACATAGCTGAACTTTATTGTTATTGTTTTCTATTTAATCAAGCTCACGCCATTTAGAAACAACGTATACAATATATCTTATTATGAGGAATAATTCTAATCCACATCTATCCAAAGGATATGAGATACGTAATTACCTACGTTTAGAATTACTGGTGTAATAATTTTCATACATGAATAGTCCAAACTAACCATACCAAAATCTTAAATAAAAAAAGAAGAGGGTAAACAAGGTAAACTATGCCATCAGTGTTTAATAATGTTAACTATCGTCAGTTTGTTTGATTAACTGTTTTTCATTTTAAGTCAGTTAAATTTAGGGCATTGTTGATATAAATGCAATCAAACCTGTCTTATTAAGTCTTTAGAGATCACGGATAGAATAGTTCAATACTGATAACCTTCAGCTGAAACAATAATACAGCTCGAAGTATTACCAGAATGAAAAGTACTTTGAATCATTACATACACAAAAATGTAAATGAATACATTTAAATATACAAAATTAAATTCGCTATGCATGTAGATTGGACTAAAAACGATGCTAAAACGAAATTAAAGTTGTTTAATTCCTATCGTAACAATTGAAATGACGCACGAATTCTCCGATTTGTATACTGAGGCACGCCTAGGATTAATACGCCTCGGTAGAGAGGTTGTGGGT